>CM053401.1:92665703-92759132 GCA_028644305.1 Xerus rutilus | reverse complement strand
GGTAAATGGATAGAGTTGGAGAACATCATGCTAAGTGAAGTAAGCCAATCTCAGAAAACCAAATGCCGAATGTACTCGTTGATAAGTGGATGCTGATCCATAATGTGGGGAAGGACATGGGAACACTGGTGGATCTCTGTTCACAGGGGTGTAAGGGGGGAGGGGACATGGGGACAGCAAGGGTGATGGAATATGATGGTCATAATAACCCTAACTTTATGTATGACTGCATATAAGTTGTGATTCTACACAACTTACAACTAGAGAATTGATATGTTATCCTCTATCTATGTACAAGGAATCAATTTACACTGTTAACATGTAAGCCTAAATAAAACAAACAAACAAACAAAAAACAGAGGAGAGAAGAGTGAATAAGGATGTTAAAAAAATAATAATAATTATACAGCCCAGGAGTTTAAAAAGACTTCAAATTTTAAAATGAATCAATCCCCAGTACTACAAAAGTGGAAAAAAAAAATTGGTGCCATCCCCAATATTTGTGTATTATTTACATTTAAATTTCAAAGGAGTTCATAAATTCTCTTTATAATAAAACAAATCCAATTTTGTAAAACATCAAGTAAAATTATTGTTTATCTACAGCAATGACTCTTAGCTCTCACTGCATACTTGAAAAAATTCTAAGCACCAAATTCTAGTTCTGTTGGTCTAGGACAGAGTCTAGGCAACAATATATCTTTATTTTATAACCTTCCCAGGTGAGTCTAACACAGCCTCCTTTGAAAACCACTAATCTAGTATAGGCATGCTCAAATTAAGTCTCTAAGAAAAAAATTATCTGTAGCACAAGTTTAAGTAATAAGTGTAATTATAAATAAATAAGTTAAACTAATTAGTTTTTAAACTTCAAATACACAACTAGGAATTAAAATCTCACCGATAGCTTTCTCCAACTGTTACAATCTCCACTTCACTGTCAGTTGAGGTAACATTAATTTCTTCATTGGCAGTGACCTGGGGAGTGAAGGAAGCTTCTATCACCACAACATCTTCATCAATACTTCCTGAAAACAAAAGAAAAATATTGAAAGAGCATACATTTGTTAACTAATTATAAGGCAGAAGCTCTTATTTTTACCTTGAAGACTATGAAATTGATAGTGAAAGGAGAACTGTATAATAATCTTTTGAACAGATCCTCAAAAGAAAAGTCAAAGTTGCTATAACTTCAGAAATTCTAAGCATGACTACAAATGACAGGAACAGAAACAAAACTAACTGGCCACAGAAAGATACTTTTGATAGTAACTAGCAACCACATGTTGAATAATTATAGTACTGTAATTAGTATGTGTAAAGAGTATGAGCAGCCAGGCGTGGTGGTGCACGCCTGTAATCCCAGCACTTTGGGAGGCTGAACAGGAGAATCACGAGTTGAATTGTGAGTTCAAAGCCAGCCTCAGCAATGGCGAGGCACTAATCAACTTAGTAAGACCCTGACTCTAAACAAAACACAAAATAGGAGGATGTGGCTCAGTGGTCAAGTACCCCTGAGTTCAATACTCAGTATCCCCGCCCCCCCCCCAAAAAAAAACTCTGAATTGGAATTAGGTCTGAATTACAAATATTGTTTACTGTGTGCCTGGGTAAGTCTTTAGAATTACTGGAGCTTCAGTTTCTCAATGGGGCTTACCATTCAGGATATTGTACATGACACAGAGTATGTGCTCACGAATCAGAAATACACATTTACAGTGGGTGAATTTGTTTTCCTACTCTTAATATTCTTATTGTGGGAACATTCTTATCACAGACACATGCATTATCAGGTGATAGAGGATGTTTAAAAAAATTATCAGATGATAGGATGTTTTTTTAAAGAAGCCACTCAGCACTAGATTTGTGAAAAACCAGTAAGAAACACAATACAACTTTTATTTCTTAACCATTTTATCCATTTTTAAGTTTAGTAGCATTAGGTACATTTGAATTGTTATGAAACATCTCTAGTACTTTTTCATTGTGCAAATCTGAAACTATACCCATTATGCCCTTCCCACCCCCATAAAACCATCACCATTCTGTTTCTGAGAATATGACTATTTTAGATGTCACATAATAGAATTTACACAGTATTTGTCATTTTGTGAATAGCTTATTTCTCTTAACATAATATCCAACAGAAATGAAAACATAAACAAAGATTTGTGCCCAAATGTTCATTCCAACATATTCATAACAAGCAATACTAGAAACAATTCAAATGCTACAAACTAAAAATAGATAAATAAAATGTGGTTATCTCCATACACTAGAATACTATAAAGGAACTAATAAAACGAAGAGAAACTAATGATCCAAAGATGAATCTCAAAAACTTTTGCTAAATGAAAAAGTCAGACATAAAAGACCATATATTAGCCTGGCATAATGGCACACACCTGTAATCCCAGTGACTGAAGAGGCTGAGGCATGAGGATCACAAGTTTGAGGCCAGCCTCAACAACTTAACAAAACCTTGTCTCAAAATAAAAAAATAAAATATAAAAAGGGCTGGGGATGTAGCTCAGTGTTAGAGCATCCCTGGGTTCAATCTCTACTACTGCAAAAGAACAGAAAAAAAGAAAAAAAAACCATGCATTATGATTTTGTTTATGTATTTTAAAAAATGAAGGATAAGAAATAAAGACAAGATGGTAAGAGGTTAGTAACTAAAGTGAAATAATGAGTATGTGGGAGTTCAATGCATACTATTTTTTTTAGTATGTCTGTGAATTTGTATATAAAATCATAAGTCAAAAATCACCAAGAAAAACTCTATTAGTGATATTTTTACAAAAAGAGGGAAAGGAATATTCACACATTTAGATAGAATTTCTCCTATTAGGACAACTCTAAGAGATTTTTATCTGCTTACACAAACTTTTAGAACACTTAAAAATACAGTATGGAGTATACTTGAGTAACAACTACTACTGGATAAATTTTACAAATACTACTTTATGACATAAGTAAAACAGTATAATTTGAGATAGTTCCAGTAACAGCATAATTCATGCAGTCAGCAAGCACTACATCTCACACAAAGTATATAAGGATAATATGCTCTGGAAAATTGTGCTTGACACTTTAAAAGTTTCAGCTAATACCAAGACATCAATGCCTAAGATATCTAATTGTGTAAATAAAATTATTTTCAGGAAATGTGGGTAAAATAGGCAACATTTCTACATTAACATTTAATATTTTATGTGTAAATAAATAATCTATCTCATCATGAGACATCTACTTTAACAGTAGTCTTAAAAGTTTTTATTTTAAGGTAGCCAAAATAGTTTATTCTCCACAGTGGGAAAACAGGACTGGTATACTCAGATTCTTTTATTGGTAGCATTTAAGTCTGGAGAAGATATGATTGATAAATACCTATCAATTAAAAAGTTAATAGGTTATAAAGAAGTCTCATATCCACACTTAATTGGAAAACCTAAGGCTTTCGGATTGTAAAATAGAAGGTTAAGCAACAGTTCAGATAAGTTTTATTGCACAATCAGAGAAATATATCACTAAAATGAACATCTATTTTCACACCTTGCTTCTATTAGGTTATTTTCAGATATTGAAGTTCTTGAAAAATATCGTAGGGAACAAAACAATGTATAAATTCTTTGCCAAATTGGAAATAATTCAATAACAGAATAACTGAATGACCAACAAGTCACAGCCAGTGATCAAATGACATACCATTCCTTAAGATATGTTTACACAGGTATGCAAAAACGTATGTACAAAGCTATTCAATGAAGCAAGTATCAACAAAAGCTGGTTAAATTAAATTCTGGAACATCCATACAAAAGGAACTATGCAACAATTTTAAAAAATAAGGTAATTCCACATGCTGATATAAAAAGACCTATATATTTATTTATCCTTGCATATGCTTCTACATTTTCTGAGGGAGCTAAGAAACTGCCAACAGAGATTTCTTCTGGATAATAAAGACTGGATCCTTTGAAAAGGAGGTAAGTTTTACTTCTGATTTTATTTTCTCAGTACTTATAAAATTCCACACCATGTGAAAATTAAATCTTTATTTAAAAAATAAAATATTTATTTTGAAAAAAAAAAACCTAGTTCAAAACAAAACAAAATAGAAAACCAGAAAACATCAGGGGTACTTCATTTCAACTTTTCAGATTTGTGTTTCTAGAAATAAACATTTAAGGATAATGTCTAAAAATAATGTAGTTGAGCCTGGCACAGTGGTGCACGTTTGTAATCCCAGCAGCTCAGAAGGCTGAGGCAGGAGCATCACAAGTTTAAGGCCAGTCTCAGCCTTAGTGAGGCTCTAAGCAACTTAGTGAAACTCTGCCTTAAAACAAAAAATAAAAAAAGGGCTGTGGATGTAGCTCAGTGGTAAAGTACCTCTGAGTTCAATTCCCAAAACCAAAAGATAAATAAAAATAATATAATTAAAAAATGTAATTCTACCAAGAAACATGATTTTTAAATGCTAGAATGAGTATTAAACAAGATTTTTTAATGAATTACGTTTATACTAAACTTAAAAATATAAAAACCCTTTTCAGAAATAGATATTCACTTACTATATTCTTATTCCTCTACAAACATCCACCCCTTAGAACATCTATTCCACAGCACCAACCACTCTGCCTCACTGATTTTGAGCAGAAATTGGGCTCTAATGCTCCCTCCCACAACACTAGAGTCTTCAGATCCTGACCCTGTGAGCAAAACGTGACAACTAAGCAAGAAAAGTCCTTTTCTCATCTCCCTCTTTCACAAGAGACCTCTGCTATACACTTCTCCCAGTTGCAAGTATTACCAATAAAGTCTTCTTAAAACAAATATTCAAATAGGTTTTTTTTTAAAAATGAACTAAATAAGGCTAAATAAGAGCAAGGTTATTGATTTTAGGGTTCTGGCAAGGACAGAAAAACCAGAGTGAAAAAGGAAGATACTCATATGGAAGGAGAGGGAGACAAGAGAAGGAAAATGGCACATATAAACAGTAGACTAATAAATAGGCTCTGACCCTGACAAACATAACATCAGGCAAAAACTGGGACAGCTTTGCATCAGTCTTAGAAAACATAGTCCTAGTCCTTTGAAAAGTTCTCCCTATGCTCCAATTCCCTTATTCCCTAAATTCAAAAGAAATTAATCTTACTTCCCTGAGTGCACTCAGCTCTTCAATATTCACTCCAACACAACTCTTTAAATTACAAGTACAAAAACAATGCATTATATTGGGATGGTCTGTATACATGGAAAATACTTATACTTCAGAATTATACACACATACTTAGTGTATTTAAATATAGTATCTACTCTGTATTTGTGTGTTTCCACCAGAGAAAGCAAGTGCATGAAAGCACATATGCAAGTGCTATTCTTCTATCGTCTGCTCTGCTGAGCACTGTCATAACCAAAAGTTTTAAGTCCTAATATTTAAGTAAGTTACCACTCAAAAATACTTGAAAATATTTTTCAGCTTTACATGATAAAGTGACAATGGATAATAAAAACAATGTACTTAAAAGAAATATTAAGAAGTCTTTTTTAGTGACTAAAATTGTATGATTAAATGAGAAAAAAATCCACCATATAGGTATCTGAAAAAGTATTCACATAAGCTAAACATACTAAACAAAATACTACAGGGAAAAAAATTTGTACCATAAATCAACAACTCACCTAAAATATAATCTAATTACATACAAAATGGCATATGTAATTAATCTTTTAAAAATGCAAACAATTCTGATTTTATTTTTGTCCTAGAAATATTTTTTTACTTTTATCTTGGAATTAGATTCATGGTTTAATTTTTTTTAATTTTTTTATTTATTTTATTTTTTTAAATATTTTTTTTAGTTGTAGATGGACACAATATCTTTATTTTTATTTATTTTATGTGGTGCTGAGGATCGAACCCAGTGCCTCACGCATGCGAGGCGAGCGCTCTACCACTGAGCCACAATCCCAGCCCCTCATGGTTTAATATTATAGTTGGTAATTTATGTGGTTTTAAAAATAAAAGTCACTGCAACTTTATATTCTCTTTAAAGATAATAAAATCTGTAAGTCAGAACCCTAAGTCATAAAAACAAGGAAATAAGTACAAATACAATGCATTAGTTTTCATGTTTTACCAAAACATTCTTACCTGAGGGAGCAGCTGGGTTGTTGTGGTGGTTTTCACTAGCAGAAACAAACAAATCCTCCTCTCCTTCAGTTGAAGAGCTGGAAGAGGATTCACTGCTGAGGTCATTCTCACTGGAACTACTAGAACTAGGTAACAATGCATATTTTCTTCGGGCTAACACTTCTCGTTTTTTCCTCTGCATTAATATCCTCTCTTTTTGCTTCTGTGTCCTCTGTGAGGAATTATTTTTTACAAATCTCTTTCTGCATGGCAGTCTCCTTAATGAACTGCTATGAAAACAGGGTCTTTTCATTAACAATCCCGACACAGATTCTGTCTCAGTTCGAGGCCACTTTTGGGAACGTGCACTATGACTTCTACTTTTAGCACTCAAAATGGTCTGGGAATGTCTTACGGAGACTTCTTTATCCTCATCCGAAGTCACAGTATCAGAGTCTCCAAAATGCAGACTAGATGAAGGAGAAGACAGACAATCACTGAAGGAAGAATCATTATCTTCATCACTTGGTGTTTCTAGGTGTTGCCTCAATCCTAATATTCCCTGATTCTCTTTAACACAGTTCTGCATATATGAAGGGCCAGCCTGCTGGCTTTTGCGTTTTTTTCTCACAACAACACTTTTTTCTTGTTCTTGCTGGTTACCATTCCTGTCCTTCTCTTGTTTTTGCGAATCATCACACAAGTGAGAGAATTCATTCCCCACTTTACTATTAATCATCTCAACTTCTGCAGGAAAACTTTTGGCTGTCCCAATGGCCTCAGGATGTAGCAGGACCCCTTTCAGACTCTCCTGTGTCTTTGGTGCATCAGAAGGAATCTCACTCTTCATATCCACTTTTAAGGTATAAAGCTTGTTATATTCAGGAGTCCATTGAGACATGGGAAACTTTAAGGTAGGCCTAGAAGACATAATAAGATATTTAAAAGACTTTTAACATATTTATCACACTACTTAATTGAAGAGTTTTTAAATTCCACTAAGAACATCCCTTATAATAGGGCAGAATTGCCTTTTCCTTATCAGGATACAAAATGGCCATAAGCAGTCACTTTACAGTTCTTATAAAACATTTTTCTGTGATCTCTCTGTTACGGCCCCAACTTTTAGAAATGCAGTAGCTACCACAGAACACTGGCCGCCTTGAAAAGTTGTATTAACAAAAAAACTAATCTTACTGTGTAATTTGCAACTTTGGCAATCTAACATATTTGGTGAAATCAAACAATTTCTTCAAAAGTTACTTTAGTAAAACTAGGAAAAAAGGATTAGAATTTAAAACACAACCATATGATTCACCAATTCCACTACTTGGTATATAACCAAAGGAAACAAAACTAGTTCTACTTCTATGTTCACTGCAGCGCTATTCATGATATCCAAGAAATAGAAACCTAGGTGTCCATCAGCTAATGCATACCTAAAAAAATTGTGGTATATATACACCATGGAATATTACTGTCATAAAAAAAATAATGAAATCCCATCATTTGTGACAACACAGATGGAACTGGAGATCATTATGTTAAGTGAAATAAGCTAGGCAAAAAGACAAGTTCTTCATGACCTCACTCATATGGAATACAAAAAAAGTTTCTCTCACAGAAGTTGAGAGAAGTATAGTGGTTACCAGAGGCTAGGGAGGGAACAATAGGGAGCGTATCAATGGGTACTAGTTACAGATAGACAGGAGTAAGAAGTTCTCTTGTGCTATTACACAGTAGGGTGACTATAGACAAATGTATATTTCAAAAAGCTAAAAAAGATTTTGAAGATTTACAACATAAAAAAAGATGTTTAAGGAGATACCTTTAACGATATTTAACATATTATGCAATGTATACATGTATCAGAACATCATAATTTTATGTATCAATTTTTAAAAACTGAATTCTAAGAAAGTATAAAACAGAA
Source organism: Xerus rutilus (assembly GCA_028644305.1). Lineage (NCBI taxonomy): Eukaryota > Metazoa > Chordata > Mammalia > Rodentia > Sciuridae > Xerus > Xerus rutilus. The sequence continues at coordinate 92,751,065 of CM053401.1, read as the reverse complement.
TTCAAAGGACTGATTATGCCAGGTATAGTGGCACACATCTGTAATCCCAGTGGCTTGAGAGACTGAGGCAGAAGAATGGAGAGTTTAAAGCCAGCCTCAGCAACTTAGCAAGGCCCTAAGCAACTAAGTGAGACCTACCTCTAAGTAAAATATAAAAAAGGGTTGGAGATGTTGTCTCAGTGGTTAAGCTCCCCTGGGTTCAATTTCCAGTACCAAAAAAAAAAAAAAGACTGCATTTTTCTCTTGGTATGACTTTTTAAGAGATAATTATTAAAAGTATTAAATTTTTACATTTACATCAATTTTTATACATCTGAATGGCTGCCACATTAGATGGATTACTATAAATAATAAATATGAATAGTTTCTCTTTTCTATAGTTCCTCCTTTCATGCTACTTTATTCTCTAATGAGAATCTTAATTCTGTAGTTTTAAAGACTACAGCCAAGACTGTTGCAGAAGATCACTTAGTTAAGTAATCAGCACAGCAGAACATAAAATCGAACTTCCTACAGCAATCTAAGTATATCTAAACCATCTGACCTCTAAAATTATGAGCTGCTGAACAAAAGAGCTAGAATTCAAAGCATCTACCTCAATGTAATCTCATATAGACAAAAATGGTGAATAATGCAAAAGAAGCAAGCCATCATGACTCTAAATGGAACATTTTTAATGTGATAAACGAAGAGCCACACCAGAGCAAAATATGAATATCTAAACAATGCCAACATTTTTGTTTTTGAAACAGAATATCACTTTGTTGCCCAAGCCAGCCTTGAATGCTTGGGCTCAAGGGATATTCCTGCCCCAGCTTTCCAAATGGCTGGTATGATAGGCACTCATAATCATGCCTGGTTTAACATTTATTTTTTATAACATATTCATATTTTAAATTCAGAGCTTGGTGAATTTTCACAAAGCAAGCATTTATGTAACTAGTACCCAGGTCAAGAAACAACATGCACACCAGAAATCCTCTTCTTGCCACTATCACCCACCAAGAGTTGTAACCACTATCCTAACTTCTTTTTTTTTTTTTGGTACCAGGGATTGGACTCAGGGGTACTTGACCACTGAGCCACATCTCCAACCCTATTTTATATTTTATTTAGAGACAGAGTCTCACTGAGTTGCTTAGTGCCTCGCCTTTGCTGAGGCTGGCTTTGAACTCACGATTCTTCTGTCTCAGCCGCCCAAAGTGCTGGGATTACAGGCCTAACTTCTGATACTAGAGATTTGCTGTGCCCTTAACAAACATTTAAAACCACTTCCTAAAAAGGGAGGAAAATAGATATTCAGTAGTGTTTTCCCTCTCCACAAATGAGTTACAGAAATACACATCTCATAGGTCATGCACTAGTACATAGGTTATGTTTTAGTACACAGCTTTATAATTAGAACAAAAGACAGTAATAAATGGAATGGACTATTCCTACAGAATGTTATCAAACCTTCTATCTTCTATTATTATTTACAAGGACAGACTGTGCCCAAGATTAGGCATCAAGTCCTGTAGAGTTCATCAAATCAACGTGGTAAGGTAAGAACACAAAGGTAAAGTGAACATACGAGCATGACAATGAGCAAATTATAGGAGGCAGCCAGTAAGACAAGAATCATCATCAGATTCAAAGGCAAGAAAACACAAGTCACAATGACAAGGATGACAAGGTACATGGCTACAATAAAAAATATAAATGTGTTAGAGAAGATGTAAAAGAACTGCAATCCTCATAAATTGCTGATGGGAATGGAAAATGGTAGAGACACTTTGGAAACCAGTTAAGCAGTACCTCAAAAGACTAAACTAAGAGTTGAGGATATAGTTCAGTGGTAGTGCATTGGCTTAGCATACAATATCTCCAGCACCAGGGTGGTGTGGGAGGGAATTAAACACAGAATTACCATAGGACCCAGAAATTCCCCTCCTAGACCTCCATACAAGAGAAATGGAAAGATACAATCACACAAAAACATACACAGTCATAACTGCCAAAAGTGGCACTAACAGGAATGTCCATCAAATGACGAACAAATCCATACAAAGGATTATAATTTAGTAATCGGAAGAAATGAAATAATGATCCAAGTTACAACATGAACATTGACATAGTTCATCTTAATGAGTGAAAATTATGTGAACAACCATAAAAGACTATGCCACATAAGATTCCTTTTTTTTGAAATGTGCAGAATAGGCAAATCTACAGAGCTATAAAGTAGATTATAAACTATAATCTACTTTAGTTTCCCAAAACTATAAGGATTCTTCTTTATGAATTGACAATGTACTAAAACTGTGGTAGTGACTATTCAACTCATGAATATACTAAAACCACTGAAATAGTATCTCAATAAGCTGTTGTCAAAAAGTCAAGAGGAAGCCAGGCACAGTGGTGCACACCTGTAATCCCTGCACCTTGGGAGGCTGACAGGAGAACTGTGAGTTCAAAGCCAGCCTCAGCAACGGCGAGGCACTAATAATCAACTCAGTGAGACCCTGTCGCTATATAAAACACAAAATAGGGCTGGGGATGGGGCTTAGTGGTCAAGTGCCTCTGAGTTCAACCCTCGGTACCAAACAAAAAAAAAAGTCAAGAGGAATCCTTTCTATCAAATAATTATGGCCTCCATTTAGAACAATTGTCGTGATGTCTTTTGGAAAGATCTAGGATTCTTCCAGAAGTTCAAGTCTCCCGGGGGTTTTACTAAGTTGGATCTCTGAAGAGATACTCTTTATTGCTAAAGAGAAAAAATGCCATTTTAGACTCCTCATCCTTAATTACTCAGTCACTCTCGAGGTCTTATAATGGAGACTAGTAAGAGGCAATGAAAATTTGCACAAAGGACAGATAAATTCTGAGAAAGTGGATCCATAAATGAGTTTACAAAGAAGTGATTCATAGCTTAATTTACTAAACTCAATTTATTTTCCATCACTTTATGCATCAGAACCAAAACAATGAACTCTTTATGATTAATTCTGCTCCAGTTTTTAGTCAGTTTTGGTCTTTCCAACACGCAGGGTTGAGAGGTAGTCAAAAGGAGGGGTGGTTTGGTATATGGTGTGCTGTGTGTCTATAAACCAGTAACTTTTCTCTGAGTTACCAAGGCACTCAGTCATTAATTGCAAAATTAACATTCCATATATAACTAAGAAGTTCTCACCAATATAATACAAATTCATGCTCTACTCTGAACTGAGAATAAATTCATGAAAATAAAATAAATACCAGTAATGCATTTTTAAACTCAAAAGCCATCAAAAATAAGGAACAAAAAAAAAAATGCTCTGACCTATTTGCTATTTAATAAAATTATAGCCTAGTTTTTAATTTCTGTAAAAATTTACTGGCTAAGTTACAAAGGAGACAAATATTATGAAATATATCTACTTGGTCACATTGTGACTGATTTGCTGTTAGTTCCAATAATAAAACTATAAAATACCTGTCCCTCTTTGTGTTGATTTGATTCCATTCACACACTATTTACTCCTGAATAATTATTCCCTAGTAAATTTTGTTCTAAGAATGCATAAAAGCTAAAAATCGGTAATTTTTAAAACTAAAAATTAGAGTTAGGATTTGCCAGCTTATAAATAAACTTACGGGGGCTAGGATTGTAGCTCAGTGGTAGAGTGCTTGCCTAGCATGTGTGAGGCACTGGTTTCTATTCTCAGCACCACATATAAATAAAGTTCTATCAACAACTAAAAAATATTAAATAAATAAATAAACAAACAAACTTATGTGGGCAACAGGGAGGAATCCATTAAGAATACTCCTACAACTTTGAGGAATTCTACTTATAAACCTGGTATACACTATTACTGGTTGACCTTTCACCACTGACAATAACTGTAAAAACTTGCTCCCCTTCTTTGGGGGAAGGAGAGACCCAAACTCCTGGGCTCAAACAATCCTAAGTTAGCTTGGGATGACAGGTACATGCCTCTTCACCCAACTAAATACTTGTTTCAAGTTTAAATAAAAATTTGATTATTTTACATGACTATAAAAAGATTTTAAAAAAAGAATAGCTGATTTGATATTTTTCTATAAGTTTCAGAAATCATCAGAAAATGAACCAGCAATACGTCTAACCTTTTAACTATCTTTTTTCACATAATTAGGTGAAAAAATAATTTGCACCTAAGTATATTAAAATCAATTGCCTGACACAATACTCCCTTCTCTCCTACTACCTGAACACTTTAAAACTACCAGTATTCATACTTAGATAGTAGAGACAAGCTGCTTTGTTACATATTCTTTTTTTTTCTAGTTTTAAACTTTATTTCATACATCTTTTTCTTTATTTTTATTTTTCTTTGTTACATATTCTAAATAGTCAAAATTTCCTTAGCAAGAAAGGCATTTCCCCTTAAAAGACATCACTATGGACTCTTACCTACATTAGTAAAGTGCTCAGACCTAAATTTATTAAGACAGATTTCTGCAAGGCTCAATCTAATAATGTATTCCATTTTGAAGAAGGAGAGAACCTTGCTAAGCTTATTAGCAAATAATTCATTTGCAGCCTAATACCAGTTTAAAAGAAGAAGTGATATTGAGAAATCTGTTTCTTTATAGGTTACATCAAAATTTAAAACATAAAAAACAGATCAATGATCTTGGCAACCTACCCTGAACAGATAATAAAGTTCAGAAAAATATACTGTTAGTATCAAAAGACTCATTTGGCCCAGCCACTCAAAGGCTGAGGCAAGAGAATAGGAACTTGGCAAGTCCCTGTTTCAAAATAAAAAATTAAAAAGGAGATGGCTAGATGTGGTGGCACACTCCTGTAATCCCAGTAGCTCAAGAGGCTGAGGCAGGAGGATTTCAAGTTCAAAGCCTTCCTTAGCAATTTAGTGATTAAAGCACCTCTGAGTTCAACCCCTGATACTCCAAAAATAAGTTAGTAAATAAATTTTTTAAAAAAAATTTTAAATAAAAGGGGGTTGAAGATGTAGCTCTGTAGTAAATTTCCCCTGGGTTCAGTACCAAAAAATAAGAAAAAAAGAAAAAACACATGGATCCTGTTGGCCACAGGAATCAAATTGAAATAAACAATTACAATTACAGATAATTCACATATAATAGATGAAAAAAAGTTTAGAGTATTTTCACAACACAGAAACAAACAGAACAAAGAGACTTCCAAGATAAATCACAGAACACAAAAAAATTGCAATTGAAGCAACAGTTCCAGCAGGTCTACTATAGTGCCTATGAAGAACTACAGGAGACACTGATTAACATACCAACATTCTAGTGCAAAAATCCCAGAAGAGCTCCACAGGACTAAACCATCAAAGAATAGCCTAAGGAGAGAAACAAATGCAGACTACAAGGCACCAAAGGAAAGATGCAAGGATATAAAACCGAGAGAAGAGATGGCTACCAGGAAGGCCTTGAGAAGAAATCCATAGTTTGAAACATACCTGTAATTAAGAGTTGGGAAGAGAATAACAGTACAAGTAGGGCACAGGTGAAGCACAGGAGGCAAATAATTCTACAATTTTTTTAAATCTTAAAATGGAAAATTAAATCATTAAAGAATGAATCGTGATACTACAATATGAAAAAGGATTGAGGTAGCTTAAACTGGAGGCATAAAAGAACAGTTAAAAGATTACTGCTATATAAAATAAGGAATTAAAATGATAGGCAGGGCTGGGGTTGTGCCTCAGTAGTAGAGCACTTGCCTCACATGTGTGAGGCACTGGGTTCACACTGGGTTCAAATCTCAACACTACATATAAATGAATAAAGGTCCATGTCCATCAACTAAAAACAATTTTTTTAAATGATAGGCAATAAAGAACCACTAGAAGAGAAAGTATAAAATCCAGAGATAATGAAAGCATCAACTGGATTTTGTTAACCTTTGGATAGGAAATATATGTTATCATCTTAGTTTAAATTATTATCCTTTGCCTATACTACTGCAACAGACTCCTTGGTTAGTTTCTTTCTCTCTTTCTCTGCTTCTCTCCTTCCCTCTTTCCCTCCCCTCCCCTCTCCTCTTTCTCTCTTCTCTCTCTCTCTTTCTTTCTTTCTTTCCTTTTGTGGTGCTGGGGATTGAACCCAGGGCCTTGTGCATTTGGTTAGTTTTCTTATTGCCTAATAATACCTTTCTATACACTTGAGTATACCCTAAAAATATAAATCAGATCATATCATATCCCTGTTCAAAATCCTCCAGAGGTTTCCAAATGTTCCAAAAATAAAATCCCAACCCTTTGGCATAGCTTAAAGGACCCTTTCTGATCTCATGTCCCTATCTATATCTCTTATCACTTTATTCATGAGACTATAGCCAAACTGACCTTCTTTCTGTTTTTTTGCCATGACAAGCTTTCTCTACCTCAGGACCTTTGAACTTTGTGTTCCTCATGACTACAATGATCTTCTCAAAGATTTCTGGCAGGCCACCTAGCTTCTCACCAATCAGGTCTTGGCTTAAATGTCATCTTTCAGAGAGGTCTTTCCTGACTGCTCAGTGGCAGCTACAAGAATGTGCCTTGTGGACTTCCAACCAAAGGGAGCTTAACTGATCAAGAGCTCCAGCTAAATTCTGAAATCCACCACTGCCTTTGCCCAAGGTCACACTTCCCACTGGCTGTCCTGTCTAATAACTGAGTGAGACAAGGATACTAAATTAGGCCTGTCCCTTGGAAACACAGGACTCCTTTAATGTAATACTGGCTCTAAAACTCTTGATGACCTTGCTGAAACTTACTTAGACTTCACTCAACTCCACTTAGCTCTTTTCCTTCACTCAGGATCAGACTTACAATATGGTCTGACGAACTCTCCAAGTGTTCCCCAGCTCCCTTTCTCCTTTTTTCTCCCAGGCATTTATTTCCTCTAATGAAATCCTTACTCACTGTACATCATAGAACACCAAGAAAATGAAAAAGCAACTCAAGAAATGACAGAAAATATTTGCACATCATGTATCTGATAAAGTACTGATATCCAGAATATATAAAGAACTTCCAGAAATCAACAACAAAACAATCTGATCAAAATATGGGCAAAGGACTTGAATTATTATTACTCCAAAGAAAATGTACAAATAGCCAAAAAGCACAAGAAAAGATGTTCAATGGCATTACTTATCATTAAGAAATGCAAATAAAAAAATATAAAACACTACTTCACACCCATTAGGATGGCTATTATCAAAAAATAAAACAAGCCAGGCACACACCTGTAACCCCAGCAGCTCAGGATGCTGAGAGAGGAGGATCACAAGTTCAAAGCCAGCCCTAGCAACTTAGCAAGACCCTAAGCAACTCAGTGAGACCCTGTCTCAAAAAAATACAAAAAAGGGCTGCAGATGTGGCTCAGTGGTTAAATGCCTGTGTTCAATCCTCAGTAATCTGGCCCCCCCCAAATGTTGGAAAGAATATGGAGAAACTGGAAACTTTTGTTTACTTCTAGTGGACTGTAAAATGGCACATATGTAGAAGAATTAACATAGAATCCCGTGATTTCAATTTTGGACATATACCCAAAAAAATGAAAAGTAGGGCCTTAGCAGATATTTGTACATTCATAACCATAGCAGAATTTTTTACAATAGCCAAAAGGTGGAAGCAGTCAAAATATCCATCAACAGATGAATGGATAAACAAAATGTGATACACACATACAATGGAATATTATTCAGCATTAAAGGGAAATCCTGATACATGCTACAGTATAGATGAAATCTTGAAGACATGATGTTAAGTGAAACAAAACAGACACACAAAAATAAATACTGTGTTTCTATTTACATGAAACATTCAAGAGTGGTCAAATTCATATACAGAAAGTAGAATGGTAGTTGCAATGGGCTGGGAAGGAGAGAATGGGAGTTAAGTGTTTAATGAGAACTGTTTCAGTAGGGGAAGATGAAAAACTTCCAGAGATAAATGGTGGTGATGGCTACACAACAATGTAAATGTACTTAATGCCAAATTTTGCACTTAAAAATGGTTAAAATAAGCCAGATGTAGTGGCTGAAACAGGAAGATCACATAAGCCCAGAAATTTGGGACCAGTAAAAACCTCTGTTTTAAAAAAAAAAAAAAGGTTAAAATGATAAACTTCATGTTATACATGTTGTACTACAGGGGAAAAAAAGAAAAGGAGGGAGGGAGGGGTAGAAAAGGGAGAGAAGAAAAGGAAAGAAAAAGAAGAAAAGAAATCCTTGCACATTTAATCCTGTCTGCTTCTCAGAGGACCTGGACACACACACTCCCATTTAATCAACCTCTCTTCCCAATCACAACCTGTTTTCTATAAATTACTTGCCACTAAATAATTCTGTTAGCCTATTTATTATAAAAGTCCCCTCACTAAAATGTTAAGTTCCAAAAAAGCAGAAACCTCACCTATCCTGTTCAGTGCCTGATCTCTAGCAACTGAAATAGATGAGCACTTAGTGGATGTTTTCTGAAATTGTATTATGGGTAGAAGGAAAGGAGTAAAAATGATAGATTTTTGGCATAGGTAACTAAGAACATAAAGGAAAAGAGAATATGCAAAGTGAAAATAGTAGTAATGACAAAATTAGTCAATAATCTTTAAGATTTCTTGAACATTTGCCATTGCTCAATTTTCAGTTACAGGAGCTCTGGAACCACAAAAGACATTTATCTTATGGTGAGGGTCAAATACACCTTAAAATAAAGAACGCATAAATGAGAAGAGGAGGGAACCAGGAGATTTTTTTCTATCAGAGCATTAAGCTACTTTATTATTTTTAGTTGTAAATGGACACATTTTTTTTTTTTAAATGTGGTGCTAAGGATTGAACCCAGTGCCTCACACGTGCCAGGCAATCAACCACTGAGCTACGACCCCAACCCCTACAAGCTACTTCTTAATGCACAGTAAATACTCAGCAAGAAAATAATTGCATCCTTCAGAAAGCCTATAAAGATCTCTTTTCACATCCTTTAAGTCCCAAGGTTCAAGGTTACAAAGTAAGCCTTCAAACCAGAGAACTAGCTGAATTCAGCTAACAGACACGGTTTGTTTGTCCTACACAATTCAGAAAGGAAAACTGATGATTAATGGTGAAACACTGTAGGCATTCTCATTAAAATGAGGAAGGGAAAAAAAGGTACTCACTGGTACATAATAATATTCTGAAAATGCCAGTCGTGTCATTCAAACAAATGAATGGGCATAAATATTAAAAAACATAATTTTTTTCATTATTTACCAATGAGATCAACAGGAACACCACTGGAAACAGGCCACTTAGGTATTCGTTAATACCCCCAAATCAGTGACTTGACTTTATACAAATAAAAGCTAGATAGAAAATAATACAAAATAACAAACCATTCACAACCCAAGTGAAAAGACTTAATACCTACTATCAAACTCAATAAGAGAAATATAGGACCTACATGAAAATAATTATAATAAGACTGATTATGCCAAAAAAGTAAGGGGAAGTAGCCGGGCACAGTGGCACACGACTGTAATCCCAGAGGCTTGTGAGGCGGAGGCAGGAGGGTCACGAGTTCAAAGCCAACCTCAGTAACAGCGAGGCAGCACTAAGCAATTCAGTGAAACCCTGTCTCTAAATAAAAATACAAAACAGGGTTGGGTAAGTGTCTCAGTGGTTGAGTGCCCCTAAGTTCAATTCCTGATACACTTCCCTCCCCCGAAAAAAAAGGAAGGGGAAATTCAACGTGATCCCAAAATGCTAGCAAATTTCTTCTCATTCTTTTTCTCTTTTTTTTTTTTTTGTACAAAGGATTGAACCCAGGGACACTTAACAATTGAGCCACATCCCTAACACTTTAAAAATATTTTTTTTTCAGTTGTCAATTGACCTTTATTTTTTTATATGTAGTGCTGAGAATCAAACCCAGTGCCTCATACATGCTAGGAAAGTGCTCTACCAATGAGCTACAACCCCAGCTCTTATTTTTTATTTTAATACAGAGTCCCACTAAGTTGATTAGGGCCTCTCTAAATTGCTGAGTCTGGTTTTAAACTCATGATCCTCCTGCCTCAGCCTCCCTTTAGTCACTGAAATTATAGGTGAGTGCCACCACACCTGGCAAATTTCTTCAATTTTTATAAAACACAATTAGTCAGCATGTTATTTATCCTCATCTTCCAAGATTCTGTTATCTATAACTCACCAGAAATACTAGATCTGTTTGTAGTTCAGTGTTAAATAGCTCAGAATTTCTTCTTTTCTCAGATCCAAAGTAAATCCAAATACCCTCTGGATACAGAGGAGGAAGGACATGGAGTTCCCTTATTGAATGGCTCTATGATGATATGATAAAGTATTTCCTACTATTTGCTAGAGTCACTCTGGTTAGTCGTTTGGTTGCATTTTGAATTAAGAATGGTTTTATATGGAGTGTGAAGAGATTAGGAAACTCTTATGGTGTGGATCTCAAAGGTCTCCCAATGGTTTATGTGTTGAAATACTTTGTACCCAGCTGATGGTGCTATTAGGGGGTGGTGGAACCTTTAGGAAGAGGTAGAATCTTTAGAAGGTGGGGCCTAGTGAGAAGGAGGAAAATCACTAGAAGTATAAACCAGAATGGGACACTGGGACTCTAGCCCCTTTCTCCTACCTCTCTGCTTCCTGGTAACCAAGAAGTAAGCAACCTCCTCCTGTACACACTCAGCCACCACGGTACTGCCTTGCCACACGTCCAAAAGCAACTGGGCCAATCATGGACTGAAACTTCTGAAATTGTGAGTCAAAATAAACCTTTCCTCCTTTAAGTTGATTTATCTCAAGTTTTGTCACAGCAATGGAAAGCTGACTAACACATCCAAAGATGCTCATTTTATTCCTTAAGCTAAAGAGATATCCACAGAGACACTGACCTATTGAGAGGAACTGGACAAGGACTATTCATGCAAGATTTGGGGTCATCCTTCAATCCATGTTGCTCTAGACATTAGTTCTTATATTATTAAGAGGAATTAAGATATAGAACAATGGAGTTTAGGACAGTCAGATTCAGAAAGCTGACTTATGAGAGAGGCCTGCCCAGGATAAGTGTCTCTTCTGAAAAGGTAAAAACAAACTGAGGAACACAGCGCGATGACTGCATTTAGATACAGACTTTCACATGGGTTGACTTTTCTCAGCTAAGGCTTAGTTTGAATAAAGCAAGTTTTTCTTCCTTCTGGGTATAAATTTAAACTGAAAAGACTTAGAGAAGTAACTGATGATCAAAACCACAAAGGGGAAAATTTCAAGACTAAGTAATATTATAAAATATTTTCAAAATATCCCAGGAAGTTAGAGAAAATGAAGACATTATAAAAACCAAAAGCTATAGTAATACTCAGAACTATGGGAAAACATCATGGAAAATAAAACATTTAATGAATACTCAGTGACAAACAATGAAGATGACTGTGTTCTTGTTAATTAAGGCCAATAGAAAAAGCATGTGATTGCTGACAAATTTGAATGGAGTTGTCAAAGTTGAGGACCAACTGCTTTTTCATTATTGACAGTAGCCTATGGTTTCTGTATTTACCTTTGTTTATAAATTTTAATGCTTGGAAAGTAATAATTTATCATCAAACTATTTCACAAAATCTGTCATCAGTAAAAGTATAATAATCAGGACAGATGCAATGGCTCATCCCTGTAATGCCTTCAGGAAGGCATTACTTCAGGAAGCTGAAGTAGAAGGACTACAAATTTGAGCCAGCTTGGCAATTTAGCAAGACCCTGTCTCAAAATAAGAAAAAGGTCTGAGGAGGACAGGAGATATGGCTCAGTGGTAGAGCACCCTGCCCCCATCCCCCATTCAATTCCCAGTATGAAAAAAAAAATATATATATATAATTACTGTTAACTGAAAAGTCGATGAGAATTTAAAAAAAAAAATGTGCAAGGAAAACAAACCTCCATATTCTTTCATTCTTTATACTTCAAGTAATCTGCCAACTTTCAAAGCTTCAAACTTACAAACTACTCTTAGAGATTTCTGCTACTTAAACTTCCAGCTCTAAAACTGAACTTTTTTCCAGCTCTAAAACTCAGACTTCCTTGGAGATTGGAATTCACTCATTGAAGAGTTTTCTTTTTTAAAATATTAACCAACTTAAAGATCATTAATAATTTTATAATACATAGAAAGATACCTACTTTTACAAGCCTTTAACACTGAACAATCTTTAAAAGGTAATGTGGAATTAAACCATATTACTAATAAAATCTGAAGTCCTTATAGCAGCACATCTCTTCATCTTCTTTTTGGTGATAATATAAATGGTTTAGGCTGGGCACCGTGGCAAATGCCTGTAATTCTCGCAGCCTGGGAAGCTGAAACAGGAGGATCTCAAGTTCAAAGCCAGCCTCAGCAACTTAGAGAGGCCCTAAGCAACTCAGTGAGACCCTGTCTCTAAAAGGGCTGGCAATGTGGCTCAGTGGTTAAGTACCGGAGTTCAATCACTGGTACCTAAAAAAAAAGGTTTGGCCTTTTTCTTATTAATAAGCATTATCACATATGCTAAGACACTATGGAAGGAAGAACTCAAAATAACAAACATAGAACTTACAATTATTGTGATATGCATATGACTCTTTAAGGTCAACAATCTCACTAAAGCAGTGAGAAGTAGAAAATATTGTTTGAAATAGGGTGGAACCAAAGTGTAGTGGGCGAAAAAAGTCAAGATGAAAAATTGGACTGCATGGTATATGTTCAATTATTCAAATGATTAAAAAGTAACTATAGCACCTGGAGTTGTGGCTCAAGGTAGAGTGCTTGCCTAACATGTGTGAGGACCTGGGTTTGATTCTCAGCACCACATATAAATAAATAAAATAAACGTCCATTGACAACTAAAAAATTTTTTAAAAAAATAACTATAGCTGGGCACAGTGACACAGTGACAGTTGCCCAGCAACTCTGGAGACTGAGGCAGGAAGATCACAAGTTAGAGGCCTGCCTCGGCAATTCTATGAGACCTTCATCAACTTAGCAAGAACCTGTCTCAAAATAAAAAACAAAGAACTGAGTACACAGTTCAGTGTTAAAGCACCCCTGCAGCAATTTGCAGTACAAAAAATAATAACTATATCCTTGCTCTATGAGCAGAGGGAAGTAAGACATAGGATCCTATCCTCCAATAAGCTCACAATATAGTATCAAACAGAATTTAAGGATATAAATAATTAACCAAGCAAAATAAATGATCAAACTACAAGATGCTATAAATATACTATAAAGCAAAATCACTCTCTGTAGGAACACAAAGAATGCAGCAATTTGGGCCTCTGGAAATAGCTTCATGGAGAAGGTGAAATCCAAGTCAAACCATGAAAGATGTATGAGTGATGACAGAGAAAAATATTCCTTTCAAACAATGCTGAATCAAGGCAAGAAATGGCAGCATCTAAAGTACTCTAATGATTGAAATGTGGGTTTTTCTTGTTTTATTTCTTCACTGGGAAAGATAAGCTAGTGTCGAATTATCAAAGAATGAGGGATTACATGTTTCTGCTTAACATAGTTTAAGGAGATTTAATTGAGGAGCTCAAGGGAGTAGACTACAGGGGGAAAAAAAGATCTGAAAGATTGGGGCAAAGAGCAGTTTTAACAGTTTCACCAGGTTAATATGCCAATTGTGACTAATACCCCTCAATTTTTATTAAAAATATACAAGAAAACTTCAATGGTACAAGAAAACTACATAAATTCATAAGAGTAAAAATACATCAATATGCAAAATATTTGCAATACATGATGAATATTATCTCTAAAAGGGTAATAAGCAATGAGATCTTTAAACTGGTGAGAAAAACAGGTAAACTTCTATATACAAAATTTTATTTACTGTTATTCTTCATCTTTCATCTTGAAAACATTTTAAAGCAAAATAACCAAACAGTTGAAAAAAGAAAGATTCAAGTTGTGTCCCTAAGTGCATGCCAATCCTAAAATCTAAGGCTACCAAAGGCTTAGCTACAAAATTGTTAAATGATAAGAAATTATGAAGATCAGAAAATCCTGTGAGTTCTTGTTTTGACAAGGACAAACTCTGCTGTTCTGACCAAAACTTTTTGTTAAAACTTAAGTTGCTCTTTTAAACAAGGTTTTGCAAAAGACAATTCAGCAATAAACTTCCCTAAAACCAGGCCACTCATTTTCTAAAATGTTTAACAAAGTTACAAGGCAGAAATACATTTAAAGTTCTAATTTCCATTAAGTAGAATGTAACCCCAACTAAAAAAATTGGAGTGACTCCAACTCCCCTCACAACCTATTAAAAACAATTTTAAAAAGAGAGAGAAAGAGAAAAGAAAAAGAAAAACACAGGTATGATGGCACACATCTGTAATCCTGGCTACTACAGAGGCTGAGACACAAGGATTAAAGTTTCAGGCCTGCTCCTCTATCTACTCCTAACTTGTCTTAAATCCAGGTACCCCGATATGAATTTTAAAGTGTATTTCACCTTTTATTTTCAATTTTCTTTTTTTTTTAATATTTTTTTTAGTTGTAGATGGATACAATATCTGTATTTTATTTATTTTATGTGGTGCTGAGGATCGAACCCAGTGCCTCACGCACGCGAGGCAGGCGCTCTACCACTGAGCTACAACCCCAGCCCCATTTTATTTTCAATTTTCAATGTTAAATTTGCATACATATCACAGTATATCATATATGAGATTCATCCTACCTTCTTCATATTTACATAATATATTTTCATACTACTCTCACTTTACTCATCCCTGTGTAGGAAAAGACTGGAGGTGTAGCTCAGTGGTGAAGCACTTGCCTACCGTAGGAGGCCCTGGGTTTGATTCCAAGTAACACATTCACAGGAGAGAGAGTGCGTGCACACGTGCACACATACATACACCCAAAACCAAGCACTACAGGAGAAGTATAGCTGGGAATAACAGCAGTTATGACAAAATACTACTACTACTATTATTATTATTATTATTATTATTATTATTATTATTATTAATGACAACAATGATGAAGAGGAACATGTGCTATTTGCAGCCCCTGTTAAAAGAAGTTCTCATACATACCTCCTTTTCCACATCATTTTTCTTGGCATCCTTTCTTTTTGCATACAAAGAGGAGTCCTTTTTTCTTTTTTTTCTTTTTTTTTTTTTTTTGGTACTGGAGATTGAACCCAAGAGAACTCGACCACTGAGCCACATCCCCAGCCCTATTTTGTGTTTTATGTAGAGACAGGGTCTCACTGAGTTGCTTAGCGCCTCGCCATTGCTGAGGCTGGCTTTGAACTCGCGATTCTCCTGTCTCAGCCTCCCTAAGTGCTGGGATTACAGGCTTGAGCCACCACGCCCGGCTGAGGAGTCCTTTTTTCTTAAGCTCAGAATAAAATACAAGAATCTAACTTTTCCCTACTTGCTGCCTCTAAAATAAGTATACATTCCTTCTGAAATTCTCTTAACACTTTTTCAACACTAAAAAGTAATTTTAAGAAGCCACTTCCTATGACTTAATAACAGAAGTCAGCCAACAAGTAGATACTACCAAGTACTGTAAGTGTGTGATACTAAAATCCCTCCACCATTCATCCATATACTCAGATTCAACTTTCCAGATATTCTGCATAAGAACAGAGAAATTAACTTTTTAGGGCACCTAGGCCCAGATTCTGATTTGTAATACCATTTTCCAATAAAAGAAACAAGAGGTCCTTGGAGAAATGAGTGATTCTAGGGCTGGGCAGGGAAAATCCAAAATGAGCTTGAAACATCTTTAAGTGCCAGAAAGTAAGTAAAGAAACAAACAAAAAAAAAGTATGGTGCATGTTAAAGGGACACGAAGCCAAACTGACTAAGCTCCCAATAGCCAAAGCTGGAACAATTTAACAACAAAGTAAGTAATGTAGTTGGATTCTAGCTCAAAGTAAAATATAAAATATCTATGAGTCCATACTGATATAAATAAACCTGCTTACAGAAGAATTTCTCGTCCTTCCAGGACTTGGCATAACCCCTCATCCATCAAGCTCAACTCAAGTGGGCAAGAGGACAGTAACTTTACAGAGGAAAAATCTGGCAAATAACACCTTGGCCAAATGATCATGATTAATATCTTCAATGATAAGCTGTGTTGATACTATGTACCCCAAATATGATGTGATCTGAAGCGTATTTCACTTCTGTGGTATTTTTCCCCAAAATTCATAACTCCAGTCAAAAAATACGAAAGACATTCGACAAACCAATTTTAGGGACAACCTATAAAAAATCAGACAAGCACTCCTCAAAACTTTTCCTCCTGAAAAGAAAGGAAATAATTGTAAAACCACAAGAGAATACCTTCAAATAACATCTGAAATTTAATTAGTAGTGACACACCAATGTTGGTTTTTCAGTAGTGACAGACTGGCTAAGAGGTTACCAATAAGGGAAACCAGGTGAGGAATTCTGGTACGACCTTTGTGATATAAATGCAAATCAATTGCAAACTAAAACTTTTAAAAAGAGGGACAAAGGGCACCACAGTATTTACAAAGTTCCCCCTATCACTCAGAAAGGTAAGAGCCAAATCAGTGACTAGAGTTTATCTTGCTTTCCAATCTTACTTGTCCATTCCCTCACTACTGCCAATTATTTCCAAAAGTCTTATTACATGGAAGGGAAGTGGGAATCTAAAGCTGGGGCTACCATGGGAAAAGAATGGACCACCAGGATAGCCAGGCATCTGTCTACATTGGAAAATTATATATAATTCAGGGAACTGCTATAGGAAAATTACTGAATTGTGTCACCTTTCCTAATTACAACTGACAATTTTTGTAAATCTACACATTTGGGTTAAAATGTTAAGCAATCATGCATAAGAAGCCAGTATGTACAAGAAGCATACATATACCCAACTGTATATATGTATATGTTTTATCTATATTTTTGTGACATGAAGAGGAAAATAAAGTCTATTATTAAACAAGAAAAGCTAAGTAGTACTTGAAAGCACTAAAGGCTACAATATAGGGTCATAATGATTAAGGACTATAATTACCTAAGTGGGAATTAAGACAAACACTAGAAGTAAGCCACATGTTCTTATACAAGCAAAGACTCTTTGGTCCTAATTTTGACAACCTCAGTTTGGTTTTGAACCATAAGAAATCATCTTCAGCTGGAAAATACACCATCTAAAGGATTGATTTGTGTCCCTCAGAATTCATATGTTGAAGTCTTAACCCCTAACCCCTAATACCTCAAAATGTGACTGTATTTGGATACAAAACCTTTAAAGAGGTAAACTAATGCTAAATAAGGTCAAATGGATGGGTTCTAATCCATTGAGACAGGTGTCCTTATAAGAGGAAATTTAGAAACATGGGAGAAACACTAGGGATGCTTCCACAATGATAAGACTGAGTGAAAACACCACAAGAAGGTGGCCCATCCGTAAACCTCTGAGAAAGGCTTAAGAGAAACCAAACTACTGATACCTTGATCTTGGACTTCTAGCCTTCAGAACTCACTTGGTCTGTGCTATTAATTTGTTACAGCAGCCCAAACAACACTGTCCAATAAACACTTTTTGAATACCTTAAATGTTCTAGAATGTTCCAGGTATCATAAATACAAAGATGAATAAGTTATAGACCTGTCCTTAAGAAGTTATAGTCTAGCAATTAGGGAAACCTATCAGTAGGTAATTAAAATGCAGTATATACTGTGTTATAATATATGCACTGAAACAAAACAAACAGGAGTAGAACCTAATCTAATTTTGAAGGTGAAATTGTACAAAAAGGTTCTCCAGAAAGAAAAAAAGGAAAAAGAGTGAAATGGGAAGAAAGAACACGTGATTGTCCTATTTGCTGTGGCAGAGGTTCACTGAAGAAACCATACATTTGATGATGAAGGACACGTAAAAATGTATAAAACAAGTTACCTGAAAGACTGAAAGATAAAATCTAATGATCAAAGAGACAATTTGCAATTCTTCACAACGTAAGTTTTTGTTTTGAAAAATAATTTATTTTCATAAAACATTTATATTTACATCTAATGGGTTTATTTTTGAATTTCAAAAATATATATTTTTCTTAAAAGACAAACATTAACAATTAATGCTAACCTTGTCTAGAAATGCACAGTCAGCAATATAAAATGAGGTTTATAATTAAAAATTAATTACAACACATATTACAAAATTTGTTTTTAGTCATGACTTCACTGAGGGAACAAATGGAAAATTCGGCATATTCTCAAAATGATACAATGCTGAAAAGGGCTGGATATAAGCTGAATGACGAAATGAGAGCCTGAAAATAATCACAAAAGCTTAGAATTATTGGCAAAATTATTTTAAAATAAAAGTGTTAATATGTTAATATAAAGCCCCACAACTAAGTTCTTTTTCTTTCTCTTTCTCTCTCTCTCTCCCTCCTCTGTCACAGTCAGAAAAAGGGAGAAATGGTGAGAGGGAGGGAGAACACACATCATAGGGGGTAGGGTTGTTTTTTTTCCACTGAACATCAATTTGCCTAGACTCAAATTATCCAGTAATATTATGAGACACTCAAAAATGCTCTAATTCTGGTATAGTTCTTTTTTTTTTTTTTTTTTTTGGTACCAAGGATTGAACTCAGGAGTACTCCACCACTGAGCCCCATCCTCAGTCCCATTTTTGGTGTTTTACTTAGACAGGGTCTCACTGAGTTGCTTATTAGCACTTCGCCATTGCTGAGGCTGGCTTTGAACTCGCAATTCTCCTGTCTCAGCCTCCCAAAGTGCTGGGATTACAACTGGTATAGTTCTAAGAGTCTGCTTCATGTCTCATACAAGAAACTTAATATAATTCTACTTTCTCTTCTCCTGTCTTTTGTGTTATCATCATACATTTTACTTTTTTTTAACATTACTTTTACATGTCATTATCTGAGAAGGATTTCTTTTTTCATATTTTGGGAGAATAATACTTGTGAAAGTGAGGGAAGATGCTAATAGAACTAACTTTGTCCCATTCTGCTTTTACAGAAGTGACCAGAGATGGTGATTTATAGAGAATATTTAAAATTTGATAAGAACAGAAAACTTCTGAGTGTGAAAAAGGTGATCAAATTTTAGCAGACATTGCTCAAAGGCAGGGAGGGTACATAAAAAATGTTTAATATCTCATCATCAAAGGAAAGCAAAATTAAAACCACAGTACAATATCACTCCACACCCAACAAAAGGCTAAAAGTAAAAAGACTAAAACCACCAGATGTTGGCAAATATATGCCACAATCAGAGCTCCACACAAAGCTCTCTGACAGCTCCTAATAAAGTTAGTTTTACATAAATCTAATCTAGTACCCAGTAAATTCAGGCCAACGTTTGAAAATATGTAAACAAAAAAAAAAAAATCTGTATACGTTTTTTTGTTTTATTTTTCTTTTTGTGGTGCTGGAGATTGAAGCAAGGCCTTACACATGCTAGGCAAGTGCTCTAGCACTGAGTTATATTCCCAGCAAGACTTACATACGAATTCATAGCTTAATCATGATAGCCAAAAGTGAAGGAAAAATAATCTTCAGCAAGTCAATGGATAAACAAGTTATGACATATAAATGCAATGGGATAACAAACAGCAACAATAAAGAGCTACTGATACATATTATAATATGTATGCAACTTCAAAAACAATCTTTAAGAAATTAGACATAGCTGTACATGCACGCCTGTAATCACAGCCACCTTGAGGTCTGAGGCAAAAGGATCACAAGTTCAAGGCCAGTCTCAGCAACTTAGTGAGACCCTGTCTCAAAATAAAAACATAAAAAGGGCTTGGGATGTGGCTTGGTGTAAAGTAACTCTGCGTTCAATCCTCAGAACCACAAAGAAAAAAGAAAGAAGGAAATTAGACAAAAAGTGTCAGTATGGTTTCATTTACATGAAGTTATATATAGTACAGTCAAACCTAATCTAAGATGAAAAAGAAAATAGAACAATGGTCATATCAATAAAGGGTAGGGGAAAGGATTAATGAGGAAGGAGAATGAGGGTGAGGAAGGAGAATGAGGGAACTTTTTGATGTGATAGTTATGGTCAAATCTTCTTGAATCTGGATAAAAAACTGCCCAAGTTGTACTGTTATATTGTGTTCATGTATGAACATGTAACAATGAATCTCAATAATGCATCAATAAAAAAATATGGAGGGCTGGGGTTGTAGCTCAGAGGTACAGCACTTGCCTAGCATATCTGAGGCACTGGGTTCAATCCTCAGCACCACATAAAAATAAATGAATAAAATAAAGGTATTGTGTCCATCTACAACTAAAAATATTAAAAATATATATAAAGAAAAAAAGAATTTCAGTAGAACAAATGCATGCATTTAGCAAAACAACAAATGATACACTTAATGTGTACATTCACTGAATGTAAAATTTACTTTAAACCAAAGAACTATGAACAAGTATTCAACTCTACTTAATGAACTAAAGCTATAGTTTTTACAGATAAAATGCATTGATATCCACCAATTATCTATTTATTTATTTATTGAAGTGATGAGGATTGAACCCAGGCCTCACACATTCTAAGCAGATCTATTACTGAGTTATATCCTAAGCCCTGAAACTTATTTTAAAATGAATTTTTAAAAGGCCTGATTGATGGATGGTTAGAGGAACAGATAGATGACTAAAAATGTAATAAAGCAAAAAAGAACAAACTATTACTTGTAGAATGTGAGTGGCAGGGAGACAGGCATTCGCAGCAGAATTCTTTCAATTTTTCTAGTGTTTGCAGTATTTCATAATAAAATGCTAGAGGGAAAATACCTGATGGAAAAAAGATCAGACATAAGAGCAAAAGTGTAAGATTCTGTATACATGAAGTTTTATTTATTTGTTTTTTCAGGTACTGGGGATCAAACCTAAGGGCACTTTTACCATGAGAAACATCCCTACTCCCCCAACCCCTTTTTTAAATGCTTGACATATATGAAGTTTTAAAACAAAGAAAACTAATCTATTTTGTCAAAAATCGGATCAGTGGTTGCTTGGAAATGGAGGCAAATGATGACAATGGAACACAAAAGAACTTTCTAGGTAATGGAAAGTTCTACTTCCTAAGTGAGGTGGTTCATTACATGGATGCATACATTTGCCAAAACTCACCAAACTTCATAATGTACATAAATTATGCATCAATTTAGTTGACTTTTAAATAAATTCACTATAGAAAAGCAGAAATACAGAGAAAATCACAAAGAAATTAAATTCCCCCTAATTTTACCACCCAAATAATAAAAAAATAATTAAATCACCAATCCTCTCTCTCTCTCTCTCTCTCTCTCTTTTTGGTATGAGGGGGATTAAAGCCTGAGGGTGCTTAACCACTGAGCCACATCACCAGCCATTTTTGTTTGTTCTTTTGAGACAGTCTCACTAAATTGTGGACTGGTCTCAAACACACGATCTTCCTGCCTCAGTCTCCCCAGTCACTGGTGGTGCATGCCCAGCTCTATTCTCTCTTTTGATAATGGCTATGTCCACTGGAAATAAATACACCTCACTGGGTTGGGACTGTAGTTCAATGGTAGAGAACTTGCCTAGCATGCATGAAAACCCTAGGTTCAATCACTAGTACCACTAAATAAATAAACCTTACTGTGTTCCTTAGAAAGCAACAGAGAAGCCAGGCGCGGTGGCTCACGCTTGTAATCCCAGCACTTAGGGAGGCTGAGACAGGAGAATAGCGAGTTCAAAGCCAGCCTCAGCAATGGCGAGGCACTAAGCAACTCAGTGAGACCCTGTCTCTACATAAAACACAAAATAGGACTGGGGATGTGGCTCAGTGGTTGAGTGCCCCTGAGTTCAATCCCTGGTACCAAAAAAGAAAGCAACAGAGAAACAGTTAATTCCTGAATACTGGAATTCCTTCCTCATGTGACTCAAAACCTACTGATTTAAATCCCTGCAATCCTACCATTGTTGTGATGGTTACTAACCTCTGTGCCTAAATTTATTCTCTGACAGATGGAAATATTTACTGAAAAAGGGTTGTTGTATAGAACAAACAAAATAATACATGACATGATAGCTTTTATTGTTTTTTTTTTTAAGGTGAAGAGTTAATCAGTTTTTAGAAATAATCTAGCCAAAAAAATAAGTCCACAAAGCTTCCTTCCCCTGAATTTCTTCCCATCCTTTGTGGAGTGGGGGTAGATCTTCTATTCTCTAAGTACACCCATCTCAGGTTAGTCTAACTTCTTATTTGAGTGAACCTCAAATCTCTCCAGAAGCTAAGACCAAACTCCTGAGTTGTTAAAGCCAAAACAAAAGTCAGCATTACAAAATAAAACCAGAAAACTAAATTAGAAAACAGGACATCAGTCCTAAGAATGGGGAGCAAAACTGCCCAAGGAAACAATCTCTCCTGAAGGTACTACAACCTTATTTAGATAAAATGTGTTTTTGCTCTGTATATATGATTTAGGTCAGTCAACATAGGTAACCTAGATAATACTAATTAGAAAGAAAACATAACTATAAGAGAAAAACAGGAAGAAATACTTACTTTTTAATGACTCAAGTTAAAACCATACGGGGGAGAATACCTCTGGATAGAAATCATACCTATACAATGAATTCAACTATATGAAGAAGAAAACATTTAAGCCATTTAAACCACATGTTTGCCATTCTACTAATTATATGCCTGAAATGAATGCACAATGGAAGATAAAACTTTGCTATCCTCTAGTTGGACTCACTTCTCATATGCTTCTCATGACAGAAGCATCTTCCTGTGCCATCAGACTCTAATGTTTAGAGCCATTTTGCTTCCCCACATCATGGGCCAACACACAAGCCTAGGATTTCATCTGGTTTTTAACAATGAAAATATGATTTGTTCCAAGGCCAAAGGAAAAACTGCACTTTTGGACATTAAGAGACTGTATGTCTATATTTTATATTTTAATGGGCAACTTCAAGGATTTCCAAGATTATCTGTGACTAAATGCCATTTATTTCTTCCTTGGACCAGTGTAATCAGACCATGAAGTGAAAATTGTTGTAGCAAGAACCAAAAATAGGGCTGGGGTTGTAGCTCAGTGGTGGAGTGCTTGCCTAGTAATGAGGCACTGGGTTCGACCCTCAGCACCACATAAATACATACATATACATATATGTGTGTGTGTGTGTATATATGTATGTACATATACACATATATATAAATAAATAAAGGCATTTAAAAAAAAACAACCAAAAATAGCCCAGCACAGTGATGCACACCTGTAATCCAGTGAGTGACTCAGGAGGCTGAGGCAAGAGGATCAGGAGTTCAAACCCAGACTCAGCAACTTAGGGCGGCCCTAAGCAACTCAGTGAGACTCTGTCTCTAATAAAATATTTTTTAAAAGGGCTGAGGATGTAGCTCAATGGTTAAGTGCCCCCTGGGTTAAATCTCTGGTAACAAACAAACAAACAAACAAAAAAGAACCAAAATAGTAAGCTAGAAGCTGGAGATATAGCTCAGTGGTACAGCATTTCCCTAACATGTGCAAGGTTATCACTTAGTCTTGTCATTTAAACAATATCAAAAGACTATGAGTTAGGCACTATTCTAGGTACTGGGGCTGAGCTACAAACAAGACTTGAAACTCAGCTAGTAATAGTGATACAAATGTGAAATCCCAGCTTCTCAGGAGACTGAGGGAGGACAATTTCAAGTTTGAGGCCAGCCTCAGCAACTTAGCAAGATCCTGTCTCAAAATAAATGAAATAAAAAGAAATGGGAACGTAGCTCAGTGGTGAGCATCCCTGAATTCAATCCTCAGTACCATTCAGAAAAAAAGGAAAACAAAGAGGAAATAGTCCGTACTTTCATGGAAATTTAATACAAATGAGTAGACACAAACATTCAAGATATAATTAAAGAGAAAAATGTGTGCTCTTAAGGAAATAAAACAAATGATAAAGGCTAATCATCAACAAGTTTCTCTCAAGCCAATGAACTAAATCATAAGAAAAAACTAACCACAAGTCAAACCAAAGTTCTAGAGAGGGTTTTACTTACTGGCAGAGGAAAAAGTTATAGGTCTAACATACAGAGAATGGGGGGAGTAGTGGAAGAAAGGGATATGGTTACGCAATGGGCTCAGAGGTAGTCCAGGGCCTACAAGGAATTGTATGCCATGTTTTTATTTCATTTTATCCTTACTAATAAACTATTCTCACCGGGTGCGGTGGCGCATGCCTGTTATCTCAGTGGCTTGGTAGGCTGAGACAGGAGAATCGAGAGTTCAAAGGCAGACTCAGCAATGGCGAGGCAATAAGCAACTCAGTGAGACCCCATCTCTAAATAAAATAAAAGAAAGGGCTGGGAATGTAGCTCAGTGGTTGAATGCCCCTGAGTTCAATACCTATTAATCCCCTCATCACCCCCCAAAAAAATAACACTATTCTTTCCAGGGAACTGAAGATTGCAGAAGTTAAGCAACTTGCCTGTGGCCTAACACCAAAGACTGGATTTATAATTTACTAGCTCTACCTGTATCTCTCTCTCTCTCTCTCTCTCTCTCTCTTCCTCCCTCCTCCCCTTCCCCTCTCTCTTTTAAAACTGAATGCATGGTTTGAAGGATTTTGTTATGACTACAGCTCTTATGACTTTACTTTATATAAGATTATTATGTTACTCAAACCATATTTCCAGAAACTTGGACTCCACAGCAGGAGAATGTTAAAGGTCTAATAGAATGTAACTGCTACAAGAAAGTACTAACTAAATACTGTGTGAAGACAAAAAGGATAACACAACTGATTCCAGAGAAGAAACCCAAGTTTAACAAATGAGTCCTTAAGTGAAGAATAAGAATAAAACCATATCAGAGGAATGGCAGGAAGATGGGTTATAAATATAAAATGGTGAATTCAAACAATACTATATTTAGTTCTTTTAAAATGTGATTTCATAGAAAATACAATCAAATCCACGATAATAAACCATGTTTTGTAGGTATTCTCTAATAAAATTTTACCATGATTTTCTTAAAGTAGTCTGTATTAAAAAACATAGGTGTTAAAGTGGAGTTTGGTTTTGTAAAATAAATTTATTCACCAAATATGCTAAAACTGTATTTGTTCACATATTTAAATATGATTTTACCACCAAGAACTGGGAAGAGAGGCCAGTTTCAAAACTTGACAAGAGGGTCATAAAGGTTAGTTGCAATGTGTAATCTGAAACTATAATAATGAAATTTTTTATACCATTCCATTAAAAATGTATTGTTCTGCCGGGCATGGTGGTGCACGCCTGTAATCCTAGCACTTTGGGAGGCTGAGACAGGAGAATCACAAGTTCAAAACCAGCCTCAGCAATGGCGAGGCATTAAGCAACTCAGTGAGACCCTGTCTCTACATAAAACACAAAAAATAGGGCTGGGGATGTGGCTCAGTGGTCAAATACCCCTGAATTCAATCCCCAGTACCCCCCCAAAATATCTGTTGTTCTGTCTTATACTTTATGTAGATCTTTCACCCATGTATGGTTTTGTAATATTATGCACTGATCACTCAAAAAATACTGAATTATGCACATCTTCTAAGTACACATTTTATTTAACAACAAAACACAAACAAATTTGTTCTTATCACCACCAATCTTATCAGAAAAAGTCCCAAGAAGTTGGCAAGCTCATAGTGGTAGATATAAGTTTTCCAAAATGTAATATTTGCTTCAAAAAATAAACTTTGTCTTGGCAATACATTGTGTCAGTTGTATTCCTTGAAGTGACAGGCTCACTTCATTTACTCTTGAGAAAATAAGCAAACACCCAAGTTTACATAAATATAATTTGCCATTCTTTCAAGTAAAAATGTTCCATAAAAAAAGTGACTACTTTGCTGACTGAAATGCAACTCCATCACAGGAATTCTTTTCCTCAACACAAACATCATATTTTGAAAATGCAGAAGTGTTTATAATATCTTTTCCATTTTGCCATATGGAATATTAAAAAGACTTGTGAACAAGGTTCAAGATTAACAAAATTAGTTTTCCTGCTTATAAAAAACATTTTTAAGTGAAATTGGCTTTTTTAATGTAAATGTATAGTGCTGAAGAATATAATAAATTAGTGCACTTTTGCCACTATCTTGATTCATACCACAGCTGCTTTTGCACCATCAGTGCAAATGTCAACTAATGTTGACAACAGTTACACAGCAAATAAGAACTGAGTAGTAGTATGAAATACTTTCAACCTGGAAAACCTCCTGAAACATTCCAAGATCTCCTCAAGAGTCCACAGACCACAATTTGAGAACTGCTGATCTGAATACACATATAAAATATTAAGAGAAATATATCTCCAGCCGGGCGCGGTGGCTCAAGCCTGTAATCCCAGCACTTAGGGAGGCTGAGACAGGAGAATCGCGAGTTCAAAGCCAGCCTCAGCAATGGCGAGGTGCTAAGCAACTCAGTGAGACCCTGTCTCTACATAAAAAAACACAAAATGGGACTGAGGATGTGGCTCAGTGGTTGAATGCCACTGAGATCAATCCCCAGTACCAAAAAAAAAAAAAAAAAAAAAAAAAAAGAGAAATATATCTCCAAGGGAAAGAACTGAATAGTAAGAAGAAAAGGATAGCAAGGAGCTTTATTTTTCCCTGTTCATTCTTTACATTATGAGAATTTGGTACTTTCTTACCTTTAAAAAAATATTTCTTTAAAAAATGAGAAATGTAAACTGATATCAAAAGTAAACAGACAACAAAGCAAGATCCCAACTGGGAAAAAAAAGAAGGGATAGCGTACTACTAAGAAATATGAAGGGGGGCTGGGGTTGTGGCTCAGTGGTAGAGCGCTTGCCCCGCATGCGTGAGGCACTGGGTTCGATCCTCAGCACCACATACAGAATACATAAATAAATAAAATAAAGGTTTAAAAAAAAATCTTAAAAAAAATATGAAGGTAGAATGCACGCCTTGCATGTGCAAGGCCTTATGAACAATTCCCAGTACTCCTATCTCCCAAATAAAAGGAAAGATATACAGTACAAGGTGCTAGGGATCAAACTCATGGCCTAGAGTATACTAGGCAAGTGCTCTATCACTGAGCTATATTCCCTGCCCCTAGAAAAATAGTTTTTAAAAGGTATAATGTTTCTGCTCATGGAGCAGAACTAGAGAATTAAGAGAATGGCATGGGAGAATGATGTTTTTCATGTTAAGCCTTTTGAAATGGATTTTTAAAATAATAATTGGTTCACAAATAAATTCAAAATATTACTTGGAAACAGCTGAGAGCACTGGCACACATCTATAATCCCAGCAATTCAGGAGGCTGAGACAGGAGGATACAAGTTCAAGGCCAGTCTTAGCAACTTAGCAAGGCCCTAAGCAACTCAGTGAGACTTTGTTTCTAAATAAAACACAAAAAGGGCTAAGGATGTGGCTCAGTAGTAAAACACAACTGCGTTAAATCCCCAGTACAAAATAAATAAATAAATAAATAAATATTGTGCCATTATTTGCTTTATCTATCTCACCCCTAGTTTTTTGCACAAAAGTAATTTAAACAAATACCAGCCATCTACCATTTTTCTCCCTCATTACTCCATATCCATCTCTAAAATACATGGCCATTTTCTTACAAAATATGTCATTAATAGCTTATCAAAAATACACAATAACACTTTGATATCCTCCAATATTCATTCATATATAGATTTCTCCAAGTGTTTCAAAAATGACTTTAAAATTGGTTTGAATCCAGATTTAAACAAAGACAATTTGTATTAGGTTGCTACACAGAAAATAATTTTAATCTGTTTACACCATCTATCTACAATTATGAAAAGTCTAACAGACATAAAGCAATTAATTTTCACTTGAAAATTCTCCAGAATAACCCAATTTAATGCATCTGCTGTTTCGGTCATCTATAGCACTCTTCCTCTAGACTGTCACTATGGCTGATTCTTTCCAGTTAAAAATCAAAATTATTACCTCTAAAAAATGGCCACCCTCACCACTCAATCCATAGTAGAACCCCACCTTCCATTCATTGTCTGTTTTGTGGTCTTAATTTCTTCTTGGCATTTACCACCACCTGAAACTATTCTGTTTATTTCGTTTCTGCCCAAAAGAGTGTCTACCCCATGAAGGCAGAGTGCCTTTCTACTGAAGACCAGGGGCAGTGCCTAAAACATGAGACATTCAATAAATACTGAGAGACTAAATAGCGTAGTATCTCAATGTAAAATGTAAACTCAGCAAAGCTTTTGTTTTTAAACATTTGTAGTTCTCTTCATCTAATGGTATAAACTGAGTACCTGTAGCAACCTGGCAAGCGCTTACCAAAAATCTATGAGATTTAAGAAAGAACAGAAGTATCAGACACTCAAACATAATTCTGGACTTTTACTAAACAATAACCACAAGTTTCTGAAAGAAAAATTATTCAGAATGATTTAAAATGATTACCAGGAGCAATACTACAATAAACATGTCTTCATCATAAGTTTTATACATATGTAAAACATAGATAGGCTGTCTCTCCCTCTAGAGATAGCCCACATTCTCCCTTGAGAGCATATTCCTTGCTTTACCCCAAAGGCCTTTCTCTCTTGGGATCGCCCCCATTCTCCCTTGAATATGTATCAACTTTCCTAAATAAACCTCTATGACTGGGAGGGGGTAGATGGGGAGAGAGATATTATTTTTTTTCTGATAATCTGATCATGATGAATATAACAATACCCCAAACACCTAACTAAAATACAAACCATTAAATGTGGGATCTAGAATAAACCAGAGTTGCCTATACTACACTTTTAACAGTTGAGAAAGCTACAAAGAACAAGAAAGCTCACAATAAACTCAAAGTTCCAATGTACAGCAAGCAAAGCTAAATCTAAAATCCAGATCTCAAAAATGAATAAAAAATTCTGATTTCTATCTCTAGTTCTATACTTTTATAAGATGATGTCACTCCCAAAGTTAATGTCAATTTATAGCATATTTTAATTACTATCATTTTTTGTGTTGTCATTTTTCTACCCATTGACGTCCTAGCCTAAGGTGGGGGTGGGGCTGGGGGTCAAAATGGGGGCACATATAAATATTTAAATAAATATGATACCAAATTCCCTCTTTAACAAAAATAAAAGGAATATCTAACAATCTAAATGGTTTGTGATTCCATGAGTTTTTTACTTCACAATTTTTATTTGAAAATAAAAACTACTTAGGAGTATCTGCTAAATGACTATTACTTTGCTTTATACACTTAATCTGCTGTTCTCTTATTTTATTTTATTTTTAATATTTATTTTTTAGTTGTAAGTGGACACAATAGCTTTATTTTTTTATTTTTATGTGGTGCTGAGGATCGAACCCAGCGCCTCCCGCGTGCTAGGCGAGCATGCTACCACTGCAGCACAACCCCAGCCCCTGTTCTCTTATTTTAAAGATCAATACAGCTATGTCTCAATTATCTGTAGAAATTGAGTGCCAAAGTGAAATTAATATTTTCCACTGAAATGAAATTATTTTTATTATACCTTTCGTCAAAAACCAACTCTAAACCAGGGTGCAGTGGTGTACAACTGTAGTCTCAGATACCTCTGAAGTAGAAGGATGGCTTGCACCCGGGAGTTCAAGGCCAGCCTGGGCAATACAGCAAGACCCCTCATGGCGAAAAAAGAAAGAAAGAAAAGAAAAAGAAAAAAAATCATTCTATTTCTAGTGAAACAACAAGAAACAAGTGACCAACAGTCAGCAACCAACTGGGAAAAAGAGAAGGATCCACAAACATAAGATAGCACCGCTGATAATCAAGGAGAGATTCTTCATATTTTTTTCTACAATATTGTTGAAACCAATTCATGAACACCCTGGCTAATTCTTGACTAATACTTATAAACCATAGATGTCAAACAAATTCGTAATAGATGATAATAAAGTCATTTCTTCAAGGTTAAATGGCAAGACTGACCAAAGTAAAATAATTCAAAGCTTCAATAAATTTAAAGTATTTTCAGAATAAAAGGGCTTCCTTCTGTTTTGCCTCACAAACGTAACCAAAGACTATTGTTTAACACGAATAACATAATTTTTCATAGTTGTTCAACTGACATGAACATTTTTACTAAAAAACGCAAGGTAACAAACTATCAAAACATAGATATTCACACAAAGCTAAGTAAAGCCAGTATTATGGAAAGAATTTCTATATAATCTCAAAATCACATTCAGGCTTTCGCAAGCAATGACACACACACGTACACACATAATGGGAAAAGAAATGGAACCTTAGCTTATCTTTTTCTCAGTCTGTTCTTTCTGGTTGTATAAGTCCTTAAAACAAGAGAAAGATAAAACCAAATGAAATAAAGTTTGGATTGTCAAGTTCAATAGCTGTAAGAACTCCTATAATGAAGTCTATGTGAGCCTGCACAATACTACTCAAGAGTTCTAAATTCATACTGCATATAAATCAAGAAACAGGAAAGCTTACAACAATACAATGGAGTCACCCCACACTACAAAAATGAACAAATTCAATGAATACACTTACACTTCCTGGTATTTTTTTAAACGCTAAAACTTACACTTGCGTTGAGAAATACCTGTAAAGCACTACTATAACCTATTTAAGAACTACGGTGGCAAACCTTTACTTCTGCAGTACAGAATAGATATTCCGACTACGGCACTGCTACTGGCTGATAAATTATTTAAGAGTAATACTAAAAATATCTTTTTTTTTAATGGCCAACAAACCAACTCCGCACAAAATCTGACGCGTCTGTATTTCTGCTGTTCGGTCGACTACGTTTCCCAGATCATAGAAAGAGGCAACTCCCTAACCGTCAGGGCTGACCTAGCGCCCTCCAAGTCCCCGAGTCCGGGTTACCTTCATCACTCCATTGTCAAATCGCACTCCCACGCCTCAGTCCTCAGCCCCCATCCTGAGACTCTAGCGAGAGGCGAACGGGGAAAGAAATCCCCTCGCCCCCACCCCAGTACTGTAGGCTGTGGGTGTGTCAGGAGGCGAACGCTTTACCCAAACACAATTAAATCTTCTGCTGAGACCAGACCCCAAGTCACCAACAAGCCAGCAGGCAGCGGTCGGTCGCCGACCCCAGTCTTCCGCGGCCGCAGCCCTTCCTCTTTCTCCCCTCCGGGCCGGCCCCTCCCCCGTTGCGCGCACGCGCGGCCTCAGCCGCTCCCCTCCCCCCTATTTCCCTCACCTTAATCATTAGCCACCCTCTTCCCAGGGTCCGGGAAGCACTGATCCAGGAAGGAAGACTGGAAAGGTATGGGGGGGAGAGGATGAGTCGAGAGCCAGCGATCTGCGCCTCAGAACTAAGGCTGATAGGCCCTTATACTCAAGCGCAGCG
The DNA here is from genome assembly GCA_028644305.1 of Xerus rutilus. NCBI lineage: Eukaryota > Metazoa > Chordata > Mammalia > Rodentia > Sciuridae > Xerus > Xerus rutilus. The sequence goes on along the minus strand of CM053401.1, from coordinate 92,719,686 downwards.
TCTGTCACCGCCACCAGAACTGTACGTGCGGCAGCGCCTGGACTCGGCCCAGGCTAACCCGGCTTGGGTTCCAAGTGCCTAATTGTGGTCCCACAGAACTCCCTTTCCGAAGCTGCGGGTGTTTCTATGCTGCGCAGACAGAACACCTCGCCACCATCACCGTCGCCGATGCCGCTCTGCTAGCCTGCTGCCGCCGCCGCCGCCGCCGCCTAACCAATCCCTCTCCTACTGGGCGAGCACGACACTTGGGGCCTTTACGACAGTTCGGAAAGCAACAGCGCACCAGCTTCACGCCTTCATTAACAGCTGTTTCTTTCTGCGCTTGCTCAGATTCTGGTTTCTGACGGCCACGCCCCCCCTTCCCCGGCCCTTCCCCTTTGTACTCATTTTATCTGTTGAAACCGAAGACGTTACAAACCTCATTATTTTATTTTCTTTAACTATTATGCATTCAGTATTTCAGCATAATTATGACTGTATATTAGTTAAGTTTTTCCTAACTAAAAATTACAATTACAGGATCATTAACTATACTTACATACACTTAAAACAAAAACATTTAATGTCCTTCACAATGAATGATACCCAAATCATCTTTACGCGCTAATGACACGAAGATCACATCTTAATGTTGTGAATTTACTTCCGGAAACGAGTTAAAGGTAGTAATAGATATCCTGGGAACTCTGTACAGTTGCAGGCGGCTTCTTAATTATTTCATGAAAGTCAGTTATAAATAGCAAACGCTTCGTTGTGTCCACCAGGAGGTACGGACAGAGCATGGATTTTGAAGTCAGACAGACTTCGTTTCAAAAACTCAGTGATGTCCCTTAACAGCTGTCTGATTTATTAAACCTTCATAAATCTCAGCCTCCCTCCCCCCAATAAATCGGGATAACATTATTTGCCTCAAAAGGTTCTTGTCTCACATAGGTGAGACAGTTTATATAATGCTCTAAACACTGCTTACCAATTTCACATTCCATAAATATTAATTCCCTCCTTTTGAATCAGATTATCTTTCTTAGTACTCTTCTGTTCACTTATGTTCTCCACATTATTCAATGAAGAAAATATTTTTAAATTATAAACAAGGGGAAACAAAGCACATTGGACCAGGATTTTCCTCAATCCTCCTGTGGTCTCACTCTATCATAATCCACCTGGATCATCTATTTCCATGCTTTTAATTGCTAGTGCCTGATTACCTCTCAAACCTTATTTCCAATTCTAGCCTTTTTTCCCACAGTTCTTGACCTGTGTCTTCAATAAGATACATTAGCCACATATGGCTATTAAGCACTTGAAATCTGGCTACTACAAACTAAGAAGTGCTTTAAGTGCAAAATACATCCAATTTCAAAGGTACACTACAATAATTGTGAAATTTTCAATGCTTTTTCATATTATGTCTCGAAATGATATTTTGAATGTATTGAGTTAAATTAGTGTTCTCAAGATGGGATAATTCCTCCCCACTCCCCAGGGGACATTTAATAACACTTGGTAATATTTTTGATAGTCACAACTCAGGGATGATGGGGTAACTATGAACATCAATTTGGTAAAGGCCAGATATGCTGCAAAACATTCTACCTGTACATGACAAACCTCTACAACAAAGGATTCTCTGGCCCAAAATGTTAGTAGAGTTGAGATACTGGGTTAAATAAAATATATTGTCAAAATTAATTTCACCTTTTTTTTTAAACTTAATATGGCTACTAGAAAATTAATCATATTTGTAGCTCACCTTACATTTCTATATTGAACTTAGCCATTTCTAATACATCATATTCATAAGTATATGAATATAAATAAATATAGATTTATTGCATTTATACCCTACCCATCTTGTTCTTTCCTGTCTCAGTCAATAGCACCAAGTTATCCAAACTAGAAATCCAAAAGGTATCTACAACTTTTCTCTTTCCTGCCCCCTACCTCTAATAAATCAATAAACCCTTCCAGTTTTGCCTCTGAAATACTTCAAATCCCTCTATTCATCTGCATATTCTTCACCCATCCAGGCTTTACTATCTTTAATGTTTATTTAACCAGTAAACATTTATCAAGCACTTACTATATGCTAGCCATTATGTAAGACACTGCAAGTGCTAAATATAGTTTAGCCACCCTACTGGCAGTGTTTTTACAAAATCCAGAAAGTAAATCCAATATTTACACTATAATGTGGAAGGGTTAAGATGATGTAGTAGTTCTTTCTCTGAGAACACGAAGATGGGACACTGTAGACCTACAGGAACTGATGTTTGAAATAAATTTTCCAGCATAGGAGAGGACAGTTAAATAAAATCAAGGAAGTAATTCTGTATCTCAAAAAGCACAAGTAAAATTATCTATTAGAATCTACTGAATGTATCACACCATGAAAAAAAATCAAGAAATGAAAGAAAAGCAGATATAAATGGATCAAGTAAGGCTTTTCTTTTTTCTTTTTCTTTTTTCTTTTTTTGCTTAGGGTAAGGAGTTTAAACTTTTTTTACTTAAAACTTTTTTTACTTAAAGCACTAAAGGAAATGACTCAGCAATAACAATCATATATGACTATTAGAGATGCCATTAGGTAAGCAGAGTGGAAGGTGGGTTGGAGGGGGGCAAGAGTGGTGGAGGGAGACCAACTGGAATGATAAGTAAAAATTATGAGAATGGTAGAAAGGAAAATGAGAAGGGACAGACACAAAAGAGGAATGTTGAATGACTAATAGTATGTAGGGAGAAAGAGAAAGAATCTCAGAGGCTTCTAGATTTATGACGACAGGTAAATGGTTGAATGGTGATGCCACTCAAGAGACAGTATGGGAAAACTCAATTTGTGGGCTTTGGGACTTTAGGATGGAGGTGAGACCTGTCTTTTTGGACAAGTAGAGTCTGAAGCACCTGCATTTACCCAAAGCGGAAATTCTAGCAGGTTGTTGGACATATGAGTCTGGAGCTCAGGAGGGAGCACTAAGTTAAAGCTAGAGATTTAGACTCATTACCTTACCTGTGATAATTGAAGCAATAATTTTTGTGAGGTCACCCTATGTATAAGTAAAAGGAGACAGATACCTGGAGAAGTCTTATATTTTATGGGTTTAGAATGAAAATAAATTCCAGGAGGAGATGGATGATGGACCAGAACAATAGGAAAAACAAAATAACAACAAAAAAGAAATACAGGTATTAAGTCAAAGGGGGAAAGAGTTTCAACAGTGAAACGAGTAACCAAAGACTCATGAAATGTTATGTTAATTTAGAAATAAGAATATGTGTAAACAAGAGCACTTTCATGGTCTTACATGTTTTAGAACAGGGTTTCTCAGCTAGGGGTGATTTTGATACCCAGGAATTACTTGACAAACTGTGAAGATATTTTTGGTTATCACAACCAGGAAATGCTCCTGATATCTAATGGGATGTGCTAAATATTCCACAATGCACAGAACAGTATCCTACAACAAAGAATCAACTGGACAAAAATGTCAATAATAGCTCAGTTGAGAAGTCCTAGTTTAGAAATAAACAGTGTAGTTAGTCAAGGACTGTACCATTTCATGCAATTGGTAGTAAATGAAAAAAAGGGAGACATACCTAGGAGAATATTGAGTCAAGAAGGGTGATACTTAAATCCTCTTGTCATGTTGAAGTGAAAGAACTAGTAGAACAAGAGAAGTCAAATATACCAGAAATGAAGGGATGCTCCCAGAATTCCTGTGGGAGCAGAGGAAATGAGATTCAAAGATCATATGGAAGAATTTGCTTTGGATAGTAGAAGGGCTACTGAATAAGAAGGAAGAAATGATTGTACAAATAGAATTAGATTTGTTAGCTTTGGGGATAGTGTCAGGGTAGGGGACAAATCAAGAGTTTACTCCTTTAATGACCCTGATTTCCTCTATGAACCATGAGATAGGACCATCTACCTAGAGAGAAGGTTTGGAGATAGCTCATCAGAGAATAATAAAAAATTACAATAGTTATTGACATAATGGCAGGCAGGACAACAAATCCAAGGCAGTAGGCTCAGAGCAGAAAAGGGGTGCATTGAGAAAACAGATGCTGCAAGGTTGTATTTGGAGAAATAATGGCAGATTACAGGCGGTGGGAGATAACAATTGCTTGAATCACATATGATAGTTTCCTGATTACTATGCTTCTGTTGGTCCCACCACTGTTACACACCACCATAATTCAACCTTAAGCCCCAGTGAGGGTGTGGCAGAAACTGAGACACCGAATTATCATTCAATGACCCTCCATCGCCTTCAGGTTAAAGTCCTAAATCTTTAGTTTAGCAAATAAAGTATTTCAAAATCCAGAATATTCCAGGGTCATTTCACACCACTCCCACCATCCTACTGCTGCCCTGCGTAGGCTTCAGTGTACTTCTCTAATTTTTTTAAAAGTACTGTTCCAATACCACCCTTGGATTTGCCCCTGGAAGCTAACAGACCAAATTCTGTTTGTATAATCCCTTCTTACCCATTTCAGTGGAAGGGATATATCTTCTATCCAAAGCTAATTTTTTCCATCTGACCTTTCAATCTCACTGCTTACTCATGTAAGCATTTTTTTTTTTTTTTGGTACTGGGGACTGAACTCAGGGGTACTCGACCACTGAGCCACATCCCCAGCCCTATTTTGTGTTTTATGTAGAGACAGCGTCTCACTGAGTTGCTTAGCGCCTTGCCATTGCTGAGGCTGGCTTTGAACCAGGGATTCTCCTGTCTCAGCCTCCCTAAGTGCTGGGATCAGGTAGACATATTTTTATTTCCATTATCTTTCACCTCTCTTTTTCTATTGGCTCTTTCCCTTCAACATACCAAGAGGATTCAGGTTTCACACTTTCCTACTAGATACGTGTCCTTTTTTTTCTATAGCCCTGCCTTTGCACCTACTGTTCCTTTTGTCTCAAAATACCTTCCCCTTTCTTCCACATTCGATTCATTGCTTCATCTGCTTAGAAAGCTTCTTCTTCTTCTTCTTTTTTTTTTTTTGGTACTAGTGATTTGAACCCAATCTTCCCTCCCCCAGGCAAGTGCTCTACCTTTAAGCTACACCCTTAGCCCTGCTTAGTAAACTTACCCATTCCTCTAAGTCTTCTCAGAAGCATTTCCTTGCCTCTTTCCCCTTCCTGAATTAATTATTCCCACTTCTGTACACTTCTCTTCAATCTATGTGTACACTTCTACTATAAGTATTGTAATTATTTACATACACACCTGTCTCTTCCGAAGCATAAAAATCAAAGAAAATGTCTTTCTCTCTTTGGTAGAAAAATAGCATTCAATAAATATTTATTGAACTGTACTGAAGGAGATTGGGATTCCATTCTCAATTTTGCCACTAAGAAACCATAATTTTGGGGGAGGAGTACCATGGATTGGAGTCAGGGGCACTTGACCACTGAGCCACATCCTCAGTCCTATTTTGTATTTTATTTAGAGATGAGGTCTCACTGAGTTGTTTAGCACCTCGCTTTTGCGGAGGCTGGCTTTGAACTTGTGATCCTCCTGTCTTGGCCCCGGAGCCAGTGGGATAACAGGTGTGTGCCATTGCACCCAGCAACAAATTCTTAACCTTAATAAAATCACTTGAAATCACTGAAAATTAACTTAAATTACTTGTGGAAAGATCAGGATTATCCAAATATACTCAAGTCAAATTCTGCTTTCCTGAAACTGAAGTAAAATAATGATTACCAAATTGGCCTGCATACGTGGGCCAGCAGTGTCTAACTACCTGCCAAGCAGGAATCTGAGAAGTTAGATCTAAACATGGAAATACTGAACTGAATTAATGAGTCACCTGAAATAAATAGGAAAAAAGAAAACTTCTAAAATTACCAAAGTCAGAAGGAAACACTGGGCTATACATCATCCATTGCATACTTCACAAGTGTATAAAATTTGCAATAGAGAGTAACTTGATTGTGCAGTTTTGTGAAGAAAGGAAGCAAACTGAAGAAAATCAAGCAAAGTCTGGAGATTTAATGCAATGAGATAGGGAAATACACTTTGAAAGTATTTACTAAATTATTTCCTCTGCTTTGGAAAGAATTACAAGGATTCTCAAAGATGTACTAGTGAGAATACTTAGTAATTCACATTTTGCTTTCTTATTGTAATACAAAGATATCACTGAAAAGTGAAACAAAGAATTCAATCAATTATATAACTGTTGATTTAGTTGAAGTAGCTCAGCTCCTCATTAAAATTTTGTTTATCGCTGGGCGCGGTGGCTCACGCCTGTAATCCCAGCACTCTGGGAGGCTGAGACAGGAGAATCGCAAGTTCAAAGCCAGCCTCAGCAACGGAGAGGCACTAAGCAACTCAGTGAGACCCTGTCTCTACATAAACACAAAATAGGGCTGGGGAGGTGGCTCAGTGGTCGAGTGCCCCTGAGTTCAATCTCCAGTACCAAAAAAAAAAAAACAATTTTTTTTGCCTATATATAAATGTGACTTCAGTTTACATTACTATAAACAAAGACTGTTTCGCTTATGAACTATGTATATTACCTGTATAATCTTTATTATACAAAGAGGGAGAGACAGAAAGAAAAGGCAGTCAATAGCCTTTATTTCTTCTAAATTGTTTTGAAGTCAGTGGAATCACAGATTTTGAAAATATTAGGAGCTATTTGGTATAAGGATAATCTCAATAGACAAATGTTGATGAGTATTTATCAAACTGTATGATTCTATAATTTCTTTGGAATGCAACCTGCAAAATATATTTAAATAATCAATGACATACTATCTGTGTGGCTCAGAGTTCCTGAGTAACTCAGGAAACATAAATTATGGTCTAATGAGGGACACAGAATTCCTGGAATTTTGCAGGTGACCATTTAAAATCTCAGGTATCCTAAAATATTTCTGGTTATCAAGGTAAGTTATGGGTATGTTTGAGGCCATCTAATTCTATAAAAGTATATTTTAAAAATAAAACTAGAAAGATGAAAGAGAAAGCCACCATGGACTATTGGTGATTTATGGCTAGAATCACAATTGAGGAGTACCAACTAATTGAAAAATCACTTTCAGAAATAACTTATTGTTAATCACAAGTATTTTTATAGTCTAAGTTGATAACATACTTACCATTGAACTTTTACACTGTAGCTTTAATTCTTTTGGAATGATTTCACAATACTATTTTTAAAATCCATAATTTCTGAAGTGTTCAACTCTGTTAGCAATAAGGAAAAAATCCAGAAGTTTCTGATTGTTGAAAAGTTAAACTGGATAACCTCCAAAGTCCCTTAGAGTTCTAACATTTTGTTTTACTTGAGAACTAATTAGAGTTATGTGGAAATTGGGAGTATTATAATTTCAAGTGTGATTTATGTACTGATTGACTTTTTGCAAATTCAAAATAGGAAGTAAATATGCTTCTGTGTATTTGCTTGTTGTTATTTATAGATCATGCAGAGTTCTCCAGAAACATTAAAAATTCCACTCAACTGCCTTAGTATTAATTTAATTGCATAAAATGTATCTTGGCTGTGATTTGGGGTTACAGGATTGCAGAGACTTTGTTTTAAAATTATTTGTAACTTTAAAAGACCAATATGTTTGAGAAGTATTCAGAAATAACCATATAGAAGAAGAAAGAACAGAATGAAATGAAACTGCCCTATGTACTAAAAGCAGATTTTTTACTTGACAACTTGAATCTTTTATGCTGTTAGTACTCAGGGATCCTGATAAGAGTTCAAATATTTTTAACTTTTGATAAGAGCATTAAGTCACCATTATGCTAATGTTTTAGAAATTTGGAAAGATAGTTTGGAGATTATAATTGGTTTTTAATCAGTTTAAATTTTTTTTTTAAATTTTTTTTTAATTGTAGATGGACACAATGTCTTTATTTTATTGCTTTGTACGTGGTGCTGAGGATTGAACCCAGGGCCTCACGCATGCGAGGCAAGCGCTCTACCGCTGAGCTACAATCTCAGCCCCTAATCAGTTTAAATTTTTGAGACTTTAGTTGATTTTTTTTTTTAATACTGGGAGTTGAACTCAAGGTGCTTTCACACTTAGCTACATCCACAGCCCTTTTTATTTTTTAAGAATGGGTCACGCTAAATTGCGAAAGATGCCCTTGAACTTGCTATCCTCCTGCCTCAGTTTCCCAAATTGCTGGGATTATAGGCGTGTAGCATCTCGTTTAGCTTACTTGACTTTTTTTTTCTTTTTTTTTTGGTACCGGGGATTGAACCCAGGGGCACTCAACCACTAGCCACATCCCCAGCCCTATTTTGTGTTTTATGTAGAGACAGGGTCTCACTGAGTTGCTTAGCACCTCGCTGTTGCTGAGGCTGGCTTTGAACTCGAGATTCTCCTATCTCAGCCTCCCTAAGTGGTAGGATTACAGGCGTGCGCCACCATGCCCGGCCAGGCTTACTTGACTTTTAATCAATTGATAAAAGTTGATGACCAAACTCTGAAAACATATTTATGTGAATCATAGAGATAAATAAAATCTTTCCACTCTGAACCTTTCAAACACTAATTTAGGATTGAGTTAAATTAGAGAACAGTGCCACCTACTGAAAAAAAATTACTTAAACATCTCAATATTAAGTTGATTTTGCAGAGCACGTAAACAACTAAGATTTGGGGATTATTTTTTTCTTTAAAAATGTAAATTTAAGAGGATCTTCATACAGAACATATTTTAACTAAAGTTTTCCTTTCATTAAAAGTCTGGCCACATGTGTTTATCCTCCCCAACATCACTCTGAAAATAATACAGGAATTAAAAAGGTACAAATCCAAAACAACAAGAATATGGGAGCAGGTCATTAGCAAGCAATTTATTCCATTAAATGTTGGGAAAATAGAAATCAGAGAACTTGTGACTGTTTAGCTGAATGTCAGATGAGGCTGCATAAATAAGCGAGTGACTCTAACTTGCAGAATCAAGAGAGGTTAAGGACTCAGGCCAAAGGCAAAGGAGGCAAAGAAGTGGAAAAGGAAGAGAGCAATTGTAGGTCTCTCTGCAATATAGACAGGCCTCTCCATCTCTCTCTCTGCCTCTCTTTAGACATCTAGAAAGTCTTTAAATCCTAGGCTAAAAACAGGGCCAGGGAGTTTGTTCTGCAAAGGAATGGACTGAACTAGTTGAGAACTAGAGCAGCTGGTGTGACAAGCTGCAATGAATATTTCACATTCTAACACTAATGGGCCCCACCTGTCCATACCTGCCTAGCAGTAGGCAGCACCCTTTTACCCAGACTTTACATTCAGTTTTTATATTACAGCATTTGTAAGTATTTATTGACAACCAAGAAATGCCAGATATTTGGGGGAAAACCTGTAACATACAAGGGACCCGATGATTATAAAGAATAGAGATAAATCAACAGATAGAGGGGGAAATATTTTTAACCTCATGTACTCAGAAACTAAAAATGATACTGCATTCTTATAACAGGGAAAGGATATTATAAAAAAGCAAGAAAGAGTGCTTAGAAATTTATATTATGTTTTCTGAAATTAAAATTCAATAGAAAGTCTGAAAAGATACAATCAAAATGTAGTTAGCAAACACTTGTCCAGGAAAAGCAACATGAAAATAAAGGAAAATGAAAGATCTTACCTCTAATAAATGATTTAGCAACATTTACAACATATACCTATACACTCACCACTTATATTTTTGTCAAATATTGGATTCTATAACATTTTTAGACAGTCTCTTTTTTTAATATTTGGTGGTCAATGGACCTTTATTTTATTTATTTATGTGCAGTGCTGATAATCAAACCCAGTGCCTCACACATGCTAGGCAAGTGCTCTACCACTGAGCCACAACCCCAGCCTTATAATGTTTAAATCCCACAAGGCATTATTACATTGCATACATCCCTATTTTTACAGTCAATGTGGTTTAGATGTATCCTCATAATTATCATCACTTTCTTTGGACTTTCTGCACCTCTGATCTTTCTTCAAGATGATCTTTTTTTTACATGATGAACAGCTTCCAGAATATCATTTGGTAGTTATCTGTTGTTGGCAATATCTCTCCAATTTTTCTTGAAACTTAAGAATTTGTTCTCACTTCTGAAGTATTTCTAGAGTGGCAGTTTTTTCCCTATAGTTCCTTGAAGGTATAAGTCACGGTCTGTGGAAGCCGCTGCAGTCACTGAGAAGCCTGTTTAAATGTAGCTTAAGTTTAACTGTAGCTTCTTCCAAGCTACTATTTTCTGGCTACCTTCAGACTTCGCTCTGGGTACTGGGATTATGGCTCAGTGGTAGAGTGCTCACCTGGCATGCATGAGGTACTGGGTTCAATCTTTAGCACCACATAAAAATATTCTGTCCACCTGCAACTAAAAAATAAATATTAAAAAAAGACTTTGCTCTGTCTTGACTTTATACTAAAGCTTTACTTTGATGTATTAATTTAATAATTTATTTTTATTTGGTATGCTTGGGTTTTACTCTTGAATCAATGGGCTATCAGACATTTTATCTTCGAAATATTGTCTCAGATCCATTCTTTTTTTCTAAAACTTAAATTACAGTTAGACCTTCTTATTGTATCTAGTATATCTCTTACCCTTATATACCAGATAGCCTTTTATTGGGTGGGGCTAGGGGCTGGGGATTGAACCTGGGGCCTCATGATATGCTAGCCAAGCACCCTACCACTGAGCTACACTCCTCCCTAGTCCCTATATTATTAAATTACTCCTCGCTTCATTCTGGATAATTTCTCCTGAATTTTATTTTATTCTAATCACTCAATTTTCTTTCAATTGTGAATAATCTATTAATACCATTTTTAAAAATACCATGTTATATTTTTTCACTTTTGAAATTTCTTTTTTCCCTTAAATCTACTGTGCTTTTTAATTTTATAGTTCACAGTCCCCTGCTACAATTTGCAAGCTTGATTTTTGTCCCTTGAACACAGTAATCCTAATTGTTTTATAAAGTTTATGTCTGACAATTTAAATTTCTGAAGTCCCTGTGAGTCTTCTTCTATTTGTTTTTCCTGCTAATTCTGACTCACAGGCTTCTTGTCTCCTTGTGTGCCTCTTTATCTTTGAGTTCAAGACATAGTGCTTGAAATTACATTTATAGACATCATCTGAGAGCTGTCATAATGTTAACTTCCTCCAGAGAAGACTGGTTTGTATTTTCCAGGGGCTCCAGGTGGTTAGCAGAGCAGGAGTGGACTCATTTTCTGCACCACCACCTGGTGTAAGGGAAGACTGCAACCTATTTTCTTTCAGAGGACAGACCTTTAAGGTGTGTCACATTCCAAAATCCTAGTTCCTTCAGCCCAGCAAGACTTCTAAAAGTGCAGCTTCGTCTCTCATTTGCCTCTCCAGGATTGGTACATGTTTCTTAATAGCTCATCTCTGGGGCCCAGTCCTACGCCATATCTAGCCTTGAAATTGCTCCCTAAATTACAAACTGTTTCGTGATTTTTGGATTTATAGATAATCTTGATTTTTTTAGTTACCGTCAATGAGAAGGTAGCTATGAATTATCTATCTAGTCCACCATAATTTAATCCAGATGTCCTTCCTTCAAGGTTTAGTCTTAGGCTCCCCTTTAGTCCTCACTCTCATAGTTCTAAGTCATTTTATTTGCTACTTCACATATACGCTGATATCTCAAAGTTTTATATTTCTGCCCAAATCTGTCCTTGCACCAGATATATATGTTCAACTGCCTAATCTAAATCTCCATGTAATGTCTCATAGGAATCCTGAACCCAAGATGTTCAGAATTATATTTTTACCTATGTGTCAATGATTTTACAGGTATTATTCATTCAATTCCTGTATCTTAAGATCAATGTTATCTCCAAAGTTTTAGTTTGTATTTCCCTTATCCCTAATATATCTTGTTTGAATATTGTGATTCTATAATATTTAAATCCCACAATCCATTATTATTATGTTGCATACCCCCTATTTTTCAATGTGATTTAGATTAATCCTCATAATTATCACTTTCTTTGGTCTTCATGACTTTCTGCACCTCTGATCTTTCTTGCAAGATGATTTGTTCTACATGATGAACAACCTCCAGAATATCATTTGGTAGTTACCTGTTACTGGCAATATCTCTCTTTGATTTTCCTTGAAAATGTATGGATTTGCATAGCATCTCTAGAGCTCACATAATGCTATATATATTTCTTTTTCCATCAGCTGGAATGGGAAAACCTCAGAACATGTTAAGTGCATAGAATCAAGTCCTTAAAAAGGTATTGCCTCACTTTGGGGCCAAGTTCACCCCCAAATAAAGCCTGTCTGGATTCAATCTCACAATTCTTAAAAGAAAGCCTCAAGAAGGTCAAACTTATTCCAAATACTACAATGAGGTTCCAAAATAAACCCCAAACAACTAAAACACTGCAATTAATCTAGCACCCAGGAATGTAAAATTCAATGTCTGAGCTGGGCATGGTGGTGCACGCCTGTAATCCCAGTGACTTGGGAGGCTGAGGTAGGAGGATCACAAATTTGAGACCAGCCTCAGCAACTAGTGAGACCTTGTCTCAAAATCAAAAATGAAAAGGGCTGGGAATATCATGCAGTGGTATAGTGCCTGTGGATTCAATCTCCAGTAATAAATAAATAAATGAATAAATAAATAAATTAATTAATTAATTAATTAATTTGATGTCTGAGGTCAAAACAAGATCACTAAGCATGCAAAGAAGCAGGAAAATAGGACCCATAACCAGAGTGAAAATAAAGCAACAGAAACAGACTGAGAAATGATACGGATTATAGAACTAGCAGACAAGAACACTGAATCATTTACTTTAAATATACTCCGTTTGATCAAGAAGATACAGGTAAGGCTGGGACATGGTTCAGTGGTAGAGTATATGCTTAGCATGCATGAGGACCTGGGTTTGATCCCCAGCAACCACCCCCCACATACAAAAAAAGAAGGTAGAAGAAACAATGAGTATGGTTAAGAATAAAATGGAAAGTTAAATAAGACCCACATTCAATTTATGTAGATGAAAAACCCAGTATCTAAAATACAAAATGTACTAGATGGGATTGAGAGCAGATTAGATACTACTGAATGAGATAAAAAAGAATGGGGGAAGGGCTGAAGTTGTGGCTCAGTGGTAGAGTGCTTACCTAGCATGCGTGAGGCAATGGGTTTGATCCTCAGCACCCACATGTAAATAAATAAAATAAAAGCACTGTGTCCATCTACAACTAAAAAAATTTTTTTTAAAAAGAATGAGGAGAAAGTGCCACAATTTACAGCAAGAAAACATCAAGCAGCCTATTATACATTTGGACTCCATACTTAAAGTCCCAGTTGAAGATATGGGTGAAAGAAGCTGAAGAAGTAATGGCCTGGAAATTTTCCAAATTTGATAAAAAAATATAAACTCACAGATTCAATAGAACAAAGAAACCTCTGAAAATAACACATGAAGAAAACAAGACCAAAGCACATAATACTCAGCTTACTAAAAACTAATAAGTAACCCTTTAAAACAGAAATGGAAAAAGACATAATAGAAGAAAAAACACAAGAGATATACATATACACACGCATTCCCTGTCTCTTGCCATATGATGTCCTGTGACATCAGGACTCTGCTAGCAAGAAGGTTATTACCAGATATGGCCCCTCAACCTTGCACCTCCACAGCAATGAGCCAAATAGAATTATTTTCATTAAAACATAGCTCCCACATACATACACACAGACAGACCACCTCTCATTAAAAACAATGCAAGCAAGTAGCAGAAGGGATTGCATCTTTAAAGTACTGAAAGAAAAAAAATGCCAATCAAGAATTTCATACCTGGAAAAATATCTCCCACAGAATGAAGAAAAAATAAAAACTTTTGCAGATATGTGGAAGATAAGAGAAGTCGCCACCTTGCAAGATAGCATTCTAAGAGACATTCATGTCATTCTTCAGGTAGAAGATAAATGATACCAGACAGAAACCTGGATATACATAAAGAGATGAAGAACATGACATATGGTAAATAGAAGGGTAAATATAAAATATTTAAAATTTTTCTTTACAAGATATATGCTGTCTGAAGTATTAGTAGTGCTGAGTAAAATGGCACATGTCTATAGTCCAGCTCCTTGGGAGGCTGAGGCAAGAAGTTTGCTTGAGCCCAGGAATTTGAGGCCAACCTGTGAAATACAGGGAGACAGTAATAACTTAGTGAGAAAATAAATAAATAAGGTTGGTGTAAGGTAGAAACAGCCCTCCCCATACCCAGTTTCAGCCCCACCCCCTTCTCTAAAGCCTACAGCAGTCCCTGCCCCAGGCAGTTTCCCCCGAGTTTCCTGCCCAAGCTAACAAAGCCCAACTGGCCAAGTTAACCTTCAACTACCCCAGGGGGGCTCACAATTAAGACCACCAGTCCTCACCTGACGCACTGACTTGAAATGACCAATCCATGGTCCATGACACATTTACCACAGGCCCTATAAATCCCATGCCCCGCACCGCCTCTCTACACCGCCCTAGCATCCTCTACACCGCCCCCAGCATCCTCCTGCACCGACCACCATGAATAAAGATCCCATGGCTATATGGAGCATGTTATGTCCAGTTTGGAGCAAACCTTACAGTTAGGAATGTAGCTCAATGGTGGAGTGAATGCTTAGCATGTACAAGGTCCTATGTTTAATCCCTAGCACCGAAAAAAAACAAAAACGAAAACCAGTAGTAGTAATATCAACATATTATATAGTTTATTACACATTCAAGTTAAATGTATGACAAAGGATAGGAAATGAAAAGTAGAAGTTTGCTGTTAAATAGTTCTTATTCTATTTAGGTAGTGTTTCAATATTATTTGAAGGTAGATTGCAATATGTTAAATACTCATACTGTAAACTGTAAATCAACCAGTAAAAATACATAAATAAAAGGAATAGCTACCAAGACAATAAAGAAAGTAAAATGGAATACTTAAAAAATCAATCCAAAGATCTCAGGGAAAAGAACAAAAGACAGATGGGACAAATAGGAGACTAACTGGGATAAAAAGAAGATGAAATGGGTGCTGGTGGTGTAGCTCAGTAGTAGAATACATGCCCTGCATGTAAGAGGTCCTGAGTTCAATCCCCAGCACCATACATACATACACACAAGATGGCAAACTTAAACCCAATTACCTAGTACATTTGTTTTAAATGTCTCTGTTCTAAATACTCTAATTGAAAGAGAGACTGTCAAAATGGATAGAAAAGCAAGGCCCAACTATAGCTGCATACGAAAAAATCCTACTCTAAACTTAAAGATGGTTAGGATAAAAAAGGATGAAAGCAGATATACTATGCTTATACCAATGCAAAGAAACTTGAA
The DNA here is from genome assembly GCA_028644305.1 of Xerus rutilus. Classification (NCBI taxonomy): domain Eukaryota; kingdom Metazoa; phylum Chordata; class Mammalia; order Rodentia; family Sciuridae; genus Xerus; species Xerus rutilus. The sequence continues at coordinate 92,704,336 of CM053401.1, read as the reverse complement.
ATGGCGATAATTGATAAAGTAGAATTCAGAGAAACAAATTACACTATAGAAGAAATTCATTTCATAATGATAAAGGGGACAAATTCACAGACAGACAATAGCAATTCTAGATGTGTATACATTTCATAAGAGATTTAAAGTGGGGGCTGGGATTGTGGCTCAGCGGTAGAGCGCTTGCCTCGCATGCGTGAGGCCCTGGGTTCGATCCTCAGCACCACATACAAGGCAATAAAATAAAGACATTGTGCCCATCTACAATTAAAAAATATTTAAAAAAAAAAAAAAAAGAGATTTAAAGTGTATTAGTAAAAAAGGAATTTAAATAAGAAATACACAAATAATTACTGTTAGAGATTTAACACTGCTATTGATAATTAACAGAACAAATAGATTTTAAAAATCAGCAAGGATATGGAAATTCTGAAAAACCAGTACTAATCAACTTGATCTATGTCCAATAACAACATAATACTATTTTCATCAATAAGGAATGTGGTCCATTTACCAAGTATACTGCATTCTGAAGCATAAAGTTTATCTTAATTAATTTAGAATGACTACATTCATACAAAGTATTTTTTCACCATAGGAATTGAATTAGGTAACTTAAGTATAATTGGAAAACCTCCCTCAAATAACTGGAAATTAAACACAGCACTTATAAATAACTAATGGATCAAGGAAGATCAAAAAGGAAATTTAAAAATATTTTTAACTGAATGAAGATAAAACCACAACTATTAAAAATTTGTGAGATGCTATTAAAGCATGTTCTCAGGGAAACTTATAGCATCAAATATTTATATTGGAAAAGAAGAGAGCTTTAACATCAATGACCTAAGCTTCCACATTAAGAAATTACTAGAGCAAATTAAACTGAAAGCAAACAGAAGAAAGGAAACAATAAAACAAGGCATGTAGGCACCAGCCCACAGTCTGTGGGGCTCCTGCTAGACCTGGGCCCTGTTGGGCTGAGCCAGAGGCATCTCTGGAGGCATCTCTGTCTCCAAGAACTTTGTGAAATTTGCCATAATCCCATATGATAAAAATCTAAAATCCCAGCCGGGAGCGGTGGCGCAAGCCTGTAATCCCAGCATTTAGGGAGGCTGAGACAAGACAATCGCAAGTTCAAAGCCAGCCTCAGTAACAGGCGAGGCTCTAAGCAACTCAGTGAGACCCTGTCTCTACATAAAACACCAAATAGGGCTGGGGATATGGCTCAGTGGTTGAGTGCCCCTGAGTTCAATCTCTAGTACCAAAAAAAAAAAAAAAAAAATCCAAAATCCCATAAAGGATACTACATTACATTTAGGTATCATATCTCTTTAGGCTTACCCACTCTCAAACTATGAAAGTTTCTCAGACTTCCCTTGTTTTTGATAACCTTGACAATTTTGAGTATCATCTGTCAGAAAATTCTTTTGGTACCTTCAAAGCTTTTTCTTTAGGTCTCACTTTACTTACAAATAATCCAAGTTAAATTAACTTTTAAACATTGTATATCTTACCTTTTCATTTTTGTGGTGCTGGTGATTGAACCCAAGGCCTTGTGCATGTGTGTATGTGTGCTCCACCACTGAACTATGCCCTCAGCTCCCAAGTTGGAATTTCCAATGACAAATACTTTAAAGAAAACCAAAGAAGAATCATATATTTTTTAGGACCCTGTATGGCCTTCTCTATAAAGCCCTGACAGTCTGTATAATTCTGAAGTGAGCCAAAAGATCTATGACTTGAAGGTGGAGATTTCCAAGGTCTCTCTGACTTCAGTCCTTTGGCCCTGCCATATATATTGGACACTAACGATGCACAAGGAATCTGTTCTTTTGCTGTTAGTTGGAAAAAGCAAGGCATCGAACCCAGACCCTTTTGCATGTGAGGAAGCACTCTATCTACCACTGAGCTTTATCCCCAGTCCTGAGGTGTCTTTTTTTTTTTTTTTTGGTAGTACCAGGAATTAAACCTAGGAGCATTTAACCATTGAGCCACATCCACATCCACAGCCCTTTTTGTATTTTATTTAGAGACAGGGTCTTGCTGACTTGCTTAGGCCTTGCTAAGTTGCTGAGACTGGCTTTGAACTTGTGATCCTGCCTCAGCTTCCCAAGCCACTGGGATTACAGGCAAGTGCCACAGCTATGGCTCCTGAGCCAACTTTTGATATCTTAGTAGACCTTGAGAAATATGATACCAGTACTGTCTGCTCAAGACAAACAAAATGCAGCTCCAGCTGAGATTGGCTACTGCCAATGCTAGGTGTAGGCCCCCAAATGAAAATGAAAACCTTATACAAAATGATTTCGGGGAATCTACAACTCTGGTTAGTCTATCACCATCTGATGTTGCAGAATCTGCTGAGTGCTTACATCTGTGTAAGTCCTGAAGCACTCAACAAACAATGGAATATAAAAGAAAGGGGAAGAATTCGGAAATTTGAGCCCAAGTGTGGCCAAAAAAAAAAAAAAAAAGCAGGAATAACCAGCTGAGTTAACAAAGCAAATGAAAAGGGGAAAAAAAGAAAGCAAAACCCTTTATCAGTGACAATGTTGCCCTGAAGAATTACCTGTTGGGGAAAATGTGTGAAGTTGATCCGGATGATGATAGTGTATTTTTTAGAAACATATTGGCATATTAATATAAACAACCGGAAAGGATAATTGGAGGCAGAGAGAGGAGGTAGAAAAAAATGAATCAGCATAACTTATCACAGAAGTTTTGGAGAAAGTAAGTTAGTGAAGCACCTCTCTTTTGATTAACTTGTTTTGAAGGGGTTCAACTGATGAGGAGTTATAGCTGCCACAAAAGTCGGTACTGTGTGTTATGTTTATGTACTTTGTATAACGTGTATACATAACATGAGCTCTTCCTTGGAAAACAAAATTTTCATGTTTCAGATTCAAACAAACAAACAAACAATAAAACAGGAGTAGAAATGAATGACACAGAAAGTAAATACAACAGAGGAAGAGGGAGACCAAAGCTGACTCCACAAGAAGTCGACACTACAGAAAAACCACTGGCCAGACTGCTTAAGGATTTTTAAAGAAGGGCAAAACATGGACTGCTAGTGTCAGGAATGACACAGAGGACAGAAACTCCCATACAATGAATTCAGTTTTTTAAAAAATTTGTGGCCCAAATCATTTCCTGATGAATTTTGTGAAATATTTAAGGAAGAATGAATACCAATTCCACACAAACTCTTCTAGGAAATAGAATGAATTCATCTCAATTCTTGTGGACAGCATTATCCTAAAACCAAAGTCAGACAAAAATATAAAGAGAAAAAAATGGGGCTGGGGTTGTGGCTCAGTGGCAGAGCACTTGCCTAGCACATGTGAGGCACTGGGTTCGATCCTCAGCACCACATACAAAAAATAAGCAAATAAAATAAAGGCATCTACAACTACAAAATTTTTTTAAAAAAGAGGAAAAAACATTTAGAGCAATACCACTCATGAAGATAAAGGAAGACGAGCATGGTGGTGCATGCCTGTAATCCCAGAGACTTGGGAGACTGAGGCGGGAGGATCACAAGTTCAAAGCCAGCCTCAGCAATTTAGTGAGACTAAGCAACTTTGCAAGACTCTGTCTCAAAATAAAAAATAAAAAGGGCTGAGGATGTGGCTCAATGGTTAAGTGTCCCTGTATGCAATCATCGGTACCAAAATAAATAAAGAAATAAAAAGATGTAGGCAGCCAGGTGCAGTGGCGCACGCCTGTAATCCCAGCACTTTGGGAAGCTGAGACAGGAGGATCGCAAATTCAAAGCCAGCCTTAGCAATTTAGTGAGGCCCTAAGCAAACCAGCAAGATCTTGTCTCTAAATAAAATACAAAAAAGGGCTGAGGATATGGCTCAGTGGTTAAGTGCCCCTGAGTTCAATCCCTGGTACAAAAAAAAAAAAAGCAGTCTGAAGATCTGAAACTATGACTGTTTTTTTTTGTTTGTTTGTTTTGTTTGTTTTTGGTACTGGAGATTGAATCCAAGAGTGCTTTACCACTAAACTACTTCACCAGTATTTTTTATTTTTTATTTTGAGACAGGGTCTCACACTAAGTTGCTTGGGGGCTCACTAAGTTGCTGAGGCTGGCCTCAAATTTGTGAACCTCCTGCCTTAGTCTTTTGAGTCACTAGATTATAGGCATACACCACCATGCCCAGCTTATGCCTGTATTTTAAAATGTCAAATACTCACCAATTCCTTGCCACAAATACCACTTTAAATGAATCATCTTTTATAATATTTGCTTATTTATGCAAACACTCCCAGCCCTGTTCTGTCATAGTAAAAGGACAGCTTACCTGAGTCCATGTAATCATTGGGGCAGAACTCTAAATGTGTTAAGATTTTAGAAGGGAAAAAAGAAAAATAGGCTAGAATAGCAAAAACTGAGCCAGAGGTAATTATGACACAGAAATACACACCATAGAACTCTGGATAATTTCTAGATGGGAGTGAAAATTTTACCTTTGGATTCTTTTTAGCCAAAGCCAACAGTGAAATACAGTCAGTTACAAGACTCATATCAATGAGATGATACGTCTCAGAAAGAGCATACATTTTCCTTACATTAATATGCAAAAAAAATCAACATTAAAGGGATATTGTGTAATAGCAATCAACATTTATAACAACATCTCTATAATAATTATTTTGGTGAGTTTCAGCAAAAGAAGGAACTGAAAAGACCTATATCAGGGTAAGATCTGTCTATAATTCCTTAAGAAAGGAGATTGGCCCAACTAAAATTAAATATATAAGTAGGAGGCTCATATAGAAGCCAAAGTATGAGTCTGGTAATAAACCCCTTTATAGGGGCTGGGGTTATGGCTCAGTGGTAGAGCATTTGCCTTGCACATGTGAGGTACTGGGTTCAATCCTCAGCACCACATAAAATAAAATAAAAGATATTGTGTCTATCTATAACTAAAAAAATTTTAAAATAAATAAACCCCTTTATAATTTTTTCCTATAAAAACCTTCTAGAAGTATAGGACCATTTGCTTTCTCACCAAGTCAAGACAGAAACTTTGAAAGAAGAGGTTCTTCTACAGGTATATCCTCCTGTACACCATTCCCTTCTGTGCCGCTGGTACAACTTGTCTTAGTTCCAAAGTTTAGGTAAGACAAAGGCCATGGATTTTAGAATACTTGACACCCAGTCATAATGAAACCAGTTGTTGTATAGCATAAACAAGCACTAAAATCCCAACAGTACTGTTTATATGGGAAAACCTATAATGTGTGGAAAAGATTTCAATAGGTATATCTTGAGTATCCCAGGATAAGGATTTTTAGAGAATCAGCCTTAAGAAATGGGAAATATATTAAGCTGAGTGATGGGTTCATTAGGGTTTACTGTACTCTCTTTCCATTTTTATATATGTTTAAAATTTTCCATAATAAGAAACTAAGAAAATACAATGATGTTGAAGATCTTCAGAGATAAAGAAGTAATATTTATGAAAAATAACCAGAAACTATAAAACAAGAGCAGATTGATATAAAAGGCACCAATCAGAAATTTCAGAAATAAAAAATTAGTAATAGAAATTTAAATAAAACCCCCAAACAATCATCCAGTTAAAATAGCAAAAGATTGGAAGAGAAGATTTGCCAAAGAAGGTAAATGAATGGCTGGAATAAGCACATGGAAATATGTTCAACATTATTAGTCACTAAGGAAATTCAAACTAATACCACAGTGAGATATGATTTCACATCCACTGGTGTGACTATATGAAAAAGACAGAAAATAACAAGTTTTGGAAAGAAGTGGAGAAATGAAACTCTCATTCTTTCTAGTGGGTATGTAAAATGGTACAGCTATTTTGGAAAACTATGCCAGTTTCTTAAACAATAAATATAAATTTACAATATTATCAAGCAATTTCACTCCTAGATACCTAGGATGCCCAAGAAAAAGAAAACATATATCTGCATGAAGACATGTACATGAATGTTACCAGCAGCATTATTCATGATACCTCTAAAATGGAACCAATCCGAAAGTCCATTAAGCAGTGAAAGGATAAACACAATGTGGAATATCTGTACAATGTAATATTTTCATTAACAAATAACTGATACAGACTACAAAATAGATGAACTTCAAAGAAGCCAGATATATAACAAACATCATTTAATTCCATTCATATGAAATATCCAGAAATGGCAAAAATATAGAAACAAAGTATATTAGTGGTCACTTGGAGCTAAAGGGAAAACAAAAGCAGACTACAAAAGGGCACAAGGGATCATTTTGGTGCGATAGAAATGTTCTAAAACTGGATTGTGATGATGACTATACAACTTCACAAATTTAGCCAGGTGCAGTGGCATGTGCCTGTAGTCCCAGCTACTGGGTAGGTTGTGGCAGGAAGATCACTTAAGCCCAGGAGTTCTGCACCAGCCTGGCAACATAGTGACACTTGTCTCAAACAAACCAGAAAGGGCAAGCTTCATAAATTTACAAAAATCATTAAATTGTACATTTTAAATGATATATAAGTTATAATCAGTGATGCTATATTTTAAAGACGGGCTGGGAGTGTAAGTCAGTAGTAGAGTGCACAAAGCTCTGGTTTGATCCCCAGCACCACAAACACAAAAAGAAAAAAAGAAACAAATAAACAAGATGAGTAAAATTAAGACTGGACAAAGTTAGCCAGGCACGGTGGCTCACGCTTGTAATCCCAGAACTTTGGGAGGCTGAGACAGGAGAATTGTGAGTTCAAAGCCAACCTCAGCAATGGCGAGGTGTTAAGCAACTCAGTGAGACCCTGTCTCTACATAAAACACAAAATAGGGCTGGGGATGTGGCTCAGTGGTCAAGTGCCCCTGAGTTCAATCTCCAGTACCAAAAAAAAAAAAAGACTGGACAAAGTTGAGATAATTCGTAAATTGGACAATAATGCCAAGGAATCCATTCAAAACACATCACAAAACAGACTAAAATATGAGACAAGGCAGCAAAAGTGATGTACAATTAACAGTAGTTGTACGACTCCTCATACACAGATAGTAGAAGTTCCAGAGGAGAATAAATGAAGTAGAAAAAAAATTCAAGAAGATAACAGCCGAGTAGTTTCAAGAAGAGAAAGAACATAAGAAAATTCAAATTGAAAGGGTATTTTCACAGAATAATGAAAAATCCACACCTTTATAAACAAAACTAAAGAACATCAAAGACATACTGTAAAAAGAAATTGTTGGAGCCGCGCGCGGTGGCACACACCTGTAATGGGAGAATCTCAAGTTTAAAGCCAGCCTCAGCAACAGCGAGGCGCTAAGCAACTCAGTGAGACCCTGTCTCTACATAAAACACAAAATAGGGCTGGAGATGTAGCTCAGTGGTCGAGTGCCCCTGGGTTCAATCCCCAGTACCAACAAAAAAGAAAAGAAAAGAAAAGAAAAAGAAAAAGAAATTGTTGTTAACTCCAAGAAATTATCTATAAAAGATACTTATATCTTAAGATTATAAAAATCATTAGACTCATAGAAATAATTGTTTTAAATTGCTGAAAGAAATAACTTTTAATAAGAAAATCTATATGTAGTTATGCTCTTATTTAAGATGAGAATCTCCAAAAAATACAAAGAATAGATTATTCTCTTCTGACCCTCACTGACCCTTATCACAGCATATTAGTTAGAACAGCAACCATTAAAAGGAGTGGGATTCAAGATACATGAGAGAACACAGAACTTCACATTTTGAAATTTAATTGATTGTTAAATATAAAAAACACCCAAAGTTCAACTGACACCCTTAACAAAAATAATGAGAAGGTAGGCAGGAGTGTTCAATGGATGTTCAATGGATGACTGCAACATGCAAAGAATAGAAACACTGAAGAGTTTGAGACTTTTGGAAAAAATTATAATTAAGTAGTAATTAGCCTCCAACAATACCTCCTACTATCCTCACCTCCAGGTATTCATATGATTCAACCATTTCTGACCAGTTTTTCCAATAAAAAATAACTGAATTGACAAGAGTTTTGACTTCTGAGACTAGTTCAATAAAGACATGGCAATTTCCATCTTGGTTGCTCTACTAAATCAGCGGCTCTAGGGCAGTGACTCTCAGGGATGATTTTGTCCCCATCTCCAATATGAAGACCATTTGCCATGTCTGAAAACAATTTTGATTCTCACAACTGGTAGTGCTACTGGTATCTAGTGGGTAGAGGTCAAGGATGCTGTTAAATATCCTAAATTGCATGGAACAGTGTGCCTCTCTCCATGGAGAATTATGTAATACAAAAGATACCAGTAGCACTGAGGTTGAGAAACCTTGCTACAGGGGAAATTGGATGCCACGTCATGAGAACTCTCCAATAGTACCCTGGTGTGGTGGTGCAAGCCTGTAATCCCAGCACTTAGGGAGGTTGAGACAGGAGAATCGCGAGTTCAAAAGCCAGTCTCAGCAACAGTGAGGCGCTAAACAACTCAGTGAGACCCTGTCTCTAAATAAAACACAAAATAGGGCTGGGGATATGGCTCAGTGGTTGAGTGTCCCTGAGTTCAATCTCTAGTACCAAAAAAAAAAAAAAGAACTCTCTAATAGTCCCATGAAAGCTTCAGGTGGTAAGGAACTTGGGTCTCCCGCTTCAATGACAACTTGCCAACTATGTGCATTCTTGAGAGTGAATTCTTCCAGTCCCAGGACGCCTCAAATGAATGTTGCCCAACCTCATGAGAGACCTCTAACCAGTAGCAGCCCATTAAGCCACTCCTGAACTTACCACCCACAGAAACTGTGTGAGATAATAAATTCTTATTGTTGTCTTAGACTTCTATGTTTTGGGGTACTTTTTTTAGATAATAGATAACTGATACAAACAGGTAAGTCAAACATTTAAGGTAATGACTAAAAGAATAGAAATATAGCTCATAGTTTCCACATTAGTACAGGAAAAACAAAGGGGAACTATGAAAAATTTTAGTAATCCAACATAAAGCAGAGAAAGGGGAAAAAAGAAGAAAAAAAAGATACAGTGCCAGAATCACAAAATATACACATATAAATCAAAAGATATTAGTTATTGGAATAAATATAAATGCATTGAACTTACCTATTAAATAATAACACCACCAAATTAAAAATATCCAACCACATACTACTTATAGGAAAAAATTCTAAAACAAAACAACATAGAAATATTGAAAATAAAGTTGATGGAATAATAAATAATAGGAAATACATATGATCAGGAAGCTAACAGTAACTAATACCAGACAAAATAGAATTTAAGGCAAAAATAGAAATAAAGACGGAGACTACAGCCATGTGCAATGGCATATGTCTATAATCCCTGTGACTCAGGAGACTGAGGCAGGAAGATTACAAGTTTGAGGTCAACTTCATCCCTATCCCAAAATAAAAAAATAAAAAGGGCTGGGGATGTAGCTCTGTGGTTGAGGACCTCTGGGTTCAATCTCCAGTAGTGAAAAAAGTAATATTTTGTCTCTTCTGGTGTCAATTTTGGCATATTTCCTTAAAATGCATTTAAATTTATTTCTCCTCATATTTCTTGATGATTTTGCTTGAAGAATGTTGATGCTATGTTATTTTGTATATAAATGTTTAAAAAAAATGGAGTTTGAGGGCTAGGGTTATAGCTCAGTGGTAGTGTACTTGCCTAGCATGTGTGAGGTACTGGGTTTGATCCTCAGCACCACATAATAAATAAAATAAAGGCATTGTGTCCATGTACAACTAAAAATATTTTTAAATGGAGTTTGATTATAATTTATTCCCTTTTTGAAACTATAAATGCTCTTATTTGTCTAGTTTTATTTCCTGTTTAAATTTCATTGGGTATTAAGTTCATAGACTCTGTGAACTTCTTATGTTTGTTCATTTTACAGTGGCCTTAAACACTTTTGTCCTTTTTTCAGTTAACTATTACTTGTAACAAGCTCAGTGTCCCTCCCAAACTTAGTGGCTTAAAATAAAAATTAGTTATTACTAATTTTTCTGTGCATTGCCTGGGCTCACCCAGGCGGGTCTGACCTGGGGTCTCTCATGTAGTTACAATCTAAAGTAACTACAATCTAGTAACTAGTGGCTAGTCATCTAAAGACTTGAATGGGCTGGATGTCCAATATGGCTTCCAATCCACATGTGCTGTGGCAGAATTGAATGGTTAAGTATAAGTAGGTGTAGATGAACCTTTAAATAATTATGCTACATGAAAGAAGCCAAATACAAAAGACTATGTACCCTTCGAATATATTTACACGAAATAGAATAGTAAGTTCAATGTTATGACTTGGATGTGAAATGTTCCCCCAAAAACTCATGTCAATAATGTAGTAATGTTCAGAGGTAAATGATTTGATTAATCACTTGATGGATTAATGATTTGAATGGATTACTAGGTGGTAACTATAGGCAGGTGGGGCATGGCTAAAGGAAGTAGATCACTGAGGGCATCTTTGGGGATTATATATCTTGTCCCTTACTGCTCCTGTTATGTCTCTGCTTCCTGGATGCACTGACCTCAGCAGATTTCTTCCTGTAAAGAGCATCTGCCGTAGACATGCTGGGACATGCTGGGACTCACACAGTTGCTGGCTGTAAGGACAGGAGCCACAGGAATGCTTAGTCATGATTGGACACAATCGATAAAGACCATCATCTAAAGACAGAACAACGCTGAAGCATGATAACAATGAGTGTCAACTTGGAACTGTATATAAACTGCTTGTCCTGCCACATCAGAGAGCTTTGTTCTGAGGACATCAGTGAGACTGGCCGCCTTGCTGTTTGTCCCCAGATCAACTCCACCATTCCCTGACATCCAATCCTTGGCTGGAGAGAACCACCGGACAACAACAAGGTCTGCTCTCTGGCTAAAAGAAATGGCATGGCATCCGCGGTACTTTGAGGCTTGTGGTTGCCCTAGAATTGTATGATTTGCTTGTAGTGTTTAATTGTCCTAGAATTGTGTGATTTGCTTATAGTGTTTAATTAGTGTGCACTGAATGCTAGTTGGGGTGCTCCAGCATACCCAACACCTTTTGCATTGTGTTTGATGATTGGTGTGATCGAATACACACTTGCATTTAAAGCCAATCTGCCTCTGCATAATTATTAATAACACCACTTGTGACACTTTCATTATACCATTCTGCCACGACATTCTTCCTCACTTCACACTCAAAGCAATGGAATTGTCTGATTATGGACCCAAACCTCTGAAACCTTGAATCCAAAGTAAATTTTCCTCCTCTAAGCTTGTTCTTGTTCTATTTTGGTTACAGTGATGAAAAACTGACTAATATTCATAGAGACAGAAAGACTAGTCATTGTTAGAGGCTAGAGATGGGAGGACATTGGGAATGAGAGTTACTGACTCATGGTTATGGAGTTTCTTTTTGGGACAAGGGAAATTTCTTAGACTAGACAGAAGTGATGATCACACAACATTGAGAATGTACTAAATGTCAGTAAATTGCACGATTTAAAAATGATTAGTTAATGCATTTTAATTATACTTCAGTTTTTAAAAGTGTAGAGGGGTAGGTAACCAAAAATCTTTCTTTCCATGTAAACAATCCATGTGCTTAGTTTGGACTTTCTCGTTACATGGCATTCTCAAGGTAGTCAGACTTCTTACCTAGTGGCTGTCTTTTCTTAGAGCAAATGTTCCAAGAAAAGAGGTGAAAATTTTCAGTCCTCTTAAAAGCTAGGCTGAGACTAGACATATTGTCATTTCTGTCATAGTCTCTTCATCAAAGCAGTAACAGCTAGCTCAGATTTAAGAAGGTGGAGAAATAGATGCCATATCTTAATGGGAGAGAGTGATGTATATATATAAAGAGAAAAGAAATTGATGATGGCCATGTTTGAGACATGCACTCTTTTATTTGCAACTTTTCTAGTAATTCATTTTAAATATGCTTTTATAAACAGATTATAGAAGGGTTTTGAAATTATGATTCAATTTCAGAGCATTTTTACCAGATTAAATAAGTCCCTTTACATTCATTAATAAACCTATGTTTTGTCTTCATTTTGTCCTCGTTGAAAAAACTGCTTTATTGTTACTTTTTGTTTTTGGTCTTTTAAAATTTTTTTTAGTTGTTGATTGACCTTTATTTATTCATTTATTTATATGCAGTGCTGAGGATCGAACCCAGTGCCTCTCACATGCGAGGCAAGCACTCTACCACTGAGCCACAATCCTAGCCCCTATTGTTACTTTTGAAAAAAGTTTTTATTGTGTGGACAATCTGGGGTAAAATATTTGTAACCATTCCCTAAACATTTCCTGATATTTGAGTGATTCTATTAATAAGAAAAAGTTCAACAACTTACAAAAAATATTATCAGAGAATATAAAAAGCAGTCCCCAAAAATGGAAATACAAGCGAGACTTAACATATATTAAGAGATTTACTCAACTTCATAGAGATACAAATTAGAACTATGTTGTAATAGAATTATAAAGGAACTTCTTTAATCTAAGAAAAAGTGTCAACAAAACTCTTTCACTAATGTCAAAGTTAATGGTGAAATATTAAGTGCTTTTCTCAGGATGTTGAAAGAAGACCCTAATATCCACTGCCAGTGTTGGGTATATAGCTCAAAGGTATAGTACTTGCCTAGAATGCACCAGGACTGGATTCAATCCTCAGGAAAAAAAACAAAAAAGATTATTATATCAAAAATAAGATACTAATGTCCATTGCCATTAATTTTATCCAACATTATGATGAAGGTCTAGTCACTAAAATAAGGCAAGAAAAAGAAATAAAAGGCATAAAGATTGAACAATGGGCTGAGATTGTAGCTCAGTGGTAGAGCGCTTGCCTCGCATGCTTGAGGCACTGGGTTCGATCCTCATCACCACATAAAAATAAATATATTTTTTTAAAAAAGATTGAACGAGAAGAAAAATGGGTTTTACTTGTAGATGACATGATTGTAAAAGTAGAAAATTCAAAATTAATCTAAATTAAGAATTAATAATTAATAGCCAGGTCCATTCTCACACACCTGTAATCTCAGCAACTCAGGAGGTTGAAGCAGAAGAATGGCAAGTTAGAAGCCAGGCTCAGCAACTTAGTAAGGCCCTGTCTCAAAATAAAAAGTAAAAAATAAAGAGCTGAGGGTGTAGTTCAGTGGTAAAGTGGCCCCACATTTAATCCCCAGTATGGAAAAAGAATTAACTTATTTTAGCAAAGCTGCTGGATAAGAGGTTAACAAACAAAAATCCATTGTTTTTCTAAAAACTATCAATAAACAATTTGTCATTAAAACTTTAAAATAACGCCATATACAATAGCATTTTAAAATGATATACCAAGACTGACATAGTAGCACATGCCTGTAATCCTAGTGACCCTGGATGTATTAATCAAAGACACTCAAAATTCCAGCAAGTTGTGTGTGTATAATAGGGAGGATGAGAAATGAGAAAAATTTAGATTAGCTGCAAGGCCTACACTAGCAAATAACAAGACTTAGTATCAAATTATAGAAATTAAGATAGTATGATATGGACAGAAAGGACTGACAGAACAGAACAGACTCCAGAAATGGACTCACATTGCTATGGTTTGAATGTTTGTGTCCCCTCCAAAATTCATTTTCAAACTTAATCCCTAATGCAACAATATTAAGAAATGGAGCTTTTAGGGGTTGACTGGCCCATGAAGGAAGAGCTCTCATGGATAGGATCAGTGCTTTATGTAAGGGGCTGGAGGGGATAGGTAGGCCCTTTTGTTGCCTTCTATCCTTTACACCATGTGAGGACAGTGTTTGTTCCCTCTGAAGGGCATAGCAACAAGGAGCTGTCTCTTATCCAACAAGTGTGGGCTGGCACCTCCCAGACACAACCTGTTGGCCCCTTGATTTGGACTCAGCCTTTAGAACTGTGAGAAGTAAAATTCTGTTCTTTGTAAATTACCTAGTCTTGAGTATTTGCTATAGCAAATCAAGTGATTGTGTGTGTGTGTGTGTGTGTGTGTGTGTGTGTGTGCTGCTATAGCAAATATTCAAGATTGATTAGGTAATCTCTACCATAAATCACATACATATAATCACTTGATTTATGATAGAGATGCCACTATAATTCAATGAAAAAGAATAATCTTTTTGATAAATGGGACTGAATTAGTTTATATATTCAAATGGATAAAAATATCCATGATCCCCACTTCATACCATATAAGAAATTAATTCAGAGATTAGATCATCTATAAATGTAAAAATCCAAAACAACCAAAATTCTAGAAGAAAAGATAGGAGAAAATCTTCTTGTTGTGGTAGAAAAATTTCCTAAGTAGTTCACAGAAAACATTAACCATACAGAAAATAATGTTAAATTGGATTCCATTAAAATTAAGAACTTCTGTTCATCAAAATATATCTTTAAGAGTGTAAACAAGCACTGAAGGTGTAGCTCAGTGTTAGAGAATATAATTAGCATAGGTGAGGCACTGGGTTCAATTCCCAGAACCAAAAAAGAAAAGAAAAAAGGAAATTAAACAGGCAAGGCACACACCATTTTGGAAAACTGTTTAGTAGAGTTTACTAAAGCTAAACATGTGACTATTTTATGCCCAGTAATTCTACCTCTAGATATACAGTATTTTAAAAACCTGAGTGCATACATCTGCAAAAGATATATACAAGAATTTTCATAGCTTTCTTTTTTTTTGAGAGGGAGGTATCGAGGATTGAACTCAGGGGCACTTGACCACTGAGCCACATCCCTAGCCTTATTTTGTATTTTACTTAAAGACAGGGTCTCACTGAGTTGCTTAGTGCCTCGCTTCTGCTGAGGCTGGCTTTGAACTTGTGATCCTCTTGCCTCAGCCTCCCAAGCCACTGGGATCATAGCTTTATTTCTTAGCTTTACTCATGACAGCTCCATACTAGAAATTGCCCAAATGTCTATTAAGAGGAAAATGAATAAACAAATGTGGTAAAATCATACATCATACAATGTAATATTACCCAGCAAGATAAAAAGAACTCCCCGACACCACAAAAAATAAATTTAATTAAAACTAAAGTTGCATAAAAAGAATAAAGTATTGATACATACAACAAAATATATTAATTTCACAGATGTTATGTTGTATAAAAGATACCAAAAAGAAAGTAAATATTATATGAATCCATTTATATGAAAGTTGAAGAATGAGTAAATTAATGGATCATGATATGTCAGAACTGTGGTTATCTCAAAGAAGATAGGTATTAATTGGAAAGAAGCGTAAGGGATTCTTCTTGAATGTTTTGTGTCTTGCCAGGCACAGTGGCGCATGCCTGTAATCCTAGCAGCTTGGGAGACTGAAACAGGAGGATTGCAAGTTCAAAGCCAGCCTCAGTAACAGCAAGGTGCTAAGCAACTCAGAGATCCAGTCTCTAACTAAAATATAAAATGGGGCTGGGGGGTATGGCTCAGTGGCTGAGTGTCACTGAATTCAATCCCTGGTACCCCCTTCCAAATGTTTTGTGTCTTGATCCAGGTATATTTACTCAAGTATACAGTCATGCTTTGCATAAGAATGTTTTGTTCTACAATGGACACTGTATATATGATGGTGATCCCATGAAAGTGTTTTATCTAGTGACTTTGTAGCCATTTATTTTGTGTAAGTACATACTATCATGGTCACACAATGATGAAATAACACATTTCTCTAAACATATCCCCATCGTTAAGCAAAATATGACTATATATATATATTTGTTGCAAAAGAGTGTCATAAAAGTTTTTCATTCCACAATTGTCCTGCAATTACCCAATTGTGCTCTACGAGCAACCCATCTTATCAATTTCATGTACTATGTGAGCTGCTATATTAATTACAATAATCAACAGTACCTCCACAATGGACAAACCCCCAAAATGTAGTGACTTAATATGACAAAGTTTATTTCTCAATTCTGTGCCAGTTCTTGTGGTTCAGGTGAACCTCTGCCATCTCATGGGTATATTATCTGGATCATGAGGGAGGCCTTCAAAGTAACAAGTAAAGGTAAGACTGGAAGATTGCCCAAGTTATTTTGAAAGGCAAGGCATGAAAATGGCTTATATCAGTTCCACCCAAGTCCCATCAGCCAAACTACTATAGAGGTTACAACCAAACTACCTGGGCATCTAGGAAGAAGAAAGTAAACACATTACCTTTACATGGAGTATTAATTTAAAGTTATTGATGAAGAATTCATTATAACAACTGAGGAACTTGCCTTTAAGGATATGGCAACTACAGAAAGTAATTAAAGAAAATATGGACAAATGAAGAGATCCTCCCAAACTCCAACACAGAACAAATCCATATTGTCTACATATGTATATTGAGTAAAAATGTTCTTAACTGGCCTTCTCTTACCCAACTCATCATGTTAATCTATATTCACTATTCCCTTTGTCAAATAGGCTATCTGATACCCAGGGCATATCAAACACTTAAAGCTAGTTGGCTGCTTCCTAGAATGACCACGCATGTCTGCTGTCAAAAAACTGGGCTGTCTGCTTACCATGAGTCACAGGGATTTGTTCTAAAACCTGTTTTACCAGTTGCGTGTGTTATTCTACTTGTGTAACTTAATTAAATATTGCTCAAGCCCAAGAAATATGAGTTATAAAATTCAAAGAAATTTCTTTATCCCTTTGAAAAGCCACAGCAAGGCTGAGGATATAACTTAGTGGTACAGCACCTGCCTAGTATGCTCAGTGCCCTGGGTTTGATCCCTAGTAGCACAGTGGGGAGGAGGAGAGAAAAAGGAAAGAAAAGCCATAGCAAGACCTGAAACTTCAAGTACGTCATTGAACTGGAACACAAGAGTATTAAATTATGGCACAGGAAGGATTTCCCCATATGGCAATAGGGTGCATTAAAGCACAGCTGTGTTTGCCTCACCTTGCTTCACTGCAGGTTTAAAATAACATAAGGCAGCTAGTTCTTTGATCTGGCGCCCCTGGTCTGGAAGATTTTTATCATTTCTATCACCATCCTGGATTGTTGACCACCATGAAGAATAAAGGTAGGCTTTGAGGAAACACATTTACTCATATCATTGATCTTTTATGTATTTGTTCACTGCTTTTTTTTTATAGGTTTAATAGTGTATAGTGAATCACTTTTGTGATCCCTCACTAATCTTTGAACCTAGATAAGCCTTTCTCCAGACTAGTTCAACCATACATCAGAAAACTGGTGAACATTTTTATGTTTTAAATTAAAATATTCAAAGATGTAGCTTTAATGGGCTGGGTTGTAGCTCAGCGATAGAGCACTTGCCTAGCATATGTGAGACTCTGAGTTCGATTCTTAGCACCACATAAAAATAAATAAACAAAATAAAGGTTCATTGCCAACCCAAAAAATTCATTTATTTATTTAATTTTATTTATTTTTGTGGTGCTGGGGATTGAACTCAGGGCCTCATGCATGTGAGGAAAGCACTCTACCAACTGAGCTATTTTCCCAGCCCCTTAAAAAAAAAATTTAAAGAAGATCTATCTTTAGCCAGACATGGTGGTGCACACCTGTAATCCCAGCACTTTGGGAGGCTAAGACAGGAGAATCACAAGTTTAAGGCCAGCCTCAGCAAGCGTGAGGTGCTAAGCAACTCCGTGAGACCCTGTCTCTAAATTTTCTTTTTCTTTTTATTTTTTTTAAATTTTTTTTTTAGTTTGGACGGACACAATGTCTTTATTTTATTGCTTTGTATGTGGTGCTGAGGATCGAACCCAGGGCCTCACGCATGCGAGGCAAGCGCTCTACCGCTGAGCCCCAGCCCCCTGTCTCTAAATTTAAAAAAAAACACAAAATAGGGCTGGGATGTGCCTCAGCAGTCGAGTACCCCTGAGTTCAATCCCAGGTACCAAAAAAAAATCTATCTTTAGTAAAATAACAATAGAGTTGTAGCAGAGCCATACCCCTCCCTCAAAATGGTGGATGATAAAAATCTTAATTGAAATGTGTTGACTCAAGGCTGCTAACTCAGATAGCAATAAGAAAGGATAGTCTACCCTTCTGGGAGTCTAGTAGAATCATTCATTCTAGAACACAGTCCTTAGATCTCATGTTCCAATCTGAACTTTTGGCTGTAACTACTCCACAGTCATATATTCTCCAACCTAGGAATTTCTGCTTCCTTAAGATGGCAAATCTCCACCCTCATTGTTGGGTGAGTGACTATAATCACAGAAAACTTAGAATACATTTGGCGATAAGTAAAAATCAGATCTAAAATATCATTTTAGTGTTTTGCCTAGCAATAACCTCTGTACATTTATTGTTTAAGGTGTTTGTTATGCTTAAGAAAATATCTGTTCTTTTAAGCTGAAAGTCATAAGAAAATGTGAATGTACTGAATTTCACTGAGGAGGAAATGTAAGTGGAAATATCCAGTAGGCAAGTAGATATTTTGTTCTAAGACTCAGAGATGTGGATTTTTTTAAAAATTTTTTTTAGTTGTTGATGGACCTTTATTTTATTCATTTATTATTTATACGTGGTGCTGAGGATCAAACCCAGTGCCTCACACATGCTAGGCAAGCGCTCTACCACTGAGCTACAGCTCCAGCCCCAGAGATGTGGATTTTATAAGTCAAGTCCATATGGATGATACCTGAAGCCAAGATGGTAGATAAGATTTCCCTGAAGAATAATGGAAAAGGAGACAAAATGCCCAGAATACAAACTTCTATCAGGATTTTAACTTGACTATGAGTAATTTAAACACATGAAGTTTACTTATGTTATGTAATAAAAAGACTGGAGGCAGGTGGTTCACTGTCCGTATGACTTAAAGATGCCAGCAAGTAACCATAATTTTTCTCCTATACCATCTTTGTCATGTAGGTTTTATTCTTATGTTCGAAAGATCACAAGTGCACTTCCAACTTTTATATACATGTTCTAGGCGAGAGAAAGGTAAAATGATGAAAGACAAAACTCTTCTTTCAGGTTGTCTTTTTAAAATTTAATGGCTTATTGCACTGGTAGGGATTGACCACAAGGCTTTGCACATGCTAGGAAAGCACTCTATCACTGAGCCACATTCCCAGCTCTATCAAGTAGTCTTTTTAAAGGGAAGGAAAAATTCTCCTGAGATTTCTGTATGTAGCTCATGGTCCTAAACTATGTCACATGGACATCCTTAACTTCAAAAAAAGAAAGAATTGAGTATTTCATCGTTCCAACTTTTATAGCAGAAGAAAGCTAGGAAAAGGAGGATTGGAAGGGGTGTTAATTGAGTCAACCTCTAGTATCTATCATATGACCCTGAGAATTGAGACATTTGGATGCTGTCTTAGAAACAAAAAGAATCTACAAAGAAAGCAGAATATTTACAGAGCTAGGAAGAAAGTAGAACACAGGGAAAGCAGTTTCAAACAGGAAGTATTGTCCACATGAAATGATGAGAGGTGGTACACAGGAATATAGGACATAAACTTTAAAGCATACATTAAGTAGAGCAGTTAACAGGTTGCTGACAAACTTAAGAAGAGAAAATTCATTGCAATAGTAGGGAGAGTGGTCGTGACAAAGTGGGTTAAGAGGAAATGTGAGGGGCTGGGATTGTGGCTCAGTGGTAGAGCACTTGCCTCACATGCGTGAGGCACTGGGTTCGATTCTCAGCACCACATAAAAATAAATAAAATAAGATATTGTGTCCATCTACAACTAAAAAAAATATTTAAAAAAAAAGAGGAAAGGTGAGTAGAGGAAGGAAGAAATGGCAAAAGTAGGCACCTCTTTTGGAAATCTTATCTCTAAAAGAAAAGACCGGATTGAAATTCAGAATTCCCCTTTCAGTCCTTTTCTCCTTGTCACTCACCTCTTTTTTTCCCCCTTAAGTGCTAGGGATCAAACCCAGGGCCTATCACATGCTAGACAAGAGCTCTACCACTTAGCCACATACTAGCTTGAGCCTTAAGGTTCCTAACCTTAATGTTCCTAACTTAAAACTCAACTCTAATCCCTTTCTCACTACGAATTTGTTTCTCTGGTATCTCAGTGAATATCATTATCCCATATCCATCTGATGACTAAGACCTATGGATTCTGCTTCTGTAATTCATCTCTTCCCACTCCACCTTAACACTTCAACAGCTCCCTAACTGGTTTTTCTGCTTCCCTTCTTACTACAGTGTATGTAGGAAACTCCAGGCTGCCTCTCCAGTCTTATTCCTCACCGCTGGTCTCCCCTTACAGCATACTTGCAATTTCTGGGCTGCAACAGGCTGGCTCTCTCATGTCTCCTGTTGCCCATATGCTGATTCTTCTGTTCCCTCCTTCATAACCACTTCTTCCATTCTTCTGATCTTTCAAAACTCTGCTCAGATGTCACTTTCATTAGGAAGTGTACCAAATTTATTTTAGGACCCATATCTCTTTCCTTTAATGGTACTGGGGATTTAACTGAGCCATATCCTCAGTCATTTTTATTTTTTTATTTTGAGACAGCATCTCACTAAGTTTCTTAGGACCTTGCTAAGTTGCCAAGGCTGGCCTCGAACTTGTTATCCTCCTGCCTCAGCCTCCTGAGTCACTGGGATTACAGGCATGGATCACCGCACATGGTTCCCATAGCACTTCTCTAGCTCCATCATTTTTTTTTTTTTGGTACTGGAGATTAAACTCAGGGGTACTCGACCACTGAGCCACATCCCCAGCCCTATTTTTGTGTTTTATGTAGAGACAAGGTCTCATTGAGTTGCTTAGCGCCTCGCCGTTGCTGAGGCTGGCTTTGAACTCACGATTCTCCTGTCTCAGCCTCCCTAAGTGCTGGGATTACAGGCTTGCGCCAGCACCCGGCTTCTATCATTTTAAAGTAGTTCAGTATTTATATTGAATAGTAATGTTAATTTGCTTGTCTCTCCACTAGACCGTGTATCCTTTAGGGCCTCCAGTCTTTTTCTCTATTGACACATGCTGAGCATGGAATTGACATTCCAATGACAGATCTTGAAAACAAATGCTGCATTTTTGATAAAGTTTTGTTGAGTAAAGACTTTTACCTCAATACATAGCCCTTTCTTTGCCCATTCCAGCTCTGAGAACTCTTTTTCCTTCTTAGTCCATCTCTTGAAAATCATCTCTCCTAAAGACAAATATCAGAATAAATCAGATTCCTGTTTGTTACATTCTTGCTCCTTTGTATTATATTAATTACTGCATAATTTATTTTACTTCATAAAAATCATGTAAGAGCATAACAAAAATTTAAAAAATATTTTGCACAATAATTGTGTGTCAGGAAGTTGGGAGTGGCTTGAGTGGGGAGATCTTGGTTCAGAATCTCTTACAAACTTTCAGTCAAGATATTAGCTAGGGCTACATTATTTTTTTTTAAATATTTATTTTTTTTAGTTGTAGGTGGACACAATAGCTTTATTTTATTTTTATGTGGTGCTGAGGATCGAACCCAGTGCCTCCCGTGTGCTAGGCGAGCACGCTACCACTGCGCCATAACCCCAGCCCCTGGGGCTGCATTATTGAAGACTCAAAAAGATGGTGAGTCGATATAGGTTGTTGTCAGGAGGTCTCACTTCCTTGCCACGTAGACTTTTTAGACTAAAGTATCCTCACAAGACAGCAACTGAATTCTTCAAGAGCAAATGATCCAAGGGATGGGAAGATGGACACCACAATCTCTTTTATGGCCTAGTCTTTGAATTCAACTCATATTTCTTCAGTATCCTTTTAGTTGTACAGTTCAGTCCTATTCAACATGGAAGAAGACTGCTGGATGGTGTGAATAACAGAAGCTCATTGGGGACTATGTTGGAGGCTGACTACCATAACCTCTTTGGAGATTATCATACAGGCAGTTATCATTTAGTGGTTTTAATAGATATGAGCAGGAAAGGAGAAGTAACGAGATTGAGCCCTCATTCCTGTTTTTGTTTTTTCTTTTTGGTACCAGGGATTGAACCCAAGGGCACTTAACCACTGAGCCACATTCCCAGCCTCCCCCCACTCCTTTTTAATTGTAGATGGACATAACTGTATTTCTTTATTATTTTATGTGATGCTGAGGATTGAACCCAGGGCCTATCACGTGCTAGGCAAGTGCTCTACCACTGAGCCAAAACCCCAGCCCACCCCCAACCTTTTATTCAAATTTTTAAATTTTGAGACAGAGTCTCACTAAAGTTCTTATAGCCTCACTAAGTTGCCGAGGCTGACTTTGAACCTGTGATCCTCCTGCCTTGGCTTCCTGTGATTATAGGTGCACACTACCACACCAGGCATGTTAGACACTTTTAGCTCAATTATTTAAGATGAGGAGGTTTTGTTTTGTTATATTTGGTTTGTTTTTGTTTCTGTGGTAGTGGGGATTTAACTCAGGGGTGTTCTACCAATGAGCTATACCCTCAGCCCTTTTCATTTTTTATTTTGAGACAGGGTCTCACTAAGTACCCAGACTAGCCTTATATTTCACCCTTCTACCTCAGTCTCTCATCTCTGAGATTACAGGCATGCAGCACCATGCCTAGCAAGATGAGTTTTTAAGATAAAAGTACATCACTATCTGTTAATTTCAAAGTAAAATTTGAATCCATGTTCATATGGCCCCAGAATCCATGTTTTCAATTTTTAAACTTTGTAAATTACGAACGTATTCATACAGAAATTTTAGAAAACAAACATTGATAAATTAGTATTAGAGGTGACATCCCTGTAACCATCATCTGAATCAAAAAGTACAATACTGCCAGGGGCACTAGTGCACGCCTATAATCCCAGCTACTTGGGAGGCTGAGGCTTGCTTTGAATGCGCAATTCTCCTGTCTCAGCCTCCCAAAGTGCTGAGATTACAGGTGTGTGCCACCGCGCCCAGCTCTGCTGTATACTTTCTTAATGCTATCATTTCATAAGCAGAAATTCTTGATTTTAATGTAGTCATTTATATCAATCTTTTCCTTTGGGCACAGCGATGCATGCTGTAATCCCAGTGACTCAGGTGGCTGAGGCAGGAGGATCCCAAGTTCAAGGCCCTCAGCAATTTAGTGAGACCCTGTCTCAAAAAATAAAAAGGGCTGGGAATAGAACTCAGTGGTAAAGCACCCCTGGGTTCAATCCCCAATACCAAAAACTGAAAAATAAATAAAAACATCTTTTCATTTGTAGTTGGTGCTTTTTGTGTACTTATAACTAAATTTTTTCCAAATCCAAGATCCTGACAATATTCTCTTAATTGATCTTTGAAGAGAAAAATCTAAGAACTAAGGACTGATGTGTCATACTTCTCCCTCAAATAACAGCACAATGGAAAAACAAGCTGATATTAGAGAATGAACTCCAAAGGATTCTCCTTTGCAATAAAGGAAAATCAAAATAAGACAAACAACAACAACCCATTTCCTGGGTCAGGAAACTACTGTTAAACAGAAGCCTCATTGATGTCTGCATTTGTTCTAGAAAAATGCAAAACATTAAGGTGGTGATGTCCTTGCCTGTTAGTTTCCTTGGTTCATTGTTCATTGTGTGTAGTCTGCTTACATCTTACCTTGAATGTTTCCCTGCTTATATTTTTCATTTTAAATTTACACACTATGACATTGTAGGTATCCATGTGTTCTTAGCATGATAATCTTCTAAAAACATTATTGTTTGCATCATATTCAGATCTACAATCCACAGGGAATTATTTCTAGTGTCTGATGTAAAGTAGCAATTCCAATGTAATTTATTGGGGGAAAAAAAAAACAAAAACGAAACTGTCCTCACACCACTGCTCTGTGGTGCTAGACTGGGCAAAAAAACAAGTTCATGAATCTGTTTTTTGATCTCTCTATTCTGTCCCACTGGTTTGTCCATCTCTTTGCTAACTCCACACTTTAAAATAATGCTTGACTACCACAGAACAAGTGCTG
This sequence comes from Xerus rutilus, assembly GCA_028644305.1. Classification (NCBI taxonomy): domain Eukaryota; kingdom Metazoa; phylum Chordata; class Mammalia; order Rodentia; family Sciuridae; genus Xerus; species Xerus rutilus. The sequence continues at coordinate 92,680,463 of CM053401.1, read as the reverse complement.
ATGCCTGGTTTTTTGTTCTTCAGAGGTTTTTGGTAGCATGTGTGAGGCCCATTGTTTGATCCTCAGCACTCAATAAATAAGTTTTAAAAGAAAGGTTTTGATTATTCTTTTTTGAAAGATATTTTTATTAGCTGGACCTTTCTTTGCTTAATTACATGCAGTGCTGAGAATTAAACCCAGTGCCTCCCACATAGTAGGCAAGCATTCTGACCCACAACCCCAGTCTGGTTTGGGTTATTCTTAATCATTTGCATTCTACATAAAATTTGAATGAATTTCTCTAGTTCTACTACAAAAATAGGGTAGTATTCTGCTTCAGACTGCATTGAATAAATACATTAATTTAGGGTGAATTGATAGCTTTATAATATTGAGCCATTTATTTATTTTTGTGGTACTGGGGATTAAACCCAGGGGCACTTTATCACTAAACAACATCCTCAGCCCTTTTTTATTTTGAGACCGGGTCTCACTAAATTGCCTAGACTAGCCTCAAACTTGTGATCCTCCTGCCTCAGTCTCCCAAATTCCTGGGATTATAGACATGTGCCACCACACCCAGCAATATTGAGCTCTTTAAATCCTTTAACTTGATCTCTCCCCATATATTTAGGTCCTTTATAATTCCCTCAGAAAGTTGTACAGTTTTCTGTATAAAATCTTCCATATACTTATTATCTTTGTTCCTAGAAACTTGATTTTTTTTTTTTTTTTTTTTTTTTTTTGTGGTGCTGGGGATTGAAGCCAGGGCTTTGTGCATGTGAGGTAAGCACTCTACCAGTTGAGCTATATCCCCAGGCTGAAACTCTATTTTTTTTTTTTTAAATCTCAGGAACATTCTTTTTTTAAAAATATCTTTATCTTGTTTATTTATTTTTATATGGTGCTGAGAATCGAACCCAGTGCCTCACACGTGTTGTTTGTGCTAGTTTCTATTCCTGGGATTTTGTATCCTTGTGAGATTGAGTAAATGCCAGACAATGCAATATTTTAAATATTTGTAGAAATATTTGTGGACAGATTTGTATCTTCCTTTAGGAATAATTTATATTTGCATACCAGTGGCACTAATCTGACATAGATATTGGGATATGATTTCATGTTGTGATGCAACACAGTTGAAGTCCAGGTCATGTTTTTCTCATTACAAATTCATCTTTTCTTCCACAGAGCAGTCCTTTAATGTTTCAAAACAAAGCTTGGGGTGGTCCTCTTCCTTTGTCAGATCCTGGACTTCAAATTTTGTATCTTTGGCTAGGTGCAGTGGTGCACACCTGTAATAATCTCAGTGATTTAGGAGATTGAGGCAGGATGATAGTAAGTTCCAGGCTAGCCACAGAAAGTTCAAGGTCAGCCTGGGCAACTTAGTGAGACCTGCCTGAAATAAGAAAATTAAAAGAGCTGAGAATGTAGCTGAATGGCAAAGCAGCCCTGGGTTCTATCTCCAGTACCATCAAAATACTTTAAAAAAAATAACTTAACTTTCATTTCTTATTTATTTGTGTTTTATGTGATGCTGAGGATTGAACCCAGTGCCTCATCCATGTTAGGCAAGTGCTCTACCCCTGAGCTACAACCCAAACCCAAAGACTTTTTTTTCTTTTTCTTTTGTACCTTTGTCTCTGAAATCACTTAAAAGTGATGTTCAATATCTCAACACCTTTTGGGCATTAGCAAATACTTCCTTTTACTCCAAATGATGGGTTCATCTCACTAGATTTTGCTTTTTCTCAATTTTTTGCCCAGTAATTTTGTTAGTTCTTTGATGCTTTTGATAAGTACATTTTAAAAATACATATTTGGTTAAGGAGTTTTGTATCTGATTTACCACCTCTGTCATTACCAGAAGATACACACTTTCCATTAAAAGAAAGAAGAACACAGTAATTCAATTGTTGCCAACAAGTAAAGATGTTTCAGGATAGGAAATGTTTAAAAGTATATTCCAAGGTAGGAGTAAGGAATGATAATGTTGAACAGGAAAATGGTAAGCATAGTTTAAGGTGCCCTCCTGCTACTCCCCCAAAACAGTGGAGTGAACGGTATAAAATTGGGACTTAGCATTAGAAGGAAGGAAGAAAATTCTTTGGGAATGCAAATAAACTTTGATGGAAAACAAGATGCTATAATTTTAAAACTGCAGTGAATTTGGAATTATTCTGGATCTTCAACTTACCCTGTGCTCTCAGACATTTTGACATTTTTGACATATTGACATTTTTAATGCCAGATTTCTCTTCCATAAAATAAGCATCATTTGAGCAATCCTAAGGTTTTTATTATAAGCTGTCAGGGCATTATGTTTTACTTCTTCATTGCACTAGTTACAGCTGCAATTTTACATGTTTTTATGATTGATTAATGTTTTAGTTTGACTTTAGAATGTAAACTTCATAAGGGCATGTCAGTTTCTGTTTTCATTGAAATAATCAGTATTGAGTTACACTCTGTAGAAGCTCATACAATAATGAACAAGGTAGGTAAGGTAATCATTACCATCCCAGCACTTGATTTAAAATACATTTAAGATACCAAATACACAATTGGTATTTGTTGAATGATAAGATGTTATAGAATCAAAATAACATGAATGCCAAAAACTCATTAAATGGTGAGAGGTTTGTACAAAAAAAGTAGGTTCTCATTACTTTTGAAGATTATTTGCTACATAGGAAAAAAATATATATATATATAAAAGACACAGCTAGAACAGCTCAAATGTTGGTCTTATCCATAATATTGCTTAGTGCATTTGCAAAGAATGGGAGATAAGACTGTTAACTTTAGGGAAAATGAAATGGAATATACAAACAATAAGCTGAATATTGAGAAAAAATTCTCATGCTTCTTAACTTTTATTTCACTAAGCTGGGCACGGTGGCACATGCCTGTAATCCTAGCACTTTGGGAGGCGGAGACAGGAGAATCACAAGTTCAAAGCCAGCTTCAGCAAAGGCGAGGTGCTAAGGAACTCAGTGAGACCCTGTCTCCTGTCTCTACATAAAACACAAAATAGGACTGGGGATGTAGCTCAGTGGTCTGGTACCCCTGAGTTCAATCCCCAGTACCAAAAAATAAATAAGAGTGTGTGTGTGTGTGTGTGTGTGTGTGTATTTTTTTTTTTAGCAGAAAAAAAATTGTACCAGAGAAACATTCATGGAAAAGTGAATTATTTAAAAATAGTATAAGTATTCATAGGTTAACTGACAAAGTTAAATATTGTATATGTTAAAAGTGATATAGTATCTCCATTTTATATTTTCTCTACTGTCAAAAAAGTAGATTTTTGTATGCCCCCCCCCAGTTACCATGAGTAACTTCAAACCTATTTTTTAAATGTTCAAGTAATGTAAAATTTACTATATTTCCCCAACTAGTAACATTTTGCTACATTTACTTTAATGATTGGTAATATATTGCCACATTTGCGTTTTCTATCTTTCCCCCAATCATTTGCAAGTTAACTGCAGATAGAATGATAGAATATCTCCAAGAATGTCAGCATCCATCACCTAAGAACTAGGACATTTTACATAATGATATCATACTCCAAACATTTTCAATGGTATAATTATGAAATTTAATATGTCAAGACTCCCAATCATCACAAATTTTCCAGTTGTCCCCTTTGTAGACACCCTCCTCCCCTCTTTGATTCAGGATCCAAACAACAATCACACATGCAATTTAGCTATCTAGTCATTTTTATTCTAACAGTTTGGGCTTTTTTGCTTTTTGTTTATTTTATTTTTTTTTGTTTTGCAGTGATGGGGATTGAACCCAGGGTGTTGCACATGGCAAGCAAGATCTCTACCACTGAGCTACACCCCTAGCTAGTCATTTTTATTCTAGAGCAACTCTAGTGCTTTTGTTTTCACCATACTGCTCTTTTAAAGAATCCAGAAGAGCAGTTATTTCACCTACAATAGGAATTGTCTGATTGTCTTTATCAGATTCAGGTTAAACATTCTCAGCATGTTGGCTAGTGATGTTATATCTTCCTCAAGATATAACATGTTGGTTAGTGATGTTATATCTTCCTCAAGATATAAGTGCATTAGATCAGAATGCACAGATACTCATTTTAAGGTAACTCCTTTATTAGATTTTTTGTTTTGTTTTCATAAAAGAAGGCAGTCAAATAAAAATCCACGCCCTTTAAATATACTGTTCGTTTTGGGTTGCTATAACACCCCCTACCCCTACCCCTGCTTTTAAAGTGTCCACAGGAAGCTGTGTGTGGCAGCCCATGCCATAATCCCAGTCACTTGGGGGGCTGAGGCAGGAGGATTGCAAGTTGGAGGCCAGCTTCAGCAAATTAGTGAGACTCTTGTCTCAAAATAAAAAATTTTAAAAAGGGGTGGAGGTGTGGCTCAATGCTTAAGTGCCCCTGGGTTCAGGCCCCAGCACCAAAGACGAAAGAAAAGTGTTTACAGGAGTGGGAAAGACATTGGATTGAAATCTGAGGTTTAATGCAAAAGTGGCCAATAGTTAGTTGTTGGCCCCTTGGTAAACCTCTTAAAATCTCCATTTATACGGGGGTGGCAGGGAGTGAGCCAGACAGAGAGAGGAAGAGACTAGGCCAGAAGATTTCCAAAGAGCCTTTGAATTCTAAAACTCTAAAACTGTGAAACCAATGTTTTGGTAGAGATAGATCTGGATTTGGAATCAGGAGGCCGGGATTTGCGCACAGCTCTGCCACATAACAGCTGTGTGAACATGGACAAGTCATTTAATCTCTCTAAGCCTTGGAGAGATTTACCTCATAAAGTTGGGAAGGATTAAGGGGGTTACTGAATGTCAAAGTTTCTTATAAACCGTGAACAACTATTTGAACGTTAGGAATTATTTTGTAATGTCCAGTCTTCCTCCTTCTGAGCTATTTGATAAAAAATTTAAAAAGCAACCTAAAGTGCGTCAAACCTCATCAATTTCGGTTTTAAAACCAGGAAATGGGGGTGGGAGGGGACCAGGAAATGCCAGAACAGATAATTGTACATCATACTCAGTTTATAGAATTTATAGTTTCATTCCATCAAAATTTATGCTTCGATGATTATTATACTGGCTAAAATTACGAATAGGTACTCACTTGTACTGATCAGTCCTCCACAAGGTCACCGTTCTTGGAATCCCAAAGTTTGAGGGACAAAACAGTGAACATGACATATGATAATGGCAGTAAGTATTGTTAAATTGATTTCCTCATTCAGTGAACAATTTCGCGTTGCACTGTTGGGTCCACCGTGGAGGATGGCAAACCGCGGCACGTAACAACTGGAAGTTTTTCTGGTTTTCAAGCAAGCAGGGGGAGCCCTGAAATACACTAAGCTTCACTGGGCATGACATTTTTCCCTGAGACAGGCAGTGTCGTACAGGCCGGCCCCAGGTTTCCTTGGAGGCCTTTAGAATGGAACTCGGGGACCCCAGTTCATTAGTGCACACAGGCCACATTTTTTCGATTATTCAGCAGAACTGAAGAAGTATTTCCCTGGGAGAGGTTCCGCGCGTGCACACGCCCCTTTCGTTTGTGTTAAGTAACGCGCGAACTATCTATGCCATGTAGTGCCCAGCACACCGCTGTTGCTCAAAACTCGAGACGTTACAAGAAAATGGCTAACGAAGCCGCGGGGAACCGCGGCGCGGCGGACGTTGGTGCGGTTGGACGTGGCTGACCTCGCAGCCCACGCAGAGGGGTCGCACCGCCCAGGTAGCCGCGGCCGGCTGCGCGGAGCGCGCCGCGCCCGTCCCCGCGCCAGTTTGCGCACGCGCGCCCGTCATCCGGGTGCCGGCTGCGGCTGCAGGTTGCGCCGGGGTGGCGGACCGGGGGCGGGGCCAGCGGCTCATTGTGCGCAGCGCTGCGCGGCGCCGCCGGCCGCCGAGGCCTGGGTGGAAGTTGGCGCTGCTGCTGCCGCCGCCCTGCAGCCCACTCGCTGCCTCGGCAGCGCGCTGCTCTTCTAAGATGGCTGCCGCTACCGGTGCTGTGGCAGCCTCGGTTGCCCCGGGTCAGGCGGAAGGTAAAAAGATCACCGATCTGCGGGTCATCGATCTCAAGTCCGAGCTGAAGCGGCGGAACTTAGACATCACCGGAGTCAAGACTGTGCTGGTCTCCCGACTCAAGCAGGTGAGGCCCGGCGAGGTCCGCGAAGGGAAGCTTAGGCCGCGCCTCGGCGCCCCCCTTCCGTCGCAGACCCTGGCCGCCGGGACCTGCGGGGCAGCGCTGTAGGGAGGCCCCGGGCGGCGCTCGCGCGCGCGTGGAGGGCAAGGACCCTTCCGTGTCGCCCTCGCCCCCGCGCGCCGGGCAGGGCCTGCGAGGGGCCCGCGAGCCACCCAGGACCGGCCGCCGCAGCCGAGCGCGCCCCGCCTCCCCCGGGACGTCCCCGCCGGGCTGCGAGGGCAGCGGCCGGCCGGCGCGGCCTCCCAAGGGCGATCGTGGAGAACTGGGAGGCGCTGGGTCCCCAGCCTTTAGCTATGGTGAGCGTGTGCATTTCTTGGGCTCTGAGGGAATGGTTACTTTGGTGACTTCTGCGAAGTTACCGTTTAATTGTGCCCAACCGTTTCCTTCCCATCTTGGGGTAATTGGTAGTGGGAGTTGATGGGTGGGTGAGAAAAAGGTCGTGTTTTCCACTGGGCTTTTAGTTTTTCTCTCAGTATAACAACCATTTTCATCCCTGATTGGCTTTCTGGTTTATTTGAGCGTTGGAATTGTGGTAGACGAGCAGTAAGTTTGCGCTATAGAGATTAGGGGAAAAAAACTAGTTATTTCCTTTAGTAACTGGAAACTTTTCTGCAATAGAGCATATTTAGATTTTTTTCAGTATGATGATATGTGATATTTAATTATCGACTCAGTAGAATTTAAAGCTCCATGTGATTTTGATATCTAATGACATTTTCCCCCTGAAAGTTTCCCTCGCTCTTTCATGTAGCTTAATTACTCCTTTTCGAAGTCAGTTTATGAAACAACTGGCAATTCTAATGTCTTGAGGCTTGAGGTTTGCTAATTTTTTTCATTTCTTTTTTATAAAATAAGTTTAGATAGATTGTGTAGCATATTAACTTCTCTTTCTAATGTAGGCTATTGAAGAGGAAGGAGGCGATCCAGATAATATTGAATTAACTGTTTCAACTGATACTCCAAACAAGAAACCAACCAAAGGCAAAGGTTGTTACGAGTTATGAACATATTTTAAAATATATTTTGGTTATATAACTTGCCTCTGCTCTTGTGCCACTTGCCCTGTTTATATAGTGCTACTCTTTGCTATTTCCCTCTGGCACTCTGCCTTCTTGGGTCAAGGAAGAAAAGTTACTGTTGCCAGGCTCTGTGTAACTTGTATCCTTTAAGATTTGGCTGAAGCTGACCAGAAAGTGAGAACAGTTCTTTATTGCTTCCAGACAAAAGTATAAAGTCAAGTTGCATAATGATTCTTCATAGTGTGAAGACTTGAAGAATAAAATCCACTTTAATACATATCTACCTTGCCCCACAATTGGCAGAGTATTGATGGAATTCCTACCAAATCTTTCATCTTGGCTCCTTGCTATTCTCTCTAGTTTTTTAAAATTCTATAGCTTTTATGTTTAGTATTTTGTTTGACTTGGTGAACTTAATTTGCATTTATGCCATTATACATTCTAATAATTTTCAGTGAAATTCAAAGAGACCTCACCAATTATACTAACCAGGTAGGGGGAAAAAAACCCATGAGTAATTAGCTTTAAAAAAAGTTTTAAGCTATAGGAATGTTAAAGATTTTTATTTAATAACTTATAAATTAGGCTAGATATATTTCCAGGATATGGTGATTTAGCATATAGCTAAAAGTGGTTTTTAAATGAGCATTTTGATAATAAATGGGTCTTAGGTGTTTTTTAAAGCATCTGGTGAGTGAACTCTATTTGAATAATTCCTCCCTATAAAGGACAGGCAGAGGGTGGACATGATATATCTGTATCCTGGTAGTTATCTACAGTTTCCATGCAGAGTATGTTATGACATCTGCAGCATTTTGTTTTGTAATCTAACTTTCTTTACTGCTTTATGTGATCCAAGTGATACTACAACTACTGAGTGATTCCAATTAGAATAAAATAATTGAATAGATTAATCTTGAAGAGGGGACTTTGAACTTTTTCCTTAGGCACTCTCAGCATCAGGACTAGTCCAACTCACTGTTTTGAGAAACCCCCTATTTGTGCCAAAGGAAATTGAAAAGGGCTAAGAAGCATTTCCTGGGTGAGATGGGAATGGCATAGGTGGAGATGGAGTTTAAGAGTAAGAAGGGCTATGGCTTTTAATGTAACTGGGACTTGGTGTAGCCCTTTGAGAGATATATTTGTATCACCTTGAAAGATACATTTTTCTATGTTTAGAGAAGCTTGTGTCAAGATTCCTTTGCTGAGAGGCCAGATGGATCTTCTAAAATGGGGAAGTATAAAAAATTCAACAATAAGTGTAATAGGAATTAACCATGTTTCTTGTAGGGCTTTGATTCATATCTTTTATTTGGTATGTTGTAATAATATAACAGATGCTATGTATTAATCACAGTCCCAAGTTATTTGAGTTGACTTAATGATTTTAGCATTTAGAGTAAACTTCATTTGATTTATTCAGTTCTCACCTACTTTTCTTTTTATATCCCTCTTTTTTATTTTGACTAGAAACTTCATTTATCTTACCCTTAGAAATAATTTTAGCAATGTCTAAGGAATTTTTCAGTATCAGTATTTTTTAAAGAATAAACACTTATTTTTATCCGTATGTTAATTTTTTATTTGACACATAGTATAAAGATACTTGGACTTTATTCCATAACTTTGATGTTAAGGTATTTTAAGGTCTTTAGTTAGAAATTGTAGCATTTATTCATTTGTCTGTACAGACTACCAAGTACTTAATAAGCCTTATTCTAGGACATGCATGACAAATAACTCTAGTCTTCTTGAATTTCACTTGCCATTATTCTGAATATTGTATAAACTACAAAGAACATAGTGCAGAACCCCAAATCAGAACCTATTTTGAATTAATTTACAATTAAGGTACCTGAAGATAAGATTATTATTTATATTTACTTTGTAGGGCAGGCTAAAATCCAGGTCCTTGCCCATGCTAGGCAAGTGCTCTTAACATGGAGCTATACTGCCAGCTCCCTAAGATTACTTTAAGAAGTTTGAAAAGTATTTTTTAGAGATCAAACTTCTATAAGGAAACTTGTTAAAAGGTTGATATTTAACATATTTTTAAAACCAAAGTTACAAGAAATTAAGTATTGGGTTTTTACCATTATGTCAATTTTTCAGACTAGTTGCTAAATTAGTACATTGAGCTCTTTTTTGCCAAATTTTTACTTTGTAGTGTCTACATTGAAAATAACTTTATCTTGGTCATACCATTTTTTTCCTTCAGTTTGTTTCTTTTATTGTGAAAATGGAAATTTTACTAATTTATAAGACTCTCTTAGTTCTGAAATTTAATACAAACATATAGCCAAAAGTAAGAACAAAAACATTTTCTGTTTAAATATATACATAAATAATAGCTTGTCTGGAAAATTAATAATCCTTGTGATATTTTTAAGGTAGCAAATAAAAGGTGAATGATCAGAAAGCAAGAGAGAAACTTCATGGGTCTGGAAAAATTATTTTAGTGAAACATGGAGCTTATTCTTTTAGAACATAAATATAGGTTAGCTATTTCTTTTTAAAAAGTTGTATGTGCTGGGGGTTTTACTCAAAGGGCAAGGCCATGGGTTCAATCCCACACCATGTGTACACACACAGAAAGCCTGTTAAAATGATTGTGCTTAGACATATTAAAAGGAGCCTACTTTTTTTTAACTTTTTTTTTTTTTGGTACTAGGGATTGAACCCAGGGGTGCTTAACCACTGAGCCACATCCCAGACCTTTTTATTTTTTATTTTGAGACAGAGTTGTTTAGGTCTTTGCTAAGTTGCTGAGGCTGGCCTTGAACTTGTGATCCTCCTGAGTTACTGGTATTACAGGTATGTGCCACTGCACCCAACCTAAGAATACCATGGAATTTTTTTTAAATGCAGTTATAAACACATACTTGTAATAAGTGTTGATTATGTTACAGTGGGTTCTGGTATTTATAGTAACATTTATAAAATCTGTTTATGTATAGTCAATATAGTTGAACAGTTTGTGTCTTGGATTGGTTTTCCCTTCTGAGTCTTTTTATTGTCTCTTTTAATAAGTAACCTAGATGAAAGCTTTACCCATTGAGATTTATTGTTGAATTATGTGGGCGTGTGTCAAGAAAGCAGTTAAACAGGTAGAACTAATTCCTCATTAGTTTGTTGTAGAGTTTATAAAGTCTTTTGGTTCATCTGATAATGCAATATTATCTGTTTAGATTTTTAACTTTTAAAGTCAACTTCAGCAAAAATTATGTAGTTGATCAATAACAGTATTCAGAATTATTTGTAATGTACTTACTGATGTTGAAACTAATGTGCAGTGTTTATCACTGAAGCACTGTGATACTTTCTCCAGCGTTTTTATTATATCAAATATGGTATTTGTCAAGGATCCTGGTAGAGAGTTGAAATTTTCTATTGCAATACTTTAAGACAATGTGCTTTTTCTGAATCAGTCATCTTCTAGGTATTCTGAATTAGAGGCAGAGGACTTTTAAGGCTTATTTTCTTTTTCATGAATTTATGTAAAATAAAGTGTTGGGGCTGGGGTTGTGGCTCAGTGGTAGAGCGCTTGCCTTGCACGCATGAGGTACTCAGTTCGATCCTCAGCACCATATACAAAATACATAAATAAATAAAATAAAGGTTTAAAAAAATTTTTAAAAAATAAAACAAAGTGTTGATTTTGTAGGAATTACAGAAAAAATAAATATTTTCATTTTTTTGGTACTGAGGATTAAACCCAGGAGTGCTTTACCACTGAGTTACATCCCCAGCCCTTTTTATTTTTTATTTTGAGACAGGGCCTCACTGAATTGCTATGGCCTTATTAAATTGCTGGGGCTGGCCTCGAACTTGCCTCAGCTTACTGAGTTGCTGGGATTATAGGTGTATCCCACTGTGCCCAGAAAGAAATTATTTGTCGATGGCATAAGAAAAGGTTTTAGTGAAGATGTTGAACAATGATCTAGAGTGTATGGATGGAATTTATTGATTGATTTAATCAACTATACTCTTGACTTTATAATAATAATGACTTTGGTGTTTTGCAGTTCCAGGAGTTAACTATTCACATTGTTAACTTCACAGTCTGAGTAACTTTACATGGTGTCCGTACTACCTCACAATAGTAATTTGCATTATGGCTTTATGGTAATGTTTTCCAAATTATAAAAGTGAAATGTTTCTATTTAAAAAATTAGATAATCCAGGAAAATACAAAAAAGGGAAAATAACTTTCAATTCCACTACCCTGAATTTGTCGTAAAGGTAACATTTTGTCAGTCTAAGATGTGAGTAGGTATGTGTACAAGTGCTTTTAGGAAGTTTATGTTTAAACATTCCCCTTTGCACTCTTCAACAACTAGAATAGTTTCATACTATATACATGTTTTGTTAATGGTAGAATTCAATTTTTCTCTCATCTGGAGAATCTGAAAATAACAACTTTCTTGATGTTCTATAGCTTCTTCAGTTACATTCAGTCATCTAAGTAGTAATCTACACTCTGCAGGAGAGTCATCTGAATTTTAAAAAATACAGGACACTAGGCTTACCTGCCACCAGTGAGATTAGGTTTCCATTCCTCTGTTGGAGGCCCAGGCATCTTTTCTATAAGTGTTGATTCTCAAATGTAACTGGAGTTAGGAACTATTGACTATTCTAGATTAAAGCTTGAGATTTGGCATCATTTCCATTCATCTCTCTTTCCTCCCATCGGTTTCCCAAGTAGTTTATATACTTGACATTTTTTCAAAAAACTTCTGCATTGCTTTGTTTGATTCTTAACAACCATTCTGGGCATTAAGCAGGACTTTTAAAAATTGATAGATGTAAAAGTTAACCCATTAGGAACCCAGTTTTTACCACTTCTGTATGCATGAGTGAATGCCAGAAATGTTCATCCTGGTTTGGCCTCCCCACACCCCCACTGGCAGTTAAACCCAAGGGCACTTTACCACTGAGCCCCAGGCCCCCCCACACATTTTTTTTGAAACAGCGTCTCACTAAATTGCTCATTATGGTTATCTTTAGATAATACATTTAAGAGATTTTAAAAATATACTTTTGGTGTTTCCAGATTTATTGTAATGAATGCAAATTATTTTATAACATGTATTTTCTTTCTTTCTTTTTCTTCCCCACTTTCCCTAAAGTAGATTACTTTTTTTGGTGGTGATATTGAAGATTAAACACAGGGGCACTATACCACTGAACCACATCTCCAGCCCTTTTTATTTTTATTTATTTATTTATTTATATTTTTTTGGTGCTGGGGATTGAACTCAGGGGTACTTGATCACTGAGCCACATCCTCAGCCCTATTTTATGTTGTATGTAGAGACAGGATCTCACTAAGTTGCTTAGTACCTCACCATTGCTGAGGCTGGCTTTGAACTCGGGATTCTCCAGTCTTATCCTCCCAAAGTGCTGGGATTACAGGCGTGCACCACTGCGCCTGGCTTTTATTTTTATTTTGAGATAGGGTCTCCTTAAGTTGCTGAGACTGACTTTGAACTTGCCATCTTCCTGCCTCAGTCTCCTAGGATTACACGTGTGGGTCACTGCTCAAAGAATAAGTAGATTTAAAAAATAAAATAAAATAAAACTGACCTATTAGATGACTATGTTTAAGACAATGTACAAATTGCTTTAGAGACATGGTTTCATTACTAAAATGTCATTTTAATAGAACAGAAGCTAAAACACAAGCAGTTTACGCAAGGCACGGTCTTTTATTGTTTTAGGATATGTACTGCATGCACTTGGGGAGAGGTTATAGCTGGAAATATTAATATTGTTTCATTTGGCTTATCCTCAATCTTATTACCCTTTTTTAGCAGGAATTTTATGACTAAGCTTTTTTTTTTAAAAAAAAACAAACATTTTTTTAAAACATTTCATAGTAGCGTTTGTGAATGTTTAAAGGGTAAAGTTATTTGGCCACAAAGTATTTTGGCAAAATTACTTTAAAAAAATCTACTTAGTAAATGAATTTTGTTTTGTTTTTGTTATGAAGGTACTTCTAAATTTAAAAAGGGAAATTGTAAACCCTCATGTGAAGAACTAGTTTTCCTCTGAAGGGGAAAACCAATTTGTGATCCATAATCCTTTATTCATAATCCTGAAATACAAAAGTTCTGAAACCTTTTTTTCAGATAAATTTTTTCTTATGTTTGGTGGCAAAAGTGAGGGATAAATTAATTTATCCATTTGATGTGAATATATGCATACATTTGATTGCATAAATATTTATATGATTGCTTGAAATACTTTGCTAGAAGATACAGAGAGGTTTAACCTAATCTAAAATCTGAGAATTCTGAGCTCTGAAACATGTCTTGGCCCCAACAGTTCACTTGGAATTTGTGGACCTGTGTGATTCACTTGTTAGGAGATGTTTCTAGTGTTTCTAGTGTTGAAAATTTTGGTGTGTAGTTTTACTTTGCCATTTTATTTCAGAGCCTAAAATCATGCAAAGAATATTTAAATACATTTTATGTAACTTCAAAATTATCATATTTTACTATGATACTACTATGCTTCTTAAGATGTGATAGATTAGGGGCTGGGGTTGCAAGTGAACTGGTAGAGCACTTGCCTTGTATGTGTGAGGCACTGGGTTTGATCCTCAGCACCACATAAAAATAAATAAATTAAATAAAGGTATTATGTCCATCTACAACTAAAAATATTTTTTTAAAAAGATGTGGTAGGTTAGAGTTGCTTCCATTTGTATTTTTTTTTAGACAATGTTTACTGTTTATTGTATTTTCTAATTTTGCTCCTCAAAGTGTTAAATTAGGCTTGGGCTACATTAAACTTTCAGTTAGCCTCTTCATCGTGATCATGCTGCTTTCCTTTGGGCCAGTTCACGTTTCTATGGCATATGCTAGATTCCCTGAAGAACAAAAGAGGTAGAACTGTTTGTTGATTACTTGACAGCAGGCACAGGGTTGAATGGAACACTGACTATATGAAAATGTGCCAAAGGTAGTTTTGCTTGTTGGAATTCAGAAGGAATTTGATTTTTCTTTAAGTCATCACTTGTGTGATTTCACAAATGTTAGGCAACTGTAGATGTTGATGGCATCATTAAAGTTAGTAGTATACAATCTTCCTGATAGGATGGGGTTGCACATGAAGCTAGTTTGATTGTCATATCACCTCTTACCTTTGTCCTAGTTGGTCCTGATATAAGTCCAGACCTTGTTTATTTTGGACCAGTTGAAGCAGGTAGAAATCCAAGCCTTGGGCCTAATATAGTGTCCAACCTAGGACTTACTCCAAGAAATAAATAATGCTTGCGCATCTCCTCACTCTTTAGTGTCATACTGGGTTCTTTTTTTTTTTTTTTTTTTAATTATTTTGTTCTTTATTTTTTTTTTATTTTTATTTTTTGGTACCAGGGATTGAACTCAGGGGCACTGGACCACTGAGCCACATCCCCAGCCCTATTTTGTGTTTTATGTAGAGACAGGGTCTCACTGAGTTGCTTAGTGCCTCGCCATTGCTGAGGCTGGCTTTGAACTCGCGATTCTCCTGTCTCAGCCTCCCAAAGTGCAGGGATTACAGACGTGCGCCACCACG
>CM053401.1:92625102-92665603 GCA_028644305.1 Xerus rutilus | reverse complement strand
ACTGGGTTCTTGGCTGGATAATACACATGATAAGTTTTAACAATGAGCTGGGCACAGTGGAACACACCTGTAATCCCAGCAGCTCAGGAGGCTAAGGCAGGAGGATTGAAAGTTCAAAGCCAGCCTCAGCAATTTAGTGAGTCCCTAAGCAACTTAGCAAGACTATCTCAAAATAAAAAATAAAAAGGGCTTGGGATGTGGCTCAGTGGCTAAGCAACCTTGGGTTCAATCCTCAGTAACTAACAAACAAACAAACAAAACTTAAAAATGAGTTAGATGGGGAGGGATATTAATTCTGTCACAAAAGAAGAAACTACAATGTAGTTTCTCAATCACCATGTGTAAAACAAGCCCAAAGTTAGATTATGAAAGCCAGTGTAAATTTTCAGTTTTCCTAAACACTCTGTACCTATCATATTATTACTCCAGTTTCATCACTGTGTGTTTGGAAATCTTGTCCTCCTGGCTCATGCATTTACGTTTATAAGCAGATAACATTAAACATCTAGTGCTTGCATGTAATATGACCTATAGGAACAGTATGGAATAGCAAAGTTAGACTTTCTGCATACCCTTCCTCTGCCTCTTGTTAACTGTGTGTCTTAGGGCATGTTGCTTCATCTCTGAGTCTCACAATTTTAAATTTTATAGATGTGGCTTTTGGAACCTCTATTTACAACAAAAGAGATAACATTTAAGTAGCTGGTACATTGTAGTTCCTGAAAAAACTAATGGCTTCCAGGAGTGAAAACAGACTGGGTTTAAATTTACTAGCTTTATAATCTTTATTAATTTTTTAGTCTCCATATTCTCTTTCATGAAAACAAATATATTAACATATATAAAGCATCTATCTTCGTGCCTGGCCTGTAGATGCTACTTAAGCTTGTAGTAGTGACTGCTGTAGTTTTTGTTGCTGAAGTGTAATTTGATTTTCCTTTAAATAAACTAAAGCAAGTGAAACTCACCATGGAGTGTGCATAATATGTATAGTATGTCATTACTCTGTGAGGACTGCCATTGCAAGAGAATATCTATGAGTTGTGTTTATTAACCACTCCTTACTAGAATAATGTCTTTTAAGTAGGTCATAATAAGATGTAGTTAAAAGAATTTAGGACTAGAATTGAGAGACCTTGTCTTCCAGTTTTGACAATACCATTTGGTAGTTATAGACAAGCTATTTAACATCTCAGGCTGATTTTCACTTTTGTAAAATTGTGATAAGCTGTTCCATGTACCATAGGGTGTTTGGTAAAATGAAGTGTACTTTAAAAAAAAATGCTTTGCAAATTATAAAGCAGTTTTTGATTGCAAGGAGTAGGTTTAGCATTTATGAATGATCTAAAGGAGGTCTCCCCAAAGCTCTGTTCTATAAGTTATTTGATGGTATGTTTATGGAAGAAAGAGTCCAGATTCTTTTTTTTTCTTCTTCTCCTTTTCTAGTACCAGAACCCTGAAACGCTTAACCACTAAGCCATATCCCCGGCCCTTTTTAATATTTTGTTTAGAGACAGGGTCTCAGTGAGTTGCTTAGTGACTCGCTAAGTTGCTGAGATTGACTTTGAACTCATGGATTACAGGCATGCGCACCTGGCTTCCAGATTCTTAAAAAGTTTGTTTCTCCCAAAAGGTAGCATCTAAGATTTTTCTATTACTATTTTTTTTTCTTTAATGTGAAAGAAGAATATAATGAGCTCTTTCTCATCTAGTACTCATTTTCCTCACCTAGGAAAGAGACAGCTTTACTTTGTTTTCTTCTTCTGTAATAGATTACTAAACACTTTATTTTTTCTACTCCCCTTACCCTTGTTTTGCAGTACTGGGACTGAGCCCAGGGGCACTCTACCACAGAGCTATGTATACCTCCAGACCATTTTAATTTTTATTTTGCGACAGGTTCTTACTAAGCTGCTGGCATCAAACTTTCCATCCTCCTGTCTCACCCTCCCAAGTATCTGGGATTACACAGATTTACCACCAAGCCCAACTGATGAACACTTTCCAATGAATAGATTTTCTTAGCAGTTGCCCTTTGTAGTAACTTCTAATTTGAGACTAATTTTAGACTTTTGGACAGAATAATCCAGATAGGCTTTTGGATAGTTGTGTGAAATTATAACATAAAAATTAAATTTTTTTTTTTTTGGTACTAGGGATTGAACTCAGGGGCACTCGACCACTGAGCCACATCCCCAGCCCTGTTTTGTGTTTTATGTAGAGACAGGGTCTCACTGAGTTGCTTAGCGCCTCGCCATTGCTGAGGCTGGCTTTGAACTTGTGATCCTCCTGTCTCAGCCTCCCAAAGTGCAGGGATTACAGGCGTGCGCCACCGCGCCTGGCTTAAAAATTAAACTTGATGGTACAGAGAATGAAAACAATAATTGTAAAATTAGGGCAAAATACTCTAAAAATTTGTTTTCCCTAAAATGCAAGCACCAACATTCTAAATAGGAAGTTCATACCACACTAAGCTAAGCTCCACACTTTCTCATTTGGTTCTCACAAGCCTTTGGATACTACTCTGAGTAAAAGAAAAATCTCTGCTCCCAGTCTTGTTTTTAACATACCTGGAAGGACAGTGTCCTGTTTCCCTTTTATCACTTATTCATGGAAAGGGTTTTGAATTGGGAATAGGTGAAAGGGTTGGTGAGACAAGGGAAAGGGAGATATTCCTTAACTTTTAAAAAAAAGTTACCTCAACAGCTAAATTCTCTACCTGAGGGGTCAGCTGAAGCCTGAGCTAGGTAGTAGCACTGTCAGTGCCTGTTATAGGCAACTGGAAAAGTTTATTAGTTGCCAGTCTCAAGAAAGAATGTCCATTCACATTTCAAAAGAAATGGAAAAAGTTTTTTGAAGTTTCAAATACTGTAGTTCCAGCAGCTGTGCTTTTTGACCACATTTCTGGCATGTTACTGATTTCTAAGTAGTTTTTTATGAACTAGATTGAAGACATAATAAACTTTTAACATTGGCTCTGTGAAAAGCTTTTTGAAATGTGGATAACATATTTAAAGTTAAACTAAATTTCAAAGTTTTGGAGATGTAGGCTGGGCAGAGAAAGTCTAGTCCATCTGGAAGCTATCGACAGTTTATTTTGAAATAATTTGTACTTGTCTCCAGTCAGTTAAATCAGTCATTATGTTAAGTGACCAGCACTATAAAATTAGCATAAAAGCAGTCACTGTACTTGAGGACTTGAATTTCTATATTGGGAGGCACAATGTCCTATAAACAGTACAGAGCAATACATGATCAACTGTTGGATTGAAAGGTGGAGATTAAATTGGGAGAATTTTATTTCATAGAAATCTTGTTGAAGATGGTTTATGGAAGGCTTTATGGGAATATAAGTCTTGAACTTAGCTAGCAGGTGTTTGGTTATATCACTTGGTAGAATACCATTGAAAGGTACTGCTACTTCTGAGAGAACTGAAGATAGAGAATTCAAATGGGGTAAAGGAAAATGTACCATACATGTTAAGTCAGTTGAGATGTTGGGTTCGTAAGTAGAATTGTTGGCATAGGTTGTTTCAGTAAGATCACACGGATTTGTATATTGTTTTTGTTTTTCTGGGCGGCGGGGGGCCGCTATGGCCAGATGGTTTATAAGCAGTTAGCATTAATTTTGTTAGATGACTTGGGAGTGGAGAGTGAAATTGCAGAGTAAACTTGGAATGCTTTTTGCTCTTAAAGTGGTAAAATATTGGTTGTTAGCCCATTTTCCTTCTTTCACAGGTAAAAAACAAGAAGCAGATGAGTTCAGTGGAGATGCTTCTGTGGAAGATGATGCTTTTGTCAAGGTAAAGTGTTAATTACTCAGGTTAATATGTTTATTTTGAGCCTTGTGTATTTTGCATGATGAATTTCATGCATTAAACAATAGACATTGAAATAAGCAGGTTAAATAAAAATGGAGACTTACAGAATATTGTCAACCTCACTTACTGTCATAATTGAGAAATATAATGAATAATTTACTTTAGATGACACATAAAGCTAAAATAATAATTAGTTTATTTCATCTTTTAAATAGAAATCTGAGAAATAAGGGCCAGGGGAACAGCTATAGGACAATTGTTATGTTAGTTCCTAAATAGAGTATCACCATGAAGGATATTGGTTATTTATTTTTTTATTTGCTCATTGCATTTAGATTTTGTATATAATATTACAGGTATTAGATCAATGTAGACCTTAAAATGGAGAGAGAAAATTGATGGTGTGCTGCTACTTGGTGAAGATCAAATTAAGAAACTTTTTGCTGTGCAAAGATGAGCAAACCAGGTCCTTTTGGACAAAAAGGAATGTACTTCAAAACTGTCCAGCCAGAAGAATAAAATTATGTGTTTGTAATTGGGGCTGTGGCAGTTCTGTGTACTGTCAGTATAAAACAAGTTATCTTAAATTGTATTTGGGGTTTTTATTTTGTTTCATTTTAATGAAAAGTGATCTATTTATTCATTGTTAGGTCTTAAATATTGTGGCATTTGCAGGTATTATTTAAGGAGCATAGTTTATTTCAAATTATGTACACTTTTATGTCCATATATTCTATTTCCTTGTGTAGTTAGTCCATACTGTCATAATATCTCTGGGTGTTCGTGTGCTCCACCGTGAAGTCAACTATGTCCATTCGCCTACCTGTCTTTCCTACCTTATAGCTCTCTACCTTACCCTTTCCACTCACACACCAACACACCACATAGCCCACACGTTGCTCCTTTTACCTTGAGGTGAGGCATGGAAAAAAAGAAGTGTTTGGTTGAGTAGTTAACCTTGAAAGCAGATAATTTTAGGAAATATTTGTCCAGGGATCCATTAAATTAATGATTGCATGTCTGTAATTCAGCTTTTGTTTGAACTCTTAAGAACTCTTCTGTATTCTGGTATACCTTTCACTAGGTCTATTTTTCTTTTCTTCAGTTGTCTTCACTAGTAAGTGTATGATTAAGCAAAAATTATCCTTAAGCTGGAAAAACATTGTGATTTTGTAAAAAATCTTTTAATTTTCAAATGTCCTTCAGTTTCTTCATTTTATAAAAATGTTAGTCATTTAAAATGTTACAAGGAGACATATAACTTGTTTGGAAGAATAATAGTACTGTCTCTTACATGTGCTATAAAGGATGCCTTTGTGTTGTTATTAAATGAACATGGTCATATGCCTAGGAGAGCAAAAGAGCTTTTTAAAAATCTGATTTGAATATATCTTCAGTTTCTTTGTGCTTCTTTTTTCACTTTGGAGGTGTCAGCATATTTGTGATGCATTTGATAGAAATTAAGTGAATTTATTTTCTTGTGTCCCAGAGTTGGTAATTTTGAAATTTATATAATAGTGGTGAATAAATATCACCTACTGCCTAAATAAGTAGTATAGAAATTGCATCTGTAGATAAGTGAGGAGACTGGTCAAATTTGCCACTTTAGAATACATGTAGTTCCCTTGGTAACTTCCCTTGATTTTTTTTTCTCATATTCTTCCATCATTTAATTACCTACTACTCCATTTTCAACCTCCCGTGTTCCCTTACTCATGCTATGATGAGGTTGGTCAAATCAGAGAGCTGTGTTCCTTAAGCAGTTCATACCCCCAAACAATCATATTCCTCTATGCCTTGCTAAGAAAATTTTGTTCCCTCACTGCAGTAGAGCTTTAAATAATTAATAGTCTTGCCCTTATCCTGCCCTTTCTCGCTTTTAACCCAGAAACCTTTTCTCATACCTGCTAGTTACTGTAAGAATAGGAAAGGAGGAAGGAACATTCACTGCTTTCAGCTCTTTCTCTACAGTTAATCAAAGATGAAAGTAAGCAGATTGCTACTTTTGTTTCTACCAAAATACATAAGCTTCAAGGGCACAAAAACCTTCCTTTACAGAGATAATCCAATCTATATTAACCCCCACTGTCTACCTAATTTGAATTGTTGCACAGTGAGAGCTTCCAAAACAAACTTTTTGCATATTATACATATTTCAAGAAGAGCCATTGATACAACAGAGGTTTCATATTATTAATCAGAAATAAACTTTATGTTTCAATAAATAAGACTTCCAGGGAATTTAACATTAAAACAGACTATGAATGGCACATGGAGAAATGGTCATTTCTTTGAAACCATATCTTCTGGAGTGCTTCTAGAATGTGGCTTGTAAATATTAAACAACTGTAACCTAGAATATTTCTAGTAGCAGTTGTAAGCATGCATTTTTCAGTGTGAGAAATTTGAAAACTCAGATTCATTGTTTTAATGATCTTGATATTAGACCTGTATTTTTAAAGATAATGGTTAATATGTAAGGTAAAATTATTGAACTTTAGCTTTGGGAATAGTATCAAAATAATGATCAAATCTGACACATTTAGAGATGTAAATTACCAAAAATTTTTGGTGGATAGCCTACACTACTTTGCCTCTAGTTGTACCAAATTTTCTTACCATTAAAAGGACTGTGAATTGGAGAATCAAGAGGCACATGAACAAGACGGAAATGATGAACTAAAGGACTCTGAAGAATTTGGTGAAAATGAAGAAGACTGTGTGCATTCCAAGGAGTTACTTTCTGCAGAAGAAAACAAGAGAACTCATGAATTAATAGAGGCAGAAGCAATAGAAGATATAGAAAAAGAGGACATCGAAAGTCAGGTCTTTAGCCAGTTTTGTTAAAATGTGACACCAATAAATTTTTAAATAATACATACTTTTTTCTAGTTCAATTTGGAAGTCTCAGAATTTAAAAAAAATTAAGTTACTTACAAATTAATTAGAATCCTACCACCTAAGGTGACTTTTTAATTGTTGCTTATTGCACATAAATTTTTACATAGTTGTTATCATGCCATAGTTGCTATTTATTCTATATTCTACTTTCACATAACATATCATAATGATTTCATAATCCATGTGTTATATCATAATTTATTAGACTGCTTTCTGTGTGTCTAATAGCCACTCTCCTGTAATTTTGGCATTAAGTTTTCAGGTTTTACCAATTCATTCTGATATTGTCAACATTACTTGGTGGTAGATCCCACCCCCACCCCCCCGCCAACACTTTTTGCTATTTTATTAGGTATAAAAAGCTAATTTAATGTGCATTTTTTAGTTTAATATCAAGGGTGGGAAATTTAAAGCAGATAATTTTTCAGATCTTTCCTTTGAAATTGCCATTTTTCTTGCTTTGAAGTGTATTAGTACATCTTAAGAAAATCAGTGGGTTAGGGAAGTCATTGCTACTGGTATTCATACTTAAAACACTTCCTTTCTTCCTAGCCTAGTGAATAAGAGCTCAAAATTTTTCTAATTCTGTGGCAATGTGACTTATTTTTTATGTTGGCATAAAAAATGTAGTCTGAATCTTACACATTGATTTAATACCCACAGTATCAGAACATGAGGCAAATGATAATCAGGTATAAACATAAAAGAATTCTCATGTTTCCCAGATATATTGTAAAGCAAAGCTATTGTATACCCTTTTACTTAGGAAATTGAAGCTCAAGAAGGTGAAGATGATACCTTTCTAACAGCCCAAGTAAGTTTACATTTAGTCCTATGAATTTGATATTGTGGGTGGAAGGGCTTGGAAAAGGAATCTTATTTTGACTACATAATTCTTTAATTTATAAAAACTACCTTAAATTTAATAGAGTTATTTATGTGACATATACAAATTCTTAAAACCTGGCAGCTAAAATTTCTCTTGCCACAAAATGTAATTGGGAGTTATGAGGTTTCTATTATTTCAGAATTTAAAAGTGTTTGTTCTTTTATAACCTCCTTGATTTCCCCTGACCCCTGTCACTTTGGTATAAAACTAATCATTTAAAATATCGATACCTTTTTAAAACTTTTATTGAAGCTTTGTTAATTTACCATTCCTAGGATGAGCTTAAAGTGATTTTAAAAACTCTTCTGTGCTAGACATTTACTTGGTGTGTGTATGGAAAATGGTTGTACTTCAATGTATGATAAAATTGGTTTTGCTATATGTGATATACATTGTGTATATTTTAAAAAACAATTTACAGATGCTAAAAACATTTTTGTAGCTCAGTTTCTAGTTTTAAAAATTGTCTATTCTCTTTCTCATATCTATTCTCATGTTCATGTGTCCTCTTTAAATGCTACACTTTCAAATAGAAATGAGTTTCCAAGTTTACATGCTTTAGAAAAAATAGTGTTCAAGTCTGTTATTATTCTCTGTAGTATTTACTAGTAATGTATTTAGAGGAGTTCATATTCACAGACTGCTTAGCTCATTGCCTCTGATCATGCCTTTAATTCAGCTCTCTTGCCTTTATTGGTCAGCCCCAGATACACGGAGGCTATATATTAGCTCTCTGTGTTTATTGCAGTAGAGGAGAAGAAATATCTTTGTTTGGAATATTCAGGAGGGAATAATGGACTGTGAAAGTCTATAGGTCAGTCATCCATCCTATCCACAAATGTGTTCATTTCTGCATGATAATATGTGGGGAAAATTAACTTTCAAGTTGGAGGAGAAGGTGAAATTTAGCTCTTTATATTCTTTTGGCAGCTAATCAAACTCCCATTCAAGCACCATTTCTACAGTTACACAGGTTACAAGTTGTGTGATAGAATCATATGTAAGGATTCCCATTAACATAATAGACTATTGATTATAAACTTTTTAAACAAATAGATATAAGGTATCTTAAGAAATGGGTACCTTTTTCTAATTCCCACAGATTTTTATGGGATAGAGATGGTCTTGCTACCATTCCATTGTGATAGCGAAAGAGTAATTATTTCTTTTCATAGGACAAGATTTCATTATATTGTATCAAAAGAAAGGGACATTACATCTTTTGAGTTTTCTTCAAGTAAAAGAATCTTTTCCCTCATTATAAACAAGGTATAGTGGAACATCAAGAAACATATAAGTGTATCTAGATTCCACCATGATCAAATGCTTCTACACACACTTCCCTGAATATATTACTAAGTGCATTAAGTGATGTTACGTAAAGAGTACCCATTTCTCAGCTTCAGCTATTATCAACTCCTAGTCAATCTTATTTCCTATATACCTCTGTTCACTTTACCCCTTATGCAGTATTTTGAAACAGGTATATTATAGCTTGAAAAAGTTTAGTATATATCTCTAAAAGAGAATTCTTTCCTTTTTATATTATTTCTAATATAAAAATGTTTATACCATTAAATAAATATATAGTTAGTATTTAAACATTCAATCAGCTATGTCCCTCCAAATATAAAGAAGATCTATACATTAAGATTGAAATATGTTTTAGGTCTCTTTTAATCTATAGCTTTTCTCTCCATTTTGTTTTTTCCCACTATTTTATTGAAAAAATTTATCTGTTTATCCTATAGAGCAAGGATTGGCAGAACTTTTTAAAGACCAAATAGTAAATATTTTAGCCTTGTGGGCCATATGGTCTGTCACAACTATTCAGCTCTGCCACTGTAGCATGAAAGCAGCCATAGGCAGTGTGTAAATAATGGACTTGACTGTGTTTCATTAAAAATATTTACAAAAACAGGCATGTAGTATCGTTTAACTGTTTTTATTGTAAATTGGGAAGATCTACAGACTTTCTATCAGGTTCAAGGCTAACTCTGCCTGCTCCTATTAAAAAATACCCATAAATACTTTAGGTAGTATTATATTCTTTTGTTTAGATACATATAATATTTGGTTGTATCTTTGTATGATGATATCAGTCATTATTGATCCATATCCCATTAAGGATTACAAAATGGTAATGTATTAATTCCATCATTACTTCTTTATTTATTAGCCAAAATATTTCTAGAAAGAGAAACCATCCCCCAGTCTGTTTGGTTACCCAGTGGTATAATTTGTAAAGGAAAGCTAGGATATATGTCTGATTCTTCCCTTTTACTTACCAATTTTCAGAATAATGATCTGGTTCACTAGCATCTCCAACAGTGACCAGTGAGTTTTGAATTTTTCTTTTTTCTCCTTCATTTTGAACTCAAGAATTGAATATAATTGATGTATAATTAATGTCCTTCTAATTTGATGTCTATTGCCATTTTATCCTTAATAATGTTCAAAGTGTTCCATCTTTATGGAGTGACAGCCTCTTCAAGTTGGCTCTTTAGTCCTTTCAACATGATTTTTGGAGTATGATTCCTTGTTTTCTGATATTATATAAAGGTGTTCCATTTCTTCCTCCAGACCTACAGCTAGCCATTTCTTCCTTTTAGTGGTAAATGGTATTTCAGGACAACAGTCTGGGTATTAGGGGGCGTCCATTGCTTCTGAGTTGATCATTGTTTCTAGGCTTTTTGAATGTACAGAGCTATAGAATGTGTTGGGTTTTGTCCATTTTCATTTGTTTTTACTTTTAAGATAAAATCAATTTTTAGTTCATATGGATACTTCCAAGTTAATCATTTCCTATATCTTGCACTACATACAGGTACAACAGCCTTAAAATGATAATACCACCACCAAATTACTGAATGTTATTTAAGGAATTTTTTTTTCCAAGTTATATTTTTCATAAGGATGTATCCCATTAGCAATGAACAGATTAATGTGTTTTAGGCAAAAGCTCTACCACTGAGCTACATCCTCAGCCCCTTGTTTTTTAGATTAGTTCTTCTTTGTGTAACTCTATCACTAACTGGTAGATATTTAGTTTGGTATGTTTTCATTTATTTTCAGTGCTTAGGTATTGCTTTTAAAAATTTAATCTGTGATAATTTTCAAAATAAAAAGAAATTTTTATCTGATTTCATAAATATTTAAAATATTTGACTTATCAAATATTTGGAATCAAGTATTTGATTCCAAAGTCAAAGTCATGAGACAATATTTTTTAAAAGGTCTCATAGACGATCTCAGTTTTGGGGACTCTGTAGGCTGAGGCAGGAGGATCAGAAGTCTGAGGGCAGCTTCATCAACTTAGGCCTTGTCTCTAAATAAATTAAATAAATAGATAGATAGATAAATAAAGCTTAGAGCCAGGCACAGTGGTGCATGCCTGTAATCCCAGCACTTTGGGAGACTGAGACAGGAGAATCGTGAGTTCAAAGCCAGCCTCGGCAATGGCAAGGCGCTAAGCAACTCAATGAGACCCTGTCTCTACATAAAACACAAAATAGGGCTGGTGATGTGGCTCAGTGATCGAGTACCCCTGGTTCAGTGAATGCCCAGTACTAAGAAAAAGAAGGAAAAAAAAAGTCTTTCTTCACATGGTTACCTGCTATCCCCTTATTACTAACCTTTTAAAACTTCATGATTTCTTTTCTATTATTTGCTTTAAAAATACAAATTAGTGGTTTTGTATAGGGATATCTCTGTTTACAGCTAGTTCTCAGGCTTTGACTTTGAAGCTTAAATCTTAGGCTTTAAATTCTAGATGCAGTGTTTAATACTAGATAGACTTTGGTTCAGATTCTACATCTTTTAGTTTAATTTTGTGACTTTGGACCAGTTCTCTCAGTCAGTTTCTATGTCTATGAAATAAAAATTGTAAATGTAACCTTGCTAGATTGGTGTAAGGATTAATCCTAGATCGTGGCACATCGAGCATTTGCAATTAGTACTTATTTATAGTATTGTTTTACTAGTTTGCAAGGTTATCAGTTACTTGAGAATTTTCTAAACATTGTTCTCTAAAATGTTTTGCTTGTGCTTTAATTCTTAGAAAGTTGATGTTGTCTTAAGAACCTCTTCAGTCTTCAATGATTACAACATGTGTATCTCTTTTCTTATTTGTCTTCACCCCTAATGTTTCACTTACCTGAAGTGACTTTTTTTTTGTTACATGAGATCAATATATCTCTCAAAACCAGATTGACCACTATCTCCATAGTTTTCTCTAATGTCTGTCTCTCCTATGTAGTGCTTTACTATACACACAGAATTTTTTCCATGCATCTTAATTCTTGATATATCTTCTATCACACGTGATTCCTGTTTTATAGTTAAATTTTTCTAGATGGATGGATGATAAAATACAAGGTAAAACTGTTTCAGTGATAGATTAAGTACCTATGACTCATGATGCTCTTCTGGTATTCTTTTCACTAAATAAACCCTCTTACTGGTCATTGTTTCCTGAGTTCTATTGTACATATGTAATGTTGAAGTTAAACCCTGCAAAAACAGCAGAGTCTTGCACAACATGTGGTCAGTAATTCATATCAACAAATATTTATTGCTTATGATGTGCCAAGCATTTTGTATTTCTCATAATGATAGGCATGTAGCCAGATAGATTGCAGGCAGTTACTGGTTTAAGGTTATTTTAAAGGTTCATTCAGTCAGGTTGAATACAAGTCAGAAGAAGAGTAGTCATCTTAGCACAAATATGAATGTATCTATAGCAAATATATGTACCTGTCTATACTTATATCACAGATATAGCACATATATGTACCTATATTACCTTTTGTCTAGGAGGAGGTAGTATAATGGGTATATAATAAATACTTGAATAACTGAAAAATAAGTTCTAGTATTGCCTTTTGTCTCTTAGTCATTACTGCTGCTAGGATGAAATGAAAGTTAGAAGAGCTTTGTATTAAATCTTTCAGCATTTGACTTAAAGTTGTAGATTCTATTACAAACATGAGTCCTGCCTTCTAGAGCATTTGCTTCATTTTCATGTGTGAAATGTAATGTTTTTTCAAGTTAAACTTAGAAGTAACTAAAGGAATCTGTTTTCAAAAGGGAAATTATTTTCAAATAAATAGTATATTATATCATTTAAAGAGGATAAATTTCCCATTGTGTTTCTTGGTTTGTTTCCTTATTTCAAGGAATTCGGGACTTATTTAGAATTTTGTTTTAATCTTAGTAGTGCTGTGCCTACTATACACACAGAATTATACACAATAAAATGAATATGTACTTACATATGTGGTTCATCTTTTCTACTAATCTTAGTTGTTTTTGTGCTTCACCTCCACTGTAGTTTTGTTTTGTTTCCTAGGCCCTTTTCTTACAGACGTTAAGGATATGTGATAAAGCTAGTGTAACCACTGTGTAGAGAAACTTAAGTTATGAGATCCTACAGAAGATATATTGAATTATTAGGATAAATATCTAAAAATTCTTCAGCAGAGTAAGCCAGACTTTACCAGTTACTTTAGCAACTGGAAATAACATTTCTATTTGCCAGGAACTACAGGAAGAATTTTGTTTTTTACATCATAGTATTTTACATTTTTACTCTTTGAAATATTAGCAAATAATTTGGTCATCCTTTTGTTGAGCCTAATCAATGATACAGCTGTAAAAGAATAATGCCGGGCTGGGGATATTATTCAGTAGTAGCATGCCTAGCATGCATGAAGCCCTAGGTTCAGTCCCTAGTACCACAAAGAAATTAATT
Source organism: Xerus rutilus (assembly GCA_028644305.1). Lineage (NCBI taxonomy): Eukaryota > Metazoa > Chordata > Mammalia > Rodentia > Sciuridae > Xerus > Xerus rutilus. Next base: position 92,652,240 of record CM053401.1, on the reverse strand, counting down.
AATTAATAATTCAAAAGAGGTGTGCTATTGGCATCACAGGTAGATAAAGGAGAGTCAGGTTGCATTTTTTAAGTTCATTTGTTCTACTTTCAAGTAAACATTAAGGTGTCTCAGTTTATTTGCCCTCCTTGAAGATAAATTAGAAGCTGGACATGGTGGTACACGCCTATAATCCCAGCGGCTCTGGAGGCTGTGGCAGGAGGATCTCGGGTTCAAAGCCAGCCTCAGCAAAAGTGAGACCCTAAGCAACTCAGTGAGACCTTGTCTCTAAATAAAATACAAAATAGGACTGGAGATGTGGCTCAGTGGTTGAGTGCCCCGGAGTTCAATCCCTGGTTACCCCCACCCCCCCCAAAAAGATAAATTAGTAAACTAAAAGAGTTTCAACCAGATGCTATGACTTAAGTCTATAATTCCTGCTACTAGGGAGGCTAAGGCTGGAGGATCGCAAGTTTGAAGCCAGGCATGGCAATTTAGCAAGACTTTGTCTCAAAATAAAAAGGGCTGAGTATGTAACTCAGTGGTAGAATATTTGCCTAGCATGTGAGAGGCCCCAGGGTTCAATCTCATTAATATGTTAAAAAAGAGTTTGAAAGAAAATATTTATCCAGTTCTTTTCTTGCTGCCACTGCCTGCCACTCCACCCAAATAAGAGTGTTTTCTCCTTTCCAAATGTTGCAGATTAGAGATATAATTGAAAGTAAATTCACATATAGCTATTTATTAAGAAATTCTACTGGGCGTGGTGGTGTATGCCTGTAATCCCTGCAACTTGAAAGATTGAGGCAGGATGATGGCAAGTTTGATGCCAGCGTCAGCAGTTTAGCAATAACCTGCAATAACTTGTCTCAAAATAAAAAGTAAAAAGAGCTGGGGAAGGCCGGGTGCGGTGCACAGGTCTATAATCCCAGCGGCTTGGGAGGCTGAGACAGTAGGATCATGAGTTCAAAGCCAGCCTCAGCAAAAGCGAGGCATTAAACAACTCAGTGAGACCTTGTCTCTAAATAAAATACAGAATAGCACCGGGATGTGGCTCAGTGGTTGAGTGCCCCTGAGTTCAATCCCCAGTAAACCCCCCCCCCCCCAAATGTGTCTTAGTGGTTAAGCACCCCTGGGCTCAATCCCTGGTACCAAAGAAAGAAAGAAATTCTTATGGTGCAATATAATATTCTATGTAATGATGGGATTTACATTGCTAACAATTAATGATTTCTTTGTTCTGTCCTGTTTTTATTTCCTACTCTTGTGGTGTGGGGTTGAAGTATTTTCAGTTTTCTTTATGAATATATAAAATAATGACTCATTCCTTGATCTGGACATTTATATGTTAATTTGAATTTTTGCTTCAAGTCTTCTTTCTTGAAGAGGTTGTCACTCTAAGACAGTAGTAGTCTCAGAGTATCCTTCCTGGATTGACAGCATTAACATTGCTTGGGGGCTTGTTAGAGATGCACATTCTCAAACCCTGCTTTTATTTTTTGAAACAGAAATACTGGGGTTGGTGCCCAGGATCTGTTTTAATTAGCATTATAGAATTCTAATACATGATGAAGTTTAAGAACCACTGCTTTAAGGTTTTGTATATGGTAATCTATTACCTGACCTATAACAATCTACTTCTTTCTACTCAGCGTTTATTCTAAGAGTTATAAATAAAAATTAAAACATTTCTGATGGGCATGGTAGCACATGCCTATAATCCCAGAAAGTTGGGAGGCTGAGATAGGAGAATCGCAAGTTCAAGGCCAGCCTAAGCAACTTAGCAAGGCCTTAAGCAACTTAGTGAGACCCTGACTCAAAATAAAAATTACCAAGGGCTGGGTACTTAACTCACTGGTAAAGCACTCCTGGGTTCAATCCCCAGTACTCCCCTCCATCCCCATTTCCCCAAAAAAATCCTTAAAATTCTTTTAATTTGAGATTGTAATGCATATTACTTTTACTTTTCTTTATGGTCTTATTTTTTGGGAAGTGTTGATTCTATCTTGGTAGATTACTTCAGTGATTTTTGCCATATTAATAGAATAAAAAAAGTTTTCCCTTTGTAATATTCATTCTTGTTTTCAAGCTAGCATATACTTAATTTTAGATTAAGTAAAAAAAAAAAAATATTTTAAAATTAACTATAACACCAATACTATTTTTAAGTTGTTCAACCACCAGTATATATGTGACAGTTATGAATTTATTTTTAACAGATAATAAAATGAGTAGTTTGAAACTGACTACTCAGTCATCCTTCTTATGTCTGAAATGCTTAATAAGAGAGTGTTTTTTATTTGTTTTGTTTTATTAATGTGTATTCAAGCCCTTGAAAATATATCTACAGGTTATGCTTTTCTAGTACTATTTTGAATAATATGCTCTGAGTACCTGTGAACTGAGTGACATAAAATAATCAGGTCAGTCTTTTTATTGGCAGTTATTTGATATGAGTAAGATTTAGATTACATAAACTTTAAATAATGAAACTAAATATTCCCCATTTGTTGATATGTTTTTTGACAGATTTCCCTTTTCTTTTCTAAAATTGCATATACCAAGCTTGTGCTACATTGCTCTAAATGGGCCCTGGGTCTGACTGGAATATCATATTTATTTGTTAGTGATAGCTACCCCTAATTCATGTTATTAAATTATCCACCAGTTTAACTTAACTGATTTTTGTGTTCTTACTAAAATCTAGTTTTATATAAATTCATTTTACATTTGATTATTCTTTAAATTTCAGGATGGTGAGGAAGAAGAAAATGAGAAAGGTATGTTTGATGCTAAGTAGAGTTTAAAAATTGCTAACATTCAGAAAAGTAAAGTACATGAAAACAAAGTTTTTATATGAAATCTTAGTTTTAAATGAGTTTATTTTTAGATTTATCAATTTAGCAAATTAAGTTAGCATCTTTAATTTTTCAATAGGTTTTCATTTTCTTTTGACCACTTAAGATGTTCTAACTTAATAGTACATATCAGTTACTGTAGTGAACTATGCCATTTTATATTTTATTTTAAAGATAACCTCTAGCATACGGTAAGTTGATTATGTCCTTAAGACCAAAACTGCAGTAACTCATATGTGCTTATTGGAGTCCTACTATATGACTCATTATCAATTTTGCGACTAGTTCTAAAAATGATGAGTGACCAGGAAACTGACTTTGTGTTTGTTGTTTAAAGAAGTTTTCATACAGTCTTTCAACAGTTTTAGTAGTTTAGGAGAGCTATCTCATCCAATACAATTACAGGGACAACAGTAGCAATACTTGTGATCAATATGAGGTTGAATACTTGAACAGAAGTCAAAGGATCCTACTTTGGACTAGAAAAGACATGGAGCAGGCTTCTAAGGAAGGCAGAATAAACAGCCTAGAAGTAATGATGAATAAATCAAGCTACTGACTGAAAATCACACATGCCTGAGGCCTTTCTATTTTTCGGGAATGCAAGACATCTTTGAAAAATGGTAATTGTGGACTGGCTGGACAGGATGAAGACTGGAAATAACCAATTTCCTGGACGTTACGGAGCAGGAGCATCTTTGGAGCCTTCTGTGGCAGTTTTCCGTTCAATTCTGGACTACCAGGAATTGAAGAATGAAAAAGATGGGGCCCTGAAACACTTTGAAGACTGGTTGATACCGTCAGACTGTGACCTTCGAAGAAGTCACCGTGGGAATTCTGAAGGTCACAAGGGTTAAATCCCAAGATGATTTGAACACTGAAAAACAAATCTACACATTTGTCACTATTCCATGGAGGGGAAAAAAACAAAAATCTTCCACGTCATTAACTTCTAACCAGAAATGAAGAACTGGTATCTTCAGGATGGAACATTTTCTCACTATTGTTGTTTGATGTTTGTATGTAGAGATCATTTTTTCCGTGAAGAATAAGTGATCCTGGGTAAAGGATTGTTTATGTTAGTTAATACCCTTGTGTTTTTTTTTTCTCCCTAACCTTCCATCAGTGCTAATAACTGGCTTTATATTTTCTAGGTCCTATTCTAGCTTATGAATATGAAATTGTTTAAACTTCTTGTTTTGCCATATTTATTCCTGTTAAATCCTCTTAGATATAGCAGGTTCTGGTGATGGTACACAAGAAGTATCTAAACCTCTTCCTTCAGAAGGGAACCTAGCTGAGGCTGATCACACAGCTCATGAAGAGATGGAAGCTAATCCGACTGTGAAAGAAGCTGAGGATGACAACATCTCGGTCACAATCCAGGCTGAAGATGCCATCACTCTGGATTTTGATGGTGATGACCTCCTAGAAACAGGTAAAAATGTGAAAATTACAGATTCTGAAGCAAGTAAGCCAAAAGATGGGCAGGACGCCATTGCACAGAGCCCGGAGAAGGAAACCAAGGATTATGAGATGAATGCGAACCATAAAGATGGTAAGAAGGAAGACTGCGTGAAGGGTGATCCTGTCGAGAAGGAAGCCAGAGAAAGTTCTAAGAAAGCAGAATCTGGAGAAAAAGAAAAGGATACTTTGAAGAAAGGGCCCTCGTCTACTGGGGCCTCTGGTCAAGCAAAGAGGTTTGTTTTTCTATGTCAGTTCTTTACGATACTGAATTCCAGCATTCAATAAGATCACTCTACATTAAGGGGGTGGCTTCAAGACCATGTACAGTAATTAGTGTCTTATGATCCTGCCTATAATATTTTTGACCGTCATAAGTTACTTTAAAAAAAATTCAAGACCTTCATAATATGCAGTGTGTCCTACTGATTGCATTGTCGAATTGTCAGCATATATTTGGTTTTTTGGTTGTTTTTGTTTTTGTTTTTGTTTTTCAAATTGACAATTTTTTTGTGTTTTATTTTTAAAAATCCTTGTGATGATGGTTAATGAACAACTATCAGTTCTAAGAACACAAAATGAAGTCAAGTCCCAATCCTGAAATCTGGAGAAGATGGCCATATATCCACTGAATAGAATTATCAGAAAATCTAGATCTTCAGGCATCTTGGGGAAAATCAGTGCAAGAATCCTAAGGGAGTCATTTGTTCAAATAACCTAATCTAGGCTTTCGGAATTGTTAATTTGTATAAATAGCACTAGTTTGCAATATAGTCAATATCAAACTGCTCGGCTTTTGTTTTGTTTTTGTTTTTTGTTTTCAATTTTCTTCTGATGATTTGCCTCTTTAGCTCTTCAAAGGAATCTAAAGACAGCAAGACATCATCTAAAGATGACAAAGGTAATGGATTTTTTCCTATTTCAGTGATAGCATTGCAAAATTTCACTAAAAGTAATAGTTATCTGTTATTTTCTTTGACATTTAGTTCTTATAATTTTTATTGACTAAAAATTTTGTCTGTGTAACTATGATTAAAGTATTACTATTTAATTACTTTGTAAACCAGTATGAGTATGTTAAAAAATGGTTTGCTAGGGAAATTTATCTATTGTATTTTAAGCAGTTGTGTTGAATATTAATAGATATTTCATGCTTATGTTGTAATTTCAGAAGTATTTTATCTTTAGTTGCAGTCATTTGTAACCACTGTACATGGACCACATTTTCCTATTCTCTCTAGGAGGAAATGTAAATAATAAATATTATTTGTGTGTATTTATGGAGTTGAGTATTTAAAAGATAATTAGTCTCTACCCTTATGTTTTACTTTCTTCATTCTTTAAATCAGAGCATACTTTGTATTATGAATATAACCTGCTTAAATCATTTTAGTGCTTTAGAATTTACTTCCCAGCTTGACTTATTTTGTAGGAAAATAATTTTTTAAAAAATTCTTATAAGTTTCAAGGTGTAATATTTGATTGCTTTTTGTTTTGGAAAATCACTGATTATCTCATGATCATGAGCTACAAATAATAGTTTCATCTTGTACATATGCTATGTCTATTTGAAAAATAATTTGTTTTCTAATAAAAGCATTTTAGAGTAAAATGTATCATTCAGGTACTACAGAGTCCTAAAATACCTCCTTAGTGTCTAAAGGAGAATTGTATGCCTTCTATATGGTTTATTTAGTGTGTTTTGTTGGTATATTTTATTAGTTGGAAATAATAGTGATTTGACTTAGTAAGTGACAGTTGGAATACCCACATTCTTTATAGTTTGGACTAATGAATAAGATAAAAAAACTTTATAAAATTATCCTTTAAATGTAGAAGCTTGGTTCTTGGTTAAATAGTACTTTTTTTTTTTCTATTGCTAATTTTTTTCTTTTCTTTCTTTCTTTTTTTTAAATTAGATATGTGAGCCAAATGTTACTGATAACAAAAAAGATACACGAACTTTTGGCTAACATTTCGTAAGATAAAATAAATCCTTTGATGAATGTTCTTAAAATTTAGAAAAGCATAAGCCATTAATATTTAAAATATTTGAAACAATACATTGTCTCTCTTCCTCTAAGTGGACACTGAGTAGTTTTTCAACTGTGTCATATAACTCTAATTAAATTATTGAAAAATTTACTCTTTCTACATATAGTAGCATGAAACTATAAAAATTGTTCTGTTATGGCACTTTTGAAGAAAAGCATTAAAGGGTGACTGACTGGTCTTGTATTCTAAGATATAACATGTATATGTATGAATAGTGGATCCAGTATTATCCAGCTGCATATAATTCCCATTTTCTTTTATCCTTTCTCTAAAAGACAGTGAAGGTGATGAATCAGTTGGTTAGTCTTAGTCTTTGTTATTAACCATTTAGATACTTGAAAACACTTTATCCTTTGCTCTGACTTACCCTCTTCCACTGCAATTTCTCAGAATCTAAAGCCCACAACAGATAAGGAATTAAGCAGATAACTTAAACAAATAATTCCAGATAACTGTTTATTGGTTGTTTTGTTCAGAGCAGTAATAATGTATAAATTATTAAAACTGAAAAGGTCCAAGACACGTATTCAATTTTCACCCACTTCGACTTAACATTCATGTAATAGGAAGTATACAAATAATTATATTTCTTCTCACTAATTATATTCTCTATTATTCTGTTTGATTGTAATACTAGCAGATTCATAGGATTTTGCATAGAGTATGATCATATTATCAATTGAAATGAAAGGATTTTATACTTTGAAAGAACATGGCCCTTATAATTTTGAAAAAAAATTCTAAGTAAGATACTTAAACATTTGATATTAAATCTATTCTAGGAAGTACAAGTAGTACTAGTGGTAGCAGTGGAAGCTCAACAAAAAATATCTGGGTTAGTGGACTTTCTTCTAATACCAAAGCTGCTGATTTGAAGAACCTCTTTGGCAAATATGGAAAGGTACATTCTTTTTACCTTCTTATCCATCTCTCTAGTATCTGCAGTTGAAATAGATTATATTTAAAATAGTATTATGTAAATGTGTTGTCGCATTTGTATCTCTTTGGATGGTTACAATTATTGACTTCTGAGGTAATGGTAGATTAGGGTAAGGGATTGAATGGTGTTTTATTGTTTAATCTCACTTTGAGCCCTGGGTATCTTTACTTTCCAAAGGTTAAACCTGTTTAAGCCAAGGACTGAGTTTTATTTGCCATGGTTTTTTCTAGTACCTAGCATGGGATCTAGCACATTGCTGAGGTTAATTTCATCATCTTGAAAATGTAAGCAGGCTGGTATTAGGCAATAGGAGGTATGTAAATTGGGGAGGATAAACCCAAATATAATTCCTGTTACAGAGATTCTATTCCTGTGATAGGGAAAAATGTAAAACTGGGTCTATGTTTCTAAGGGTTTTCTTGTGGTGTGTGTATGTGTGTGTGTGTGTGTGTATGTGTGTTTAAATAATCAGAAGTTCTGAGTGCTATAAAGGAAGAGTGTGGAGTGTTAAGAGTGGGGAAGAGGGGTGTTTTATTATGGCTCATTCATTAGGAAATGTTTCTCTGGCATTTAAGGGGAAAACTAAAGAGAAGTAGTGGTCAAAGAATATTCAATGTATTTCTGTGGCATTGGGCTGCAATGTGTATCTCTTAGGGCATAAAGTACTTTTTTCCTTATATTTTAGTTTTTCATCTATTTTGTGTTTATGTAACTTACACTATTGTAAGCTCTTTGAAGGCAGGAACTTTATCTACTGTACTTTGCATAGGATAGGGTTTGAATATTTATTAAATGAATGACCAGTATTGGTAAATAGCCATTAACAAATCTTGCAAAAACTTCTCCTGTTGACTTTAGGAGGGCTTTTTTCTTTAGCATTAGAGATCAATCTGGGCAATGGAGGTTCTTGAGGTGTCTGATATAAGACACTGTGAACTATAGGCCCTTAATCAGCCGTAGTATATATTTCTGTTTTCATTAATATATTGTTAGAAAGACAAAAGCAATATTTTAATGTTGGTATTTGTTAGGACTAAACTTATATAAGGATATATCTGCTTGATAACAGGACTTTGGGCTTAAAACTTAAGTTGCTGTGGGGCAAATCAGCTTTTCCCAGAGTTGAGATAAAACCTGATAGTTTCTCTCCACCCACATTGTAAAGCATCTTAAATTCACTGCTTACCTCTTTCTGGCATTGTGTCTTTGTTCCTCCTTGCTTAGCACTGGATTATTGTTTTCACTTTTCTTCTCACTCATCCATACCTGCTTTGTCTCTTTTAACTATTCATTCTATAAAATTGAAAGTGTTTGTCGCTTTTGTATTAATAAATATTTTGAAAGCATAAAGGTGGAAAGTTGTTTTTTCCGTTTTGGGATGTATATTTTTAGGATTTTTTAAAAATACTTTTTTAGTTGTCAAAGGACCTTTACTTTTTTTTGTTTATATGTGGTCCTGAGAATCAAACCCACTGCCCTACACATACTAGGCAAGTGCTCTACCACTGAGCCACAACCCTAGCCTGAGGATGTATTTTTTTAAGTCTGCTTTTTTTTTCTTACAGGTGACTGGTTTTTTCTCATTTTTGAAATACAATAGGAAAGTGTTAACATTTGTCTATAATCTAGAAACTTATCCTTATGTGTTCTTTAAAGAGATTGAGGGTGGTCCTATGATAGGGAAATTTTGGTACAAATCCAGTTACTTTGCTTTTGTGAATCGTATCATTATTTTGTTGATATGACTAGTTGTTTGGACAACATTTTGGTGTGGAAGAATAGGTAAATAAATAAAAATAAAAAGCAGTTTAAATTGCTTTTTGGTACTTGCTTTCCCATGAGTACTAAGTTCATATTGATAAGACAGATGTTGATTATAAGAACATGAAACAGAATGGCACATATCCCGAATTTCTCTTGAATTAATGTCTTCACTGTATCCTTGAATTTGAATAGTCTCAGTTCTGAAGTTTTATCTCTTTTGAAATGTGTGTAGTTGTTAAATTGTAAAACTTACTGAAGTACAATCTCATTTTATAGGTTCTTAGTGCAAAGGTAGTTACAAATGCTCGAAGTCCTGGGGCAAAATGCTATGGCATCGTAACTATGTCATCAAGCACAGAGGTGGCCAGATGTATTGCACATCTTCATCGTACTGAGCTGCATGGTCAGCTGATTTCTGTTGAAAAAGTAAGTTTGCCTAACTATTCATAAGAAGGAGATTAACTCAATGGCAAGGATTGGTTGAAAATCACAAATCTGGAAATCCAAAATCTAAAACTCTTCAAACTGCTTCAAACTTTGGGGCATTGTATATTTTAGATTTGCTATCAACACACTTTTTATAATCATAATGTAACTTTAAAACTTAAAGATTTGCTGGGCGCAGTGGTGCACACCTGTAATCCCAGCACTTTCGGAGGCTGAGACAGCAGAATTCCGAGTTCAAACCAACCTCAGCAGCAGCGAGGCGCTAAGCAGCTCAGTGAGACCCTGTCTCTACATAAAACACAAAATAGGGCTGAGGATGTGGCTCAGTGGTCAAGTACCCCTGAGTTCAATCCCCAGTACCAAAAAAAAAAATTAAAGATTTATTTTTTTTCTGCTTTAAACCTTTCAGGTAAAAGGTGATCCTTCTAAGAAAGAAATGAAGAAAGAAAATGATGAAAAGACTAGTTCAAGAAGTTCTGGAGATAAAAAAAATATGAGTGATAGAAGTAGCAAGTAAGGATTTATTTATTTTGTTTGGTGTGTTCAGGTTTGTTTTGTTTCGATAAGCGGACTATTTCGGTACATTAATGAAGTGCTTCTTCTCACTGTGACATCACAAGAATAACTTAAAGGAGGGAAAGTTTATTTGGAGCTCATGGTTTTAGAGATCTCGTTCTATAGATGCCTGACTCCATTACTCTGTGCCCAAGCCAAGGCAGAACATCATGGGGGAAGGCTCTAGCTGAGGAACCTGCTCAGCAAATGGAGAGGTCAGGAAGCAGAGAGAGGGAAGGGGCCACAGGGAAAATACACCTTTCCAGGGTACAACCCAATGACCCGCCTCCTCCAGCCATGCCCCACCTGCCTACAGTTAACATCCAGTCATTCCATTCAAACTAGGATGGACTGATTACGTTATACCTCTCACAATCCATTTCATCTATGAATTCTTGCATTAGCACAGGAGATTTTGGGGGATACCTCATATGCAAACCATAACAGTTTTGTTTGGTGTGCTAGGTTAAGTTAAGTTTTTTTTATTTTTTGTTTGTTTTTTTAATATACACATATAGACTTTTTTGGTACATTAATGAAGTAGTTCTCATTCTGTTTTCTTGTCTGGGGTGATATGGTCAGGATACAAGCCTCTGTCAAAAAAGAAGAGAAAAGGTCATCTGAAAAATCTGAAAAAAAAGAAAGCAAGGATGCTAAGAAAATGGAAGGTAAAGATGAGAAGAATGATAATGGAGGAAGTGGCCAAACTTCAGAATCGATTAAAAAAAGTGAAGAAAAGAAGCGAATAAGTATGCTATGTATCTTTCTTCTCAATCCCTTTCTAATGCGTTCTACTACTTACTTTTTACAGTGGAAGGGAAAACCTGAGATTACAAATCCAGGTGAATATTTAAGCTTTGTTGTTAGGTGTCTGTGCTAGAGAAGGAGCTTTAGTAGGATTAATTGTCTTCTGTTTAACTATTAAATTTGAGCTGACTTGGGCTAGGGATATAGCAAAAAAATCTAAGCTGTCTTTAAATGGTCATTGATTTATAATATTGAGTTAGCATCTTTTGGTATCATTTAACAAGTTGAACTATTTAAAAATCTCCGATTTAATTTCTCAGAATATGAAGTTTTGTTTTTTTTTTTTGGTACCAGGGATTGAACTCAGGGGCACTCGACCCCTGAGCCATGTCCCCAGCCCTATTTTGTGTTTTATGTAGAGACAGGGTCTCACTGAGTTGCTTTAGCGCCTCGCCATTGCTGAGGCTGGCTTTGAACTCGCGATTCTCCTGTCTCAGCCTCCCTAAATGCTGGGGTTACAGGCTTGAGCCACCACGCCTGGCTTTGAAGATTTTTTATTTCATGTATTGGTTTGTGAATATCTGGATAAGAATTCAGCATTTTTATGTTTGTTTTTTTCAACACAATATTGTTTAGACATTTGTTTACCTGTATATTGTTTCTCCTTTTAGGTTCAAAGAGTCCAGGGCACATGGTAATATTAGACAAAACTAAGGGAGATCATTGTAGGCCATCAAGAAGAGGAAGATATGAAAAAGTAAGTCTTTGAGAGGATATTCTATACTCCTAGTTGTTTATGAAAGAAGATAATTCTGTAACCATTTTTGTATACTTTCATGCTAGAAAACCTAAGAAAAAAATGTTACTCAGCATTTGAACTTTTTAATTGACCAGTTAAACTTGAAAAATAAAACCCCAAATTATTTTAACTTTTAATCCTCTTACAACTTTTTTTCCTGATAGATTCATGGAAGAAGCAAGGAAAAGGAGAGAGCTAGCCTAGATAAAAAAAGAGACAAAGACTACAGAAGGAAAGAGATTTTACCTTTTGAAAAGATGAAGGAACAAAGATTGAGAGAACATTTAGTTCGTTTTGAAAGATTGCGACGAGCAATTTCCCTCAGAAGGTAGGAAAGAGTCTGTTTTATACTTGGTTTTAAAAATTAGTATATTTTTAATTCTAGTTACAAACCAGATTTCTGGAAACTGTAGTCCTGCAGAAGACTATTTGCCACTTTAAAGAAGTGTAGTACCATTTAATGATTTCTTAAATTTTCATAGCACTTTACAAAATTTCACAAAGTGTTTTCCCATCTGTTATCTCCAATTCAACAATTCTGTAAGGTTAGTTATGTGCAGTATTTAATACAAAAACATGGAGGCCCAGAGAGGCTAAATGAGTCTTCCAACACCACATGGCTATTGAGTGGCAGAGTCGGGACTCAGATCCAAGTCTTCTGACTCCAAGTCCAATGCTCTTTCCTGTACTCCAAAGCTGCTGCCATTTAAAAAAAAAAAAAAAAAAAAAAGACTTTAAAGGAAAAATTGATTTTTGAGATAAAAAAGTAAGTTACAGTATTCAAATGCTGTGCTGAAATTTTAACAAAAAATTCATCAATAGATATATATTGTTCTTTAGTTCATTGCCCAAGTGAAGGAAGATTTGCTCAACCAGCAAGTGTTACTGCATTCAAATTCCATCCCTGTATAAGCATTCTCTTTTATTAAATCAGACTGAAAACAAAAAATTTTGTTTCTGTTTTTTTGTGGTGATACCTCAACAGATCATCATGAGTTCCAGTTTACCTTCATCTACCAATTTTTGGATGGCACTTGAAATATTCTTGTGAATGTGTTTTTTAATATACTTTTTCCAAATGCTAACCTATCTTGTCCAGAGGTCACTTAGGGATTTCATCTATTCATTTACCAGAGATACTTTTAGCAACTTAAGTAATACAGTTATTACCATACAGCTTCACTAAAACCCTTTTTCATTTCTATTTTTTTAGATGAAGTTACAATTTGCTTAGCTTCCTGTTTAACAGTTTGGGAGGAGAGAGAGAGTGAGGAGTTGGTAGGCCAGGGATTCTTATCAGACCAGTATCCCCCTCCCCCCTTTTTTTTTTTTATTTTTGAGATGGGAGATTCACTGTTTCCCAGGCTGGCCTTGAATTCCAGGCTCAAGGGATCCTTTATGTTAGCCTCCCAAGTTGGTGGGACTAAAGGCCTGCATCGCTACACCCAGCCCCAAATGCTCCTTTTAAAAAATAAAAAACTATTGTAAATTCCCCCTTCACTTGCCTGAAATGAAATTGATGTGTAACATACCTACCTATACAAATAATTTCCAGAGAATCAATATAATGATTTAACCATAATGTGAGAAATAAATAATTTATAATATATATTCCAGATATGAATATTTAGGCATGACTCTCTAGAAGACTTAATGGATTAGTCAGATGTTTGTACCCTATTTAGACTCACTGAGAATGTGAAAACTACAAATACAGATTGATTGGTGAGTCAAATACCAGGAGTGGTGTTAACATTATAATGTGATTTCTGAAATGGTGAACAACTCTTGGTGAAGTTCTCAAAAAAGTATTATATTCCCTCTGTTTACTTGGAGTTTCATTACTGAAAAATTTTAATATGTAAAACTAATATATATTTTCACATATATTAATATGTACAAATAAGTAAACAAGACTAGCATTTATTTAAAATGAAGTTAGGTTCTAGGCTCAGGTGTTATTTTAAGGCTCTTATTTTTTAAATGACATGGGTATCCACTATGGCATTTGAAAGACATGTTGGATGGTTCTTGGTGTGTAGGACTACCCTGACAATTCATGCATCATAAGGTTTTTAGAGTTCTTGGTCCCTAACCACTAAATTCTAGGAACAGTCCCATGGTCATTGTGGTCATTTAAAATGCCCCTTCAGTTTCCATGGAAGTAGTATTGACCCATTGAGAACCACTAGGGTGCTAGAGGAAGACATGATGATGGACAGAAAAGTGTGCTGACTGCCTGAGAATGAGGAAATGATAGAAACACTATAAAAAGTATAAATAGTGTTTTAATTTAATTTAAATGATTGAGCTACCTCTGACTCCAGAAAGCATGTTACCTGGAGCCATCTGTTCAATGGCACCAAACAGGATTCTTAAGAGCACCATTTTTTAAATATATAGCATTTGCTAAAATTGATGTTTTTAGTTATGATTCCAAGTCATCAGAATAAAGTATATACATTATTTAAGGAGACAGAATATATGTTAGACATTGGAAGTTTTTCTATCAAAAATAATTGATAGAATTTGTAGTTTTATAAATATATTATAAAATATCTCCTTTTTAAAAATGTCCATTCGTGGGCTACTGTAGTGGGGTTTTTGCTTAAACAGGAATCATCTAAAAGGCAACTATTTTCTAAAAATTTAGCGTTCAGTTGACAGTCTTTAAATAAGTGACAATATTGGAATCTGTTTAAAGTTTTATTTTGAGTTCTTTCCAAATACATTAAAACAACTGAGATTAAGTTGAAGTTTAAAATGCACAACCTCAAGGAAAAATTCAACAGCTATTCTCTTTCACACAGTGCTAGCATAATTTAAGTATTTCTAAATACTGATTTTTGTTAGACGAAGAGAGATTGCAGAAAGAGAGCGTCGAGAGCGAGAACGCATTAGAATAATTCGTGAACGGGAAGAACGGGAACGCTTACAGAGAGAGAGAGAGCGCCTAGAAATTGAAAGGCAAAAACTAGAGAGAGAGAGAATGGAACGCGAACGCTTGGAAAGGGAACGCATTCGTATTGAACAGGTGCAGTCAGAAAATCTTTTCATCTTAAATAACTCACCTTTTCAAACACTGTGATTTTTTTCCCCCTAAAATTTGCTTTACTTATTGTAAAGCTTTTATAGAATGAGTTCAACTAATGAGCATTTAAGTATCCCTGAAAGATAACAATGAATTAGGTACTAGTTCAAAATACGTTTAATAGTAATTCTGTCTTAGATAATTGGTAACAACTCTAGCTGTGCAATATAATGGCAGCCTAATAGTCTGAGCATAGGACTATGAGTCCAGAGTAGTTGTAATCCAGGCTCTGTCACTATCCCAGTCTTAGAAAACAATAAGTATTTTCTTACATATGATAGTGGGAATGAATTCCCACAGCTGGAAGGAAATAATGCCTCTCTGTACAATTGCAATCTATGGTTTTAAGTCGCTTAGTTTCCTACATATTAAGAGTTCTATTTCTAATTCCCTTTTAAGTGCTTTTGCTTTAGTCAGATGATTAAACTAAATCTGACCTTCCCAAATACTTGCTGGCTTTCACCTCTCAACCCTGTTATATTTAATGTTGTAGAACAATAGCTACATGTAGCCTAGATTATTGAAATCAAATTTATTTGTCCCAAGTGTGTGTTTTGCTTGGCACTAGCCTATGATGGTTTCTTAATGACTGGATTAAAACACAGTTACATGTATACTTACCTTCTGTCTTCATTTTGTATTGGTTGGCTCTTCCTTCTGTGTCATCTGAAGGAACGTCGTAAGGAAGCTGAACGGATTGCTCGAGAACGAGAGGAACTTAGAAGGCAGCAGCAGCAGCTTCGTTATGAACAAGAAAAAAGGAATTCTTTGAAACGCCCACATGATGTAGATCATAGGTATTTGTTTACTTTCTTCCTTGACAGTTAGACTTGCTGTCTTACTCCTGTCAAACCAAGACTAAAGAATCAAAAAGTACAGGCTCTTGTCCATGGAATAAAAGGTCAAGGCCAAGTGGGGGTGGGAAGGATTCCAGTATTGGCATGGACCCAGTGCAGTATCAAGTAGGAATAGTCTGCTTCTCTCTTCTTTTTTTCCCTTCTTAAATGCCAAATGATTTTTTGTTATGATTGATGTGGTCATGGTAGGTTTTAATAATGGTCCTCAAACTCAGACCCATTTTGGAAGTTTTTATCAGTAGTGCAAATAGTTCAAAAATATAAGTCATAAACTGAGGAAGACTAAATGTGAATTCTGTTGTTTGTGTTCATGCTCAATAGTTTTTAAAATATAAATATATTTATTTAATTTTCTTAATATAAGTTCTATGAACTTTAGTAGATTGTGTGAAGAACTAGGTGGAATGAATGTGCTTGAGACTTACTTTTCCAAAGTTAAAAGAACTGCTAAGGTTTTGGACAGCTGGTTAGAGTTTATTATAACATTGTATCAAATGTTTTTTCTGTCTTTTCCATTTAATGATTTTAAAACAGGCAGATTTTTAAGACTATTTTTCTCTTCTGTTTAAATTCCTCTAACATTATATAACTTTACACAATTTAGCAGTGAATTCCTTGCTAACTTGCACTCCTAACTAAATGTGTTGTGTCCTGAGTTTAGTAGCTTCTTGTGTCCACAGTTCTAACGTGGTATGTATGACTTCAAGTGAGTGGGTTTTGATTATTGTAAAAGTCATTTCATATAAATGAGCAAAAATTTCTCTTTAAGGCGAGATGATCCTTACTGGAGCGAGAATAAAAAGTTGTCTCTAGATACAGATGCACGATTCAGCCACGGATCTGACTACTCTCGCCAACAGAACAGATTTAATGACTTCGATCACCGGGAAAGGGGCAGGTTTCCTGAGAGTTCAGCTGTACAGTCTTCATCTTTTGAAAGGTAGGTAGATATGTTAAAAATTGAGCCTTGCTAATGCTAACTGTGGTTCTCTATTAAAATTTAATTAAGTAGTGCTGAATCATGGGACTGGGCTATAGCTTAGTAGTAAAACACTTGCTCAACATGTGCAAAGTCCTGGGTTTGATTTTCAATACGACAAAAAAGAAGTACTAAGCCAGAACTGAATGGTCAGATCAAAATCTGTTTGTTTGGTTTTGCTTTTTGTTAATGGAGATGTGGTTCAGTATTCAAAATTAGTTAAATAGGGCTGGGGTTGTGGCTCAGTAGTAGAGCACTTGCCTAGCACGTGTGAGGCCTTGGGTTCAATTCTCAGCACCACATTATAAATAAATAAAGGTCCATCAACAACTAATAAAATATTTTTTTAAAAAAATTAGTTAAATAGGCCACCATAGCAAGGTTAAGTGGGTTTATCTTCTTACCTTTAATACAGAGTGGGAACACTGTTAGCTTAACAGGTGCTTCAGCTGTTCCCAACAGTAAAAGATTCTTGAAGTTGCTAGTGATTTGAGTGATATTATTTCTCCTGGATCCTTAAAAAACAACTATCCTGCCAGACATTTAGCTAAATTTAAATGGAAATTTTTTATTTTTTATTTTTTTGGTACTGGAGATTGAACTCAGGGGCACTTGACCACTGAGCCACATCCCCAACCCTCTTGTGTTTTATGTAGAGACAGGGTCCCACTGAGTGCTTATTAGCACCTCGCCATTTCTGAGGCTGGCTTTGAACTTGCAATTTTCCTGTCTCAGCCTCCCTAAGTGCAGGGATTACAGGCTTGCGCCACCGCGCCCCCGGCTTAAATGAAAATTCTTTTTTTTTTTTTTTAATATTTTTTAGTTGTCAATCGATCTTTATTTATTTATATGTGGTGCTGAGAATCGAACCCAGTGCCTCACACATGCTAGGCAAGCGCTCTACCACTGAGCCACAGCTCCAGCCCCAAATGAAAATTCTTAAAGTTAGCTTTTTGGTGGGTTTTGCTTTTAGTTCTTTTTTAAAGAAAATGACATAATTATAGGTTATACAAATGAAGTTCAAAAGAAGGCCAAGTGTAGCTGGGCTCGGTGGCGCACACCTGTAATCTCAGCACTTAGGGAGGCTGAGACAGGAGAATCGCGAGTTCAAAGCCAGCCTCAGCAACGGCGAGGCACTAAGCAACTCAGTGAGACCCTGTCTCTAAATAAAACACAAAATAGGGCTGGGGATGTGGCTCAGTGGTCGAGTGCCCCTGAGTTCAATCCCCGGTACCAAAAAAAAAAAAAGAAGACCAAGTGAGTACTTCTTAGGACCTGCGTTGTTTCTCCTCAACAGGCGAGAACGCTTTGTTGGTCAAAGTGAAGGGAAAAAAGCACGACCAACTGCACGAAGAGAAGATCCAAGCTTTGAAAGGTATCCCAAAAATTTCAGTGATTCCAGAAGAAATGAGCCTCCACCACCAAGAAACGAACTTAGAGAAACAGACAGACGAGAGGTACGAGGGGAACGAGATGAGAGGAGAACAGTGATCATTCATGACAGGCCTGATATTGCTCATGCTAGACACCCTCGAGAAGCAGGGCCCAATCCTTCCAGACCAACTTCCTGGAAAAGTGAAGGAAGCATGTCTGCAGATAAACGTGAGGCAAGGTATTTGTGTACTTTTAACACTTCCCTAATGGTATATAATGCATTCGGATTTTTTTTTTTAAAGATTATAATGAAGTTTTGATTAAATCTTGTTATTGTGATTTGTTTAACAGAGTTGAAAGGCCAGAACGGTCCGGGAGAGAAGTATCAGGACATAGCGTGAGAGGTGCTCCCCCTGGGAATCGCAGTAACACTGCAGGCTATGGAAGCAGAGAAGGAGACCGAGGAATCATCTCAGATCGAGGAAGCGGAGCCCAGGTAAATACTGTGAATGATTTGCTGGCAACTCACACTCTGTGAATATGGAGTATCATTTTGATGTGCCCTAAATGAATTAGATTGGAATGACTGAGAGACTTGTTTCTTTCAAAAGATCTCTTTCTCAATTTTACTGTGAGTAGCCGGGCACAGTGGCGCAGGCCTGTAATCCCAGCACTTAGCGAGGCTGAGACAGGAGAATCGCGAGTTCAAAGCCAGCCTCAGCAATAGCGAGGCGCTAAGCAACTCAGTGAGACCCTGTCTCTACAGAAAACACAAAATAGGGCTGGGCATGTGGCTCAGTGGTTGAGTGCCCCTGAGTTCAGTCCCCGGTACCAAAAAAAAAAAAATTTTACTGTCAGTAAACATCAGTAGTACAAAGAAGTAAGATACTAACCTTGAAATACTTCATTTTTATTAAACTTGCTGCTGTAATTTGAGAATTTTTATATTTGGTAAATGAACGTTCCTAATGATGACTTTATTTTAATCATCATCTTTCCTTTATTAAGTAGATCATAGAACTAAAATAAAATTTTTTTTTTGTTCTCTTCTTAATAAAGGTAGATGAGTAGAATGTATTTTTTTTTTAAACTTTTTTTAAAAATTTTTTTAGTTGTAGATGGACACAATGTCTTTATTTTATTGCTTTGTATGTGGTGCTGAGGATCGAACCCAGGGCCTCACGCATGCAAGGCAAGCGCTATACCGCTGAGCTACAATCCCAGCCCCTAGAATGTATTTTTTAATTGCTTTTCATTTTTCATTTTTGTGGTACTGGGGAGTGAACCCAGGGGTGCTCTGCTGCTGGGAAAGTGCATTCCCAGCACTTTTTATTTTTGCTTTTGAAACAGGGTCTCACTAAATTGCCCAGGCTGGCCTTGAACTTGTGCTCCTCTTCCTTGGCCTTCTGACTTGCTGGGATTACAGGTGTGTACCACCACACCAAGCTCCTTAATGCTTTTTATTCTTTTTTTTTTTTTTTTTTTTTTTTATATTTTTTCAGTTGTAGATGGACACAATATCTTTATTTTATTTATTTATTTATTTATTTTATGTGGTGCTGAGGATCGAACCCAGTGCCCCACACATGCGAGGCAGGCGCTCTACCACTGAGCCACAATCCCAGCCCCGCTTTTTATTCTTATGACAGTATTGACTTGAATGTTTTGTAAGGTAATGAGCTAGACGGAGGGGAGTATCAATCTCCTAATGACTCAAATGAGCAAAAAACTTTTGCCTGATTTAAAATCAGTTTATTGATGAAATACTGGCATTTGAGTTGACAGTAGCATGAATAGAATATGCTTCTATAAATTGGATATCAAAAAGAATCTTAAAGTGTATCTTTGCATTGTATCCTGGTGTTTTGGTTTTCGTTTGAATACATATTAGATTTTGTAATAACTTTTTTTTTTTTTGGGGGGGTACCAGGGATTGAACTCGGGCCACTCAACCACTGAGCTACATCCCCAGCCCTGTTTTGTGTTTTATTTAGAGACACGGGCTCACTGAGTTGTTTAGTGCCTTGCCTTTGCTGAGGTTGGCTTTGAACTCGCGATTCTCCTGTCTCAGCTTCCCAAAGTGCTGGGATTACAGGCGTGTGCCACCACACCCGGCTGGTAGTAACATTTTTGACCAGGAAATTTTTTAATCTCTTGGCATTCTGTTTAGTATCATTATACATTATTTCATCCAGCATATTTATGAAACGGGTTTGGGCCTTGTGGCTGTACAAGTTTTTATGTGTTTAATAAGTAGAAATATTTGATAGGTTCATTGAGCTATTTATCTTGAACAGAATTTTTTTTTTTTAATTTGGGGATTGAACTCAGAGGCACTTGACCACTGAGCCACATCCTTAGCCCTATTTTGTATTTTATTTAGAGACAGGGTCTCACTGAGTTGCTCAGAGCCTTGCTATTACTGAGGCTGGCTTTGAGCTTACGATCTTCCTGCCTCAGCCTCCCGAACCACTGGGATTACAGGCATGCAACACCATGCCAGGCCAAAACTTTTTTTTTTGACAAGTATTTATAATAGATTTCTCTTTTTTAAAAAAATTTTATGTGTTATTTTTATATATACATGACAGTAGAGTGTATTTTGACAAATTATACATACATGGAATATAACTTACTCTAATTAGGATCTCATTCTTGTGGTTATACATGATGTGATGTTTCACTGGTGGTATATTCATATATGAACATAGGAAAGTTATGTCCAGTTCATTCTGCTCTTTCCTATTTCCATCTCCCTTCCCTTTTCCTCATTCCCCTTTGTCTAATCTAATGAACTTTTATTCCCCCTGGACCATTGTGTGTTAGCATCCACATATCAGAGAGAACTTTCAGGCTTTGCTTTTTTTAGGATTGGCTTATTTCCTTTACCATAGTCTCCAGTTCCATCTTCTTATTAGCAAATGCCATAATTTTATTCTTCTTTATGGCTGAGTAATATTCCATTGTGTATTTATACCACATTTTCTTTACCCATTCATCTGTTGAAGGGCACCTAGGTTGGTTGAACAGAACCAACCATATGTTCTGCCCCATTTAGAGTAAAACTTAAAGTCTCCTAAACTGACCCCACTTTCAGGTATACTTTTAGAAAAGGTATTGTAAGGAAGAGTTCCTGTGTTGTCCAGGAAAATGCTCTTTTTCACAATGTTGGTCCATAAGTTGTTGGCCAGTATATCTCTAAGCCTCTCTGTGGACACCTTCAGTTTTATTTCCTGTAAGCTACGTGTCACAACTCTTGACTCCTCAGATCTTTAGTTCTATGGCTTTTGTTTCTTTATGCTAAGTGCTTTGTATTCCTGTAGTCATGAATGTAGCACCTTCTAAGAGCCATAGCATTAACTAGTATTGTGCAAAATAAGATGACAACTCCTGTTTCTAGGTTCTGTTTGCATGTTGTCCTGATAGGTTGCTCATACACTCTCAACCTGATTTGTCTTAGGTTTTGACCTCTTTTGAGTGTGTGCATGTGTTTGCCTTCTTGTGTACAGATCCAGGCATTTGAAATACTTAAGGCCAAAAAGTGCTGTGGTGTGCTGGAAGCTATAAAAATAGAAGTTAAGGGTCCCAGGCCTTTCCCTTAAACCCTACCCTGAAGCCTGAGTAGTTTCTCAGTATAAAACAGATGGGTCCTCTTTTTTTTTGTTGCATCACTCATCCTTTTATTTTCTCGGGTGCCTTACTAATTTGCTTCTAGTATTAAAAGCACACCAGTTTAGGGCTGGAATTGTAGTTCAGTAGTAGAGCACTAACCTAGCACGTGGGAGGCACCACATAAAAATAAAGGTATTTTGTCCCTCTACAACTAAAAAGAAGAAAGCACACCAGTTTTTAAAAAGAAAAAAAACCAACAGTATAAATACATTAGTGTGAAACTGAAGGTGTCAGTGACTTTTCTTTTCACATGCTGTTCTTTAGCACTATCCTGAAGAACGACATGTGGTTGAACGCCATGGACGGGACACAAGTGGACCAAGGAAAGAGTGGCATGGTCCACCTTCTCAAGGGCCTGGCTATCATGATACAAGGCGAATGGGTGATGGCCGAGCAGGAACAGGCATGATAAGCCAACATTCAAGGTAAATAGCTGATCAGTTAAGACTTTTTCTGCTATCACACAACCAAACCTTTATACTTTCCTTAAAGGTCATTATGTTTCTGAGATTAAATTGCAATTATTAAAAACCCTAGGTCTGCCAGGCATATCCCATATTGTCAACTCAGAATCTCTAAAAGATTGCATGCAGGGCAACTGATATTAATTTGTTAGTTTGTATTCCTCATTGTAAATTAATTGATTGGCATTTGGGGAAGTTCATCTAGATATGTGTATGCCTGTGTGTCAGAATTCAGTAGGTAATGAACCTCATGTTGGAACAAACCATCATGTTATTCAGTACCTAGCATTGCTAATATTCATAGGAAGAAGAAATTGAAGGTATGTTCTGTTTCCTCCTCTTTCAGATAACTAGCAAAACTTTTGGACATTTAACCCACAGCCTGTTTATATGCTAAGAAGCAAGTTTGCTTTGCTTCCCTCCCCACTACCTTTATATCAACATCCTTTTGCCCTTCAGCAGGCAGGCCTTTAGCCTCTTCACCTCTGTCTCGTCCTCCTTTATTTCCCATTTCCTTGTCTTAAAGAAGATACTGGCTTGGCTGAATGACCCCAGTCACTGCTACCCTACTGATCATTTATATCATCAAACTTGAGTATTAGCTGGGCATGATGGTGTAGGCCTGTAATCCCTACCTGTCTGAAGATCACCAATGACTTTTTCTTGATACTTTTCGTAGTTCTCAGGCTCCTTAGTTAAGCTTTATTTCACACTGCTGCTCTTCTTCATTTTTAAAGTGTTCTGTTTTCTGTGGTTCCATAATTTTCTGACTTTTTGATTCTCTTTCCTGGCTCCCTCAGATAACTGAGCTATAGACACTGCTGTTTATTGTTAAGCTGTATGTTCCCCTTTCCATGTAAATTCTTTAACTGTCTCCATCAATTCACAGTCACAAGCAAATTTTTCTCCTGTTTCAACCCTCATGTCCCTTTTATTGCCTGCAACAACTTTTACTTGGCCAATACCAGCAACTGGCTCACTTTCTCCAACTAGAAAAACATGAGCCTCATCTTGGTTTTTAACTGTTGAAGTATCAATTTGGTATATCATTTACTTGCTCTAAAACCACAGCAGCTACTCTAGCTCACCTAATCGATCTAGATTCCTCAGCCTGGCATTCAGACCTTTTCATAATAGGCTTTGTTCAATTTAAACTATTTTATTATAGTTTTGGGGGTGGGTTGGTGAGACTGAGACAGGGTCTCCCTGTGTTACTTAGGCTGGCCATGAACTTGTGATCCTCCTGCCTTCCTCAGTCTCCCAAGTAGCTGGAATTATAGACATTCGCTGCTGTGTTCAGCTTTTATTATAGAGTTTATCTCTCAGTTTCATTATTGTTTTTTTGGAGTGGGCCTGCTTTTTCTGTCACTTACTGCTATGTTGCATTATATATAAAGATTCCAGAAACATTTCTTGAATTACTTCCTATAACACATAGGTTCCTCAAGGTTTAGTGAACAGCAGAATCTCATGAAGGGCTTACTAAAACAGATGGCTGGGATCCTACCCCCAGAATTTCTCTTGCAGTGGTCTGAGGTGGGGGTTAAGAATTCACATTTCTGGGCATGGTGGTGCAGCATGCCTGTTATCCCTCTGGAGGCTGAGGCAGAAAGATGGCAAGTTCAAAGCCAGCCTTGACAATTTAACTAGACCTGTCTCAAAATAAAAAGGGCTAGGCTGGCATTGTGGCTTAGTGGTAGAGCACTTGCCTAGCATGTGTGAGGCACTGGGTTCGATTCTCAGCATCACATATAAATAAATGAATAAAGGTCCATCAACAACTAAAAAAATCTAAGAAAATAAAAATAAAATTTAAAAAAAAGGGCTAAGGATATGCTCAGTGATTAACCCCTGGGTTCAATCACTGGTACAGAAAAAAAAGAATTCACATTTCTAACGGCACAGTGTTGCATGCCTATAATTCCAGCAACTCTCCTAAGTTGAGAATTGAGTTGAGAATCCCTTAAGGCAGGAGAATTGCAAGTTTAAGCCAGACTCAGCAACTTAGACCATCTCCAAATTAAAAACGAACAAAAAAACAGCTTAGGACATAGCTCAGTGGTACAGTGCCCCTGTATTCAATCCCTAGTATTGCAGTATAATGGGAAAGGGGAGGGATTTCATTTCTAATAACCTTCTGGTCAGTGCTTATGTTGTTGATCTGGGGTCGATTGACATGTAGGCCATCAAATGGCCTCTTAAAAGGGGCACTAAAATGAGGTTGCCAAATTCAGGTTCTCACTCCCCCATAACTTGCTTAATCTCTAGGTCTCAGTTACTCCATCAAGTAAATCAAGGTTACTAATGATAGAGCTTTTGAAAAGAGTGATTTAATGTAAGTAAAGTACAATAAAGAACAGAATCTGGTAAATGTTCTGTGTTGGTATTTGTGTGATTATTTGTTCTCTGACATTTTTTTCTTTTAAACCTCTTTCAGTAATGCATCTCCAATTAATAGAATTGTACAGATCAGTGGCAATTCCATGCCAAGAGGAAGTGGCTCCGGATTTAAGCCATTTAAGGGTGGACCCCCACGGCGATTTTGAAAATGAGCTCTCTGCCATGGTTTTGAGATAATTTATTGAAATCTCCTGTAAACTTTACTTGACTACTTATGAAGAGGACCTCTGACTTGCTGAGAGTTCTGTCAGACTTTTTTTTTCTTTTTTAAAAATTTAACATGATTGCTTTTCTCAATTTTAGAGAAGATGTTTAAATAGTTCTGTTGTAACTTTTAATAGTTTTGTGTATCATTCAACTTTTTTTCTTGCAGCACCAAGACACATTTGAAAAGATTGGAATTGAAACTGTTTTGTTTAATGCTGTGTGAATATGAAGAGTAGTTTGCAGCTGTGTGGTAGTGGTTTAATTTGCAGCATTAGCTCTGCGGTGTCGGGCTCTAGAGTTACTTCTTGTCACCAAGCATTTTCAGCCTCCATTTTGAAGGCTGTCTAAGCTTAAAAGTCTGCTGTCTTAATTTTTAGAGAATAAGATTGTTCCTTGCATTTCTGAGTATTATGTAACCTATTTTTGCAGAAGGTACTGTTACATTAAGTGCATCTGTGTATCCTGGTTTAAAAAAAATGTAATCTTTTTTGAAATAAACCTTCATATTCTGTATAGTTGCTGAAGTGTTGAGAACCTTTTTAATTGTAAAATGAGAACTGATTTTCAGTTTAGTGTAGCAGCACACTTGTTCAGGTTTGCATGGAATGAAACCAAATAGATTAACGAAACCTTGGCCAAGGTTTGTACCACGAAGTTCTTAGACTGAGTTGTGCAGGTAAGTGCACTTTTAGGTAATCTGCACTGTGCGATGGATAAATTCCATCTCTGGGAATTGTGTGGGTATTAATGTTTCCATGTTCCCAACTATGTTGAGAAGTGGAAAAAACCCAGATTCTAGATTGGTGAATCAGTTGGGTTTTGTAAATACTTGTATGTGGAAAGACATTGTTGTCTTTTTGTGAAAATAAAAATCCACACCTGGAAGTGTATGTGTCTTTGTTTCCAGCTCTTTAGGAGTTAGTCCTCCAGCCCTTTCTGGTGTGACACACAAAGTAACTTACTAGCCATAGAACTATAAAGCAGTCTTTTGATGTTTGTTTCTAGGAAATAGATCTAGCTCCCACTCTTTACCTCAGTAGCTGATGTACACGCTCTTGATTCATTAGAAACTTAACTGCTAGGGGTCAAAGGTGCAGCTCAGTGGTAGAACACTTGTTTAGCACATGCAAGGCCCTGAGTTCAGTCTTGAGAGGAAAAGAAAGGAAAGAAGTTAACCGCTAAACCTATGGCATCTTTTTCAAAGGTATCTTTTCTAGGAAAGACTTTCAAGGTAAACTCTGAACACCACCTCCTTCATGAAAGCTTTCCTTGTCCATTCATAGAAATTAGTGATGAATAATCCAGTCTAGATTCTTGGTAAACTCAGCATTCTGTATGCCGATACAGGGTGAAAGATGGGAGCCAGAGATCACTCTGAGGCCACTCCCTTGATATAAGGAGGAATCTCCTCAGAGTTCTTATAGATGTTCCTAGGTGTATATATGGTCATGCCCATGATGAGATGACTCTAACTGGCCCTGACTTTGGAGTGGTGTGGGCAGCCAGAGCACTCTGATCTTTGGTCCTCGGGGTACTGGCACTTTTTGTGCTGCCTTAGATTTCATAAGGAGTGAACTGACTCTAGTTTCAGTTTTGTGACTTTGGGTTATTATGCCATTATATTTCTTCATTTGTAGAGTAGGACTGAATTTCTTAAAAGGGATTATCATACAGTGCCTGGCATTGGCTAAACACTGTGTGCTGGACAGCATATAAGCATTTAAGTACATTTGCTTGCCTAATACTCCAAAGAGTCCTACTGGCCAAAGGTTACAATTATTGTCCTGTCTATTGTTCAGATGGACATCTGAGAAGGAATCTTCTCTTTAAAAATTAAATCTTTGAAAGACTGGGAATGTAATTCAGTATAGAGCATTTGCCTAGCATGTGCAAGGCACTAAATCTTTGAATTGGGCTAATCTTTTCTACATTTATATTGAAGGGCACAACTGTTTAACACTGTAAACTGTAGATAGTTTCACTGTAGACACTAATTATTTTTTCCTCTGATTGCTATGGTTATAACCTCTTCAGTTTTGAAAACCTGAGAAAACCACCTGAGATTTTTGGCTGAATATTGGAGGTTTACAGTCATCCTTAAGATTTAGAATACCAAGTTGGGCGTGGTTACGCATGCCTGTAATCCCAGCGGTTTGTGAGGCTGAGACAGGAGGATTGAGAGTTCAAAGCCAGCCTCAGCAACAGTGAGGCGCTAAGCAACTCAGTGAGACCCTGTCTCTACATAAAACACAAAATAGGGCTGGGGATGTGGCTCAGTGGTCGAGTACCCCTGAGTTTAATCCCCAGTACCAAAAAAAATAGAACTGGGGATGTGGCTTGGTGATCTAGTGTTCCTGAGTTCAATCCCCAGTACTAAAAAGAAATTTTTAGAACACCACTTTAGCAGATCTGGCTGAGTCATTAGTGAAAAACAGATTGGGAGATTTTTATAAAGGAAAATGGACTCCTCCAAACCAAAAAAAAGA
>CM053401.1:92460583-92616809 GCA_028644305.1 Xerus rutilus | reverse complement strand
TTTTGCCTTTGTGAAACTCTTTTAACCCCTGCCTGCTTCTGTTTCTGTGAGCTCCAATTTCTGTCTCTTCATTCTCAGCATGTTGGGCTCTGTGTTTATTCCCCTGTACCCACTGTTAGCAAAATATTTCCAGGCAAAAAGATTGAGCAAACATAGAGTTAACTTCACTTATTTCTTCATGCTCGTGGATAATAGCTTTGTACTATCTGGTGTTCATTGTTTGAAAATAGTTCTTTCGTGTATTTTGCCCAATTTTCTCATTATTTGTAGTGGGAAAAGCACAACCCTTGTTACTCCACATGGTCAGAAGCAAGTTTGCTTTGTAATTTAAAAAAAAAAAATTTTTTTTTAGTTGTTGATTGACCTTTATTTATTCATTTTTTATATGCGGTGCTGAGGATCGAACCCAGTGCCTCCCACATGCGAGGCAGGCGCTCTACCACTGAGCTACAATGCCAGCCCCTGCTTTGTAATTTTTGAAAAAGTCTTTAAAACAGTTTTATTGAGGTATAGTTGACATATAATAAGCTGCATAAAGCACTTTGATAAGTTTATATATATATATATTTTTAGTTGTAGATGAACACAATATTTTTATTATTTTATGTGGTGCTGAGGATCAAACCCAGTGCCCCACACATGCAAAGCAAGCGCTCAACCGCTGAGCCACAACCTCAACCCCTTTGATAAGTTTTGATTATCACAAACACATGTTGATGAAACCATGATGATAATTAAAATAAATAAACATACCTCTCATTTTCAAAAGCTTCCTTATGGTTTGTAATCCCAGAGGCTCAGAAGGCTGAGGCAGGAGGATCACGAGTGCAAAGCCAGTCTCAGCAAAAATGAGGCACTAAACAACTCAATGAGACCCTGTCTTTAAATAGAACACAAAATAGGGCTGGGGATGTGGCTCAGTGGTTGAATGCCCCTAAGTTCAATCCCTGGTACCTGCTTCCCCCTCCAAAAAAAATTTTGGAAAAAAAAATGCATTTTTTTGATCTTTTTGACCCATTTTCCCATCTACCCCTCACCTGATTGACTTTGTCTCATAGCTTTGTTTGCATTTTCTTGAATTTAATGAAACTTGAATTATATGAATGCACTCATTTTTATCTGGCTTCTTTTACTCACCATGCTTATTTTGAGATTCCATCCTGTTGCCCATATTGACAGTTCATTCTTTTTAACTGATGAGTAGCACTCCACTGTATGAATAAAACACAATTTGGTGTTATGCATTCATCTGGAAGTGAACATTTGGGTTACTTTCAGTTTTTGGTTCTTTCCAATGAAACTGCTCTGAATTTGTGTGTAAGTCTTTGTGTGCACATATGCTTTTATTTTTCTTGGGTAAATGAGAGTGAAATAATGGACTATATGGCAGGTATATGTTTAACTTTTCTTTTTTCTGGAGGGGGAAGGTGCTGGGGATTGAACCCAGGGCCTCATGCATGCTAAGCATGTATTTGCCCACCAAGCTACATCCCTAGCCCCAATGTTTACGTTTTTCTCTGTTGCTCAGGCTGGCCTTAAACTTCTAGGTTCAAGTGATTCTCCTGCCTCAACAACCCAAGTAGTTGAGATTATTGGCATGAGATACCATTTAACTTTGAAAGAAATCGCTAAATTGTTTCCCAAAGTGGCTGTGTCATTTTATATTCACATCAGCAATGTAAGAAGGTTCCAGTTGTTTAACATCTCAACCAACACTTGGTTATTATTGATCTTTTTAACTTTAGCTGTTCTGGTGGGCATATTGTGATATTTAATTGTGGATCTAGTTTGTATTTCACTAAAGACTGAAGATGCTAACCATCTTTTCATGTGCATATTCGTCACACTTTGGCCATATTTTATTTTTCCTTCATATTAAATTGTAAGAGTTCATTGTATACTGATTTAAAGCATTTTCAAACATTTTACAAATATTTTTCTTTCAGTTCATAGTTTGCCTTTTCATTTTCTTGAGTACCTTTAGGAATATAAACATAATTTCTGTGTGTGTGTGTGTGTGTGTGTGTGTGTGTGTGTAGTCCTGGGGATTGCACCCAAGGCCTTGTATATGCCAGGCAAATGCTCTACCCAATCCCAACATTTTATTAACCTTTGTATCTAACCCCAAACATTTTAAACTTTGATGAAATTATTTATTGATAATCATATTCATTGGATTAAATATTAAAATGTTAATTCCCTCCAAATTGATGTATAGATTCAATACAATCCCTACCAAACTAACAGAAGGCTGTTTTTTCTTTTTTTGTGTGTGATACTGAGTTTGAACCCACGGATGCTCTACCACTGAGCTACATTCCCCAACCCTTTTTTGAAGTTTTGAGATAGGGTTTTGCTAATATGCTCAGGCTAGCTTCAAACTTCTGAGCCTCCTGCTTGAGCCTCCAGTGTAGTCAGGACTATAGGCACATTCCACCACACCCAGGTGTTAGACCTAAATTGGAATATCCCTGCAGAATATGAAACAGATGCAAGTTAAAAAGTCCAGAGTCAGAATTTGAACATAGATCTGGCCAAGACTTATTCAAATCCCTGCAGATACATTTGTTAGTACAGGCTCTTGGGTCAGTTATCTTGGCCTCAGATCACAGTTCCAACAAATGAAGTGCTTACTTCATAGGATAATATAAAGTGAGAAGACCCACAAGAAAGGCAGAAAATGGAAAGAAAAATGCTGCTTACTACAGTTTTACTAAGGATTCTGTTCTCCAACTGTTCTCCCATTAGCTCTACAAGGTGATATGATGATAACCAGGGAAAAGCAGAGAGGGCATTATGAATCAAAGATTTTAATTCTATCTACATAACTTTTATATAAAAGGAGAAACTAACAACCCAACTTAATTATCTTATGTAAAGCACAGGTAAGCATAATTACATAATATAGGCATTTAAAAAGTTTCCTTTAAACAGACATTTGAGTTCTAAGTGCCAAAGACCATGAAAACTAAAATGAATAAGATATGATCTCTGTCTTTGAAATGCTCACAGTTATCTGAAGTATTATGTATTATATAGTGGACCGTTGTTTCTTTACTACCTCTTGTGTGTGTGTGAGGTGTCTATATTTTTCAGATACTGGTCCAAGTATTCTAAGAATTAATCTTCGGTAAGTACAAATCAATAAGCCAGCTCTTTCTCCCCCCATTTTCCTAGCTTAATGAGATGAATATAAATAGCAGAGACTATTTGGTCTAAATATCAAAGTTTATTGAAATAAAATATAATCTATAATAAAAAATACTACAGGTGTTATTCACTGGTTACAGTTTTAAGTATATTAACAAAAACACCCAACATTTTAATCCAACAACAACACTACACTTGTGGTACAATAACAGACATGAAATTAAATGTTAAATAATACTGAATAATTCTGTCATAAATAGTTTATACTTTCCCACCTAGATTCAATATGCCTTTTTAGGAATATCATCTAAAAATGGAAGTTTTGAAACTTGTTAAAACATAATTTTTAGAGTTAAGTAGTTTGAGCATCATTAGCATTGAAAACAATACATTTATTTCATAGAAATCAGTTCAACACTAAGCTGGGTAAATGCATTTAGGAGTCCTTATTCAAACAATGTATTTCAATGCTCTTTACTATTAATCTCTAGGGTTGTTATTATTTTTTAATTGGAATTAAAGCTGGTCATAAAACAAAACAAAATTATTTACTTATTTATTGGTACTGGAAATTGGATCTGGGGTTGTTCTACCACTGAGTTATATCCCCACCTCCTTTTTTGAGATAGGGTCTTGCTAAATTGCCCAGGCTGGCCTTCAATTTGTGATTCTCCTACCTCAACCTCTCGATCAGCTGGGATTATACATGTGTGCCACTGTGCCAGGCTTAGATGAATTATTTCAGAAGCAGAAAGAGTATTAAGATAGGAAGGGAAAGGAGGAGAAAAAAAGGCACTCAAACACAATATGTATATTTAAACTCTTTGAGAAGGAATTCTTTTTCAATTGGCCAATGTTAGCCTGGCACAAATAAATCTATATGTCAACACAAATTCTATTTTACTTCATTTATTTATATTTATATTATATATATATATATTTTTTTTTTGCAGTACTGAGGATGAACCCAGGGCCTTCTGCATGCGAGGCAAGTGCTCTACCACTGTGCTATGTCCCTAGGCCTTCATAACAAAATTTTGACCCAATTTGTCCAACACTAAAGTGGAAGAAGAAAACTTCTCTTTTTTGCTATATTTCTAGATTACAACTTATCTGCAGTCATTATTCCATTTCACTTGCTATTCCCCTAAATATTTTTCAATTCAAATTATTCTGCACAATTCAAGAAAAAAGATTCACATGCATTGGCATTAGGAAATGACTTTCAGAGTATCTCTGAAGTTCAACAGGCAAAAATAACCCATTTTGCTACTATGCAGTAATCATACATCAGTCTTCTCTCACATTGTCTTACTTGTTATGTGTGGATCTGTGACAACAGTTGTCATTGAGGAAAACAGCAAAACAAAAGCCAGTGGAGGCTTTTCAAATCCCCCATTAAAAAAAATCTACAAAGCTAAGATATCCTATGTACTCTGAAAAATGGTTAGTTCCTACAATAGATGAAAAAGAATAACAAAGACATTGACAAAATTGAGACAGTCTTCAAAGATTAAATGCCAATCTCAGTTTCCAAACACACTGCATTCATTACAATTGCTTTGTAGGTTATTTCAACTACAATGCACAATTGGACTGGTTCTGATTTGTGAATTTAAAAGGGCATTTCAGTTTCATGATTTTCTATTTAAAACTGTAAAATAACTACTTTAACCAAAGAATCATCTTTCAAAGAATTTTGCTTTGTGCATCCTCCAATTGATAAGGCATCCTTGTCTCTCAAAGGAAGATGCTACAGTGCTGATGGATATAAAGTTTTTAAAGCTACCGGCAACAAATTAAGTGGTTTAAAGAAATTCTTAGAATAGGGGTGAAGTAAAAACTTACTGTAGAATATTTCTTTTTATTCTTTAAATCCATTGTGGTTCAAAGTTTAGGTTTTATATTTATGCCATAGTATTTCAACTCCTTACCTGGGATGGTACCATGCCCTAACAAATATCTCCTAGTTAGACAAGTCTAAATTTCCTTCTTGCTCAGAACAACAGGACAGAGCTGAACTTGAGGCAACAGTTTAAAATTTTTACCCTGTTTTGTTTTTTAAAGATTTTCTTGAGATCAGAAGAAATTAGAAACTAGAATCCTTCATGTAAAAATAGATAAGAATATAATTTATTAAATTCTATTGTCTAATGGCAAAAACACCAAGATTAACTAAGAGACATGCATGAATTAAAATTTACATAGATCTTCAAAACAAGTTAAGTTCTAGCAACCTGAATTTGCGCTCACATTCATCTTCTATTTTGCAATTTATTTTGTTCAGGAAGCCTTTAATTTTAATATTTAGTATATTTAAAATTGTCACCTGAGAAAAGTAACTTCAATTCTTCATAATGTTTTCCTAATAGTTTTAGAACTGTTGAACATCAGTAACAAAAGACATTGAACTATCAGAGAATCTAAGTACTCTAAAATTCCAATGAGTTCTTTTGCTATTTTCAGTAACTTTCAGAATGAATTTAATTGCACATTCTCAAATTACATATTATACTAAAAAACACAAGTAACTTCAATACCCCTAAAATTATAGAATTTGAAAGATCTAAATCAATTCCACCCATGCAAATAAGTTTTTATATGTATTAGTAATATGATAGCATTTTATTTTATAACATGGAGAAAAAAGCAAGGATAATCTAAACATTTAGATCTGTGAAAAATATTGGAAAAAATAGGTTTTAAAATGCTTTTTATATTTCCCAAATGCTCTTGATTTTGACACTAGTCCACAGAACAGCAACTGCAAAATACATTTTGGGAAGACATGATGCCAGACTCAAAGACAAGATAATTCAACAATTTTGACAGGATTTAAAAAAAAAAGAAAAAGAAAAAGACTTGTCATTGGAGAAAAAGTCTGTACATCCAAGAACAAAGGTGTGTAATATTAATTTAAGTAATATTTTGTGCTTATACTATGCCCTTTATTCAGGAGTGCAAAGCACTAAGAAGAGAGTGAGAAAGTAAGAGTGAGGGCATTCTTTACATATTTAAAGAGTAAACTGAGGCACAGAAACTTTGCCCAAGTCAAGACCAAAAGCTAGATTTTTACATACAAAATGATACAGAATTTCACATATCCAGTTCCTTAAAATACAAAATTATAGACTGTCTTGAGTGCCTTCATATTATTTTATTAAACATTAGTAAGTTTCTAGTATGCCTAAGACTGTGATAGGTAAAACCTGTAAGCTTTCCATCATATTTTAAAATAATTGGTACAATGAATAAGAAAGTTAAGCAAAATACAATTGATTTTGGTTTTTGCTTTTTAAAGGAAATTTAAATAAATGAGATGTTCTAAGGACAGTTCTGGTAACTCTTGCCTTAATTTTTCTCCAGCAGGATTTTATAACTGTCTGCTTTCATATGCCAACATTAATATAGGACCACAACTATTCTTTCCTTATATGTTTGCCTTCTAATCTTTCCTCTCAAGATCTCTTATCTCTTAAGTTAACTCAGTTATTATTCATTGAAAACGAAATGCTAAGGTTTTGTGTAAGTACAAAATGGTTAATGTTGAGTTCAGTCAATTAATCTCTGATATTAACTTGCTTCGTTAAGCCAAGATCAAGAAGTATCAGGAAGAATTCAAAACATAATATGGGATAAGCAGTCAAGTACAAAGAATGTAAGACAATAAAAACAAGATACATTCCAAAAGCTAATCCTAAATTTAAATCTCTGCTTCATTCAAATACTAACTTGACCTTGAAACATGGAAGTTATTTTACCTAAGTACACTGGATGGGCATATAGCTAATACCAATTTTAGTTGCTTCACACTATCCTGCTCAGTGTGTGTCTGTCCGGGTGTGTATTCTTTATTCTTTTCCTTTTTTGTTGTTGTGCTGGGGATCGAACCCCAGGCCTCATGCATGCTAGGCAAGCACTCTGACACTATATTCCCAGTCTATAGAGAGTCTATAGAGCCATATTCCCAGTCCAGGTGTGTGAATATCCTTAAAATAGTGATTTTAAAATTTGAAGGAAAGTTCCCAAATTGCTTTGAGAAGCTAAGTCTTGCTTCAGAAATACACATACATGTGCACATGCAATGAGTGCTTTTAAGTATTGATAAACTACTGTAAATCACAGCATTGTTGATGCAATGGGATTTGACAAGAAGAAAACATTCATATTGTTAATAAAAACTTAAGGAATACTATTTTCAAAAACAAGAGGAAAGCATGGTGACTGTAGCCATCCATTCATCTGCCTCCTTTGCTAGCTCTAACAGTGATTTGGTTGATTCATATGTGCCCATAATCTAGCCTATAAATATTGAAATCAAAAAGGTTTAAATTCTAATTTCTGGTAGCAGTGTATATGTAACAATTTCAAGTATTAAAAAATACTGTGGAAAAAAGAAACTGCTTTAAAATACTATTATCAAATTCCCATGAATGCAAACTGGCAAGGGAATGCCTGAATGTATTATTTGTTACCTAGAGCAAAATAAAAGAAAATAAAGACAATTGCTCTAGATCCTTTATAACCTTTAAAGTCATATTTGCAAGGAGAGCAGTTTCTCTGACAAGTTTGTTTTAATAGAATTGAATATTTAATTTTCCCTTACAGTAATCAAAGTAACTATTTAATCATTATTACTATTGGTATATCAAACTGAATTCAGGAATGTAATAGTCTGAGTTGGAAATATTACATAGAAAAAGACTGAATTAACAAACACACTGCAGTTTTAAAAATTTTTTCTTATAAGTACACATTGACATCTACTTATCTGATAGCAGCACTGCTGGTTTTGAGTGATTTTTTTTTTTCTTCTACAGGGAATGCAGAATGGCAGTATTATCTTTGGAACAAATTAAGAAGATAGGAACAAACAACAGAAGAATAACTTCTACACATATATTCTTCAAGGGTAATAAATAGATAAGTATATAATTATGGAAAAATATGCCTCAAATATACTTTTGTAAATTATCCAAGGTTTATTTTGTTTTATTAAAATATAATGCACTGTCACTACTATCTGTTATAGGAAGAACAAACTTTGAGGTTTGAGTTTTCTCCTTCAACCAATAGAGTGATATCATGAGTAAACTTGGATTACAGTCAACCTGTTCAAGCCAACAGAGTGTTCTATAATATATCTGATTACTTTACCAATATCCAGATATTCTGGGTTACAATCAAGAGACTCACCAAATATTTTGTATCCAAGTTTTATACCCCAAACAGGTTCTCTAATTCTAGAATAGGAAATTTGAAGAAATAACAAATAATGTAACACAAATAGACATGCAAAATAGAAGGATATAAAAGATGCAGCTTGGCCCTGGATTTATTTCCCCTTAGAATAATTCCTTCCATAAATAAGACCTTACTTTTTACATATAGACTCATCCTATAACTGGTTTTGGATCACAGAGAAATTTAATGATATAACTTAAAAAAAATTCTAGACCACTTTTTTTTTTTTTTTTTTTTTTAGTCTTTTGTCACCCCAGACCACAAGAAATATTCTCCAAGTGGATGCTTAGGTCATGTTATGATGTTCTTAAATAAACAAATTTTCTGAGGCTTAGAATGTAAATTATATAATACTTGCAGCAGCAGTTTTTTTTCAAAAATGACTAAAACAAACTTTAAATATAAAGCATATAAAAAGGACTATTAAGGATAGTTGTCCAAACTATATCTAGAAATACACAAAAATATGTGTTGCCTCATAATAAAGTTAAATAAATATTTTTTCTAAATTCTATAAACACTATGTTTTATGTTTATTTGGTTCTCATAAGTTAAAAAATCTGCTTGCTTTTACATAAATTCCTCTAAACGCTTATCTACTCTCATTTTTATTAATGTCTTTTTACTTGACTCAGAGATTATCTTTTACTTTCTTATAGAAATGTGCTTTTTGTTGGTTTTAATAAGTAAATTTAACTTTCTAGTAATAAACATGATTTAAAATTTAAGGTTCAAGGTAATTCTAGAAAAAGGTAGACACTGAACTATCTGCTTTTCTACACCCTCATATTTACAAGGCCTAGCATCCACTGTGGTTTCCTCCTTAAACTCACTTGTCACATTGTTAATAAATAGTAACTACGGTCCAGGTTACCTACTTAAAGACTTCAAAATTCCTCAGAATTTCACAACACCACAAATTCGTTAATATCTGATTTGGATAGGTTATAAGTATT
Source organism: Xerus rutilus (assembly GCA_028644305.1). NCBI lineage: Eukaryota > Metazoa > Chordata > Mammalia > Rodentia > Sciuridae > Xerus > Xerus rutilus. The sequence goes on along the minus strand of CM053401.1, from coordinate 92,607,459 downwards.
AGTGTTATGTAATTTTTTGCTATTTGAAAAGAAATACAAACCTTTATTTTTTTCTATCTAAATTAAATCCAAGCTCCATTATTGGTTCTTAAGTTCTAAAATGTACATTACTAAAGAAAGGTAAAGCTGTTCAAGGGCTGAACTAGTCCAATATACAATTAAGGATTATTTATTCCTGTTATTTATTTTTTGTATTTTTTTTTCTTTTTAAATCCCATATTAAACCCCTGGTTTCTCATGGATTAGATCATAATTTAATGTTGCAAAAATTTCAGAAACTATTGTGCTAATACTTAGATTTCAGGAAGGAATCAGACTAAATCAAATACCTCCATTCATCGTTAGAAGATAAAATAGCTTACTAACTGATATGAATTATGAATGTCACTATGACACAAAATTCGCTGTGATTTGCTTATTTGGCTACAAGTGCAGTATTCTCGATGAATGACAACACAGCATTTCCAACTTGTAACATGAAACTCCAGCTCATAAAGAGTATATTGTGTGACTTGAAGAAGTCTGATTGTAACAAAGTAACAACCTTTCCCCTGAAAAACATGAACAAAATCCATTGGGAAATCAGGCACAGACGGTATTATCGGTTTTTCTTCCTTTCCTCATGTGGTTTTGTTTCCCAACACATATAGGTGATTCCAACAGAATCCAGTACTTGTTACAAAATGACACAGCTATTCTTTTCCTTTTCTTTTTCTTTTTCTTTATCTTTTTCTCGAGGTTCCTTTCGTTTCCGTTCGCTACTCCCAGATTGTCTTCCACTTGATGGAGAGGCTTCTGCTGGCTGGACCTGCTTTAAGAAAAACACACAGGTAGAAACTACTTCAACTGTGGTAAGGTGCTTTATCACAATCATCTAGAAAGAATAGCCACAAGAGTGAAAGGCATCATCAAGTGGAAATGAACCTCCAGGTATACAAATTTGTTACATTACAGGGTATCTGTACCATGGTTAACATACCATTCTGGATAGATATGATTATTATATTTATTACTCCAAATAAATGGAATTCCTGACACATAATTTTCTAATTTAGGAACTACTTATGTTGAAGTTGAGAAAATGTTAGCCTTCTGGTAAACTATAGTAGTTCTTCAATACTTCATTAAATACCAAAACATATTTTAAAAGGAACCAAGCAAATCCTGAGAATTGAGAGTGTGAATAAGTGTAGTCTATAAAATAAGAAAACTTTCTGAGTGGAAATCTAATTATAACATGATAGGATTTAGTTATTAAGCTTGGGGAAGTCAATATTTGATCTAAAAAAAATTTTACACTTATTCTAGTGAGGAATTCTTTTTTTTTTTTTTTTTTTTTGGTAGTTGTAAATGGACAGCATGCCTTTATTTTATTTGTTTATTTTTATGTGGTGCTAAGGATCAAACTCAGCTCCTCACACATGCTAGGCATGCGCTCTGCCACTGAGCTACAGCCCCAGCCCTCTAATGAGGAATTCTGTATTTAGTTTCATCAGACCTTAAAGGCCATCTTGCTTTCTTGTATACCCCAATCAAAAGGAACAGTTCTGACGTGGTACAGATAATGTAAAAGAAGGAGAGTACTTTTTTGATTTAGTAAAATAAGATTTAACATGTAGAAACCCACATAATAATTTTGTTTTCAGTGCTTAGATATTAACTGAGGGCGTGAGAAGTAGAAATGTGCTGACTTACATTGAATACTTAGTACATGTCATAGACATTGGGTTAAGTGCTAACATTTTTAATTCTTCACAAGAATCTAAGAGTTCAGTATTATCTTTTATTTCACAGATAGGGAAAATGAGGTTAAGAGAGTTGTAAAAGACTTTGTGCAGAGAATTGCAATTAGGAAGAGAAGAAAGAAGCAGGAAATATAAATCAACATCTATTTGGCTCCAGTAATACCTTAGACTGCCTCTACCTCACAGAAAGCAAATGGCTTCTTTTTTTGTTTTGCAGCTCTAAAGAACTAAAAAATAAGTTTAAAAAAAAAATCTTGCCATCAGAACCTCCAAGAAAAAATAATGAAAAATAAGAAATATATTAGCATAACCACAAATTTAGGACAATGTCAAAAATCCATGGGTCCTAAAATGCTAACATAACTTAAAAGTCAGTTCCTAATTATAATTACTTTTTTTAACCTCAAGCAGAGACTTTTTTATTGCTAAAGTGACCACTGTATTTAAGAATCACAACACTAATTTTTACCTGGGCCTGTGCAGAAACAGTAGTAGCAGCAGCAGCTGCTGCTGCTTGTTCTTGTTCCTGGTAGTATTGAGAAGCCCGCCTATCCTCTTCCTCTTGAAGTTTCTTTGCTAGTTCCAAATCACTGATTCCTTCTGGGATTTGTTCCCAATTGATCTCTTGACTCTGCTGTTCTTGTTGTAGAGATAATGCCATAAGATAGTCCTAAGGAATTAAATTATAACCATTTTTAGCTTTGAGAATTTACTCAAGAACTAATGAATTATGAATATAGATGTTGTATTTATGAAGCTTTGAGAATGGCTTAAAAAATACTTACCAGATTATGTATAACTATAATGTACCAATAAAAAATAAAACTATCAGAGTTTAAATATTAAAATGACTTATTTTGCCAAGTATTTCCTTTGGGGAGCTATGCACTTATTTCAGTGATGTCATCATTGTTTAAAATATTTTAGGAACTCATTTGAAATACTTTCTAGAAGCAATAAAGAAGATATTCAAGAAAGCTTAAAAAAAAAAAAAAAAAACCAGCCAGGTGCAGTGACATATGCCTGTAATCCCAGCGCCTTGAGGGGCTGAGGCAGGAGGATCTTGAGTTCAAAGCCAGCCTCCGCAATGGCAAGGCACTGAGCAACTCAGTGAGATCCTGTCTTTAAATAAAATACAAAAATAGGGCTGAGAATGTGGCTCAGTGGTTGAGTGCCCCTGAGTTCAATCCCCAGTACCAAAAAAAAAAGAAAAAAAGAAAAAGAAAACTCTGCTGTTTATAAAAGGAACACATACATATAGAAATTTCAGACAAATAGAAAACCATAAGAAAATTTTATGTGACCAAAATATTAGAGGTAACTATTGTTACCAGTATATATTAACCTCATATTTTTCTACATTCACATACAAACTCACACATCTCCAACCTCTATTATAACATTTTCTTTTCCATTTAATATCATAAAAATCTTTTTTAAAAACCCTAAAAGCCAGGCACAATAGCATATGCCTGTAATCCCAGTGACTCAGGAGGCTGAGGCAGAAGGATCTAAAGTTCAAAGCCAGCCTCAGCAACTTAGCAAGGCCCTAAGCAACTCAGTGAGACCCTGCCTATAAATAAAATATAAAAGAGGGCTGGGAGCAAGGCATGGTGTCTCAAGCCTGTAATCCCAGCACTTCGGGAGGCTGAGACAGGAGAATTGCGAGTTCAAAGCCAGTCTCAGCAATGGTGAGGCGCTAAGCAACTCAGTGAGACCCTGTCTCTACATAAAACACAAAATAGGGCTGGGGATGTGACTCAGTGGTCGAGTGCCCCTGAGTTCAATCCCCAGTACCAAAAAAAAAAAAGAAAAAAAGAGGGCTGGGGATGTGGCTTGGTGGTAAAGTGCCCCTGGGTTCAATCTTTGGTACAAAAAAAAAAAAAAAAACCCTAAGAATTTTCTAAGATTATTTATTCATCATTCTTCTGAAAGATGCGTTTTAAAGCCAACATAGCTGTCCATCATACAGTAACACCAAATTACTTAACCACCTTTCCCCTCCTTCCACATATACACCTAAATTATTTCCTGTGAGAAAAAGTGGCACACTTTTAGTCAAAAATTGTATTATCTGACTTAATACTCACTTTGTGCTGAATGAAACCTGCCTACTTTGTGCACATTCCACCTATCATCTACCCTCAAAAAAGAGAATTTAAGTAACTTAGAGGACATGTAGAGGGTCATTCCTGTGAGGAACTTACACTATATTCATGAATACCTTACTAATATTAAAGAATTTGTCCTTCAAAATTTTCTCAGTTTCAAATTCTGCTCTTTACCAAGTCCCATAGTTTTGAATCTACCTTGCTTCCTACTTCCACAGACACTAATCACAACACCTTACAACTTCATTTCCTCTGCTCCATTAATGTTTACCTATAGTTGTTACAAAAATTCCACACATTTCTTTTTATTACTTAAGCGTCTATATAGAGGCTATATAATTCTATACGGCTTTTGAAGGAAAATGAGTACATTGACTATCACAGCTATATTTTTTTTTTAAAAAAGTCAAAGTCCTAGAAAGATTAACATTTGTTGAAATCAAGTATTCTTTTTTTTCCCCCCAAATAAATGCCCCCCCCTTTTGATACTGGGGATTGAACTCAGGGGTATTTGACCACTGAGCCACATCCCTAGCCCTATTTTGTGTTTTATGTAGAGACAGGGTCTCACTGAGTTGCTTAGCACCTCGCTGTTGCTGAGGCCGGCTTTGAACTTGTGATTCTCCTGTCTCAGCCTCCCAAAGTGCTGGGATCACAGGTGTGTGCCACGCTGCCCGGCTCCTATATTTTTTATTGGTTGAAATCAAGTATTCTTTTATGCATCATAGCTTGCTATTCAAATTCCCCCTTTTTTTAAAATATTTTTTTAGTTGTAGATGGACACAATGTCTTTATTTTATTGCTTTGTATGTGGTGCTGAGGATCGAAACCAGGGCCTCACGCATGCAAGGCAAGCGCTCTACCGCTGAGCTACAATCCCAGCCCTCAAATTCCCCTTTTAAAATTTAATATACAATATTAGTTGGTCCAATTTCTGTCCCCTCTGCTAATGTAGCATCTTTGAAGATAGGACTGAATGATTTATCTTTTTTTTTTTTTAATGTACAGGAGATTGAACCTGCAGGCACTTTACCACTCAGTTACATCCTCAGCGCTTTTTATTTTTATTTTGAGTCAGGGTCTTGCTAAGTTGCCCAGGCTGGACTTGAATTTGCAATCTTCCTGCCTTAGCTTCCCAAGTTACTGGGATTACAGGCATGCAACACCACACTGGGCTATGATTTACCTTTATCTTTGTACCTGCAGAACCTAGTTCCAAGAATATAACTTCTCATTGAATATTGGCTAAGTGAACAGTCTCTATGCACTTAAATTGTTATTAGCCAAATTTATGTCCATGATTTAACATAATCATATTTATGCCTCAGCAGGAAGAATTAACATCATTGTCATAATTAAAGTAATAAACACACTGTAGCTCCAAAACTGCCCGCCTATAAGCAGGAAAAATCCTGTTTCAGTTCTAAATGAAAGTTCTACTCCTTAGGGCTTCCTGTTGTGTCTGCTCCTCCTTTTCGTAGAAAACCTAATTAGGGCTGGAGTTGTGGTTCAGTGATAGGGTGCTTGCCTTGCATGCGTGAGGCACTGGGTTCGATCCTCAGCACCACATATAAATAATAAGTGAATAAAATAAAGATCCATCAACAACTAAAAAAATATTTAAAAAAAAGAAAAAAAAAGAAAACCTAATTAGACTTTGCCCAGTATATGCTATCTTCTAGACTCTTTTTCTGCCCTTTCTGACTAGTCAAAATACATCTCAGGGCTGGGGTTATGGCGCAGTGGTAGCGTGCTGGCCTAGCATGCGGGAGGTACTGGGTTCGATCCTCAGCACCACATAAAAATAAAATAAAGATATTCTGTCCACCTACAACTAAAAAATAAATATTAAAAAAAATACATCTCAAATATATGCTTATCTATTCATTTCTTCTTGCTTGAATTGTTGGTCTCATTTACATCCATGTCCTTCCTATGTATCCTCTGCACAGCTATTTTTTAAAAATGTGAAAATAGCCAGTCAGGCACAGTGCTGCAAGCCTATAGTCCCAGTAATTCAGGAGGCTGAGTTAGGAAGAGTGGAAAGTTCAAGGCCAGTATGGGCAACTCAGCGAGACCCTAAGCAACTTAATAAGACCTTGTTTCAAAATAAAAAGTACAAAAGACTGGGGATATAGCTTAGTGGTAAAGTTTCCCTGGGTTCAGTCCCCAGTACAAAAACAAAAAACAAAAAACAAAAATAAAAAGTACATTAGAAGCCGGGCACAGTGGCACACACCTGTAATCCCAGCACTTTGAAAGGCTGAGGCAGGAGAATCGCGAGTTCAAAGCCAGCCTCAGCAGGGGCGAGGTGCTAAGTAACTCAGTGAGACCCTGTCTCTAAATAAAATACAAAATAGGGCTAGGGATGTGGCTCAGTGGTTGAGTACCCCTGAGTTCAATCCCAGGTACCAAAAAAAACCAAAAAAAAAAAAAACCCCAAAACAAAAACAAAAGTACAGTAGACCATGTCTCTTTCATATTTAATCATTGACATAGCTTCCCTATTGTAATTGGAATAAATTCAAACTCCTAATCATGACCTTCACAGTTCAATATGACCAAGCCTTCTGAGCTAAAGTGTGTAATTAATGTACATATAGAATGATCACTTAGCTATTTTGGAAGTACCAAGAAAACCTCACAAATAAATTAAGAATGAATCTAATTCAAAAAATTTTGATAACTGAATTGACATTTGAAAAGAATATTTTAAGCAATATGAAGAAGGCAAAATAAATTTACCTGATCTATTTGATCTTGTTGTCCTTTGTATACAGTTTCAGGATCTGAAGGAGGCCGCAGATGAAATTCTGAGTCACAAAAATTTCCATCACCATCTACATTGTGCAAGCTTTCCCAAACAACTTTTTCTTCAGTAAGAAACCCTTGGTCTGTTACCAACAAATACAGTTGACCCTTAGTAAGAAATAACAAAAGAAAAAGAGTGTTAAATAAATCAAAACTAATATAATATTTAATGAAAAAAAATTTTTTTTGTACTGGAGATTGAACTCAGGGGCACTCGACCCCTGAGCCACATCCCCAACCCTCTTTTGTGTTTTATGTAGAGACAGGGTCTCACTGAGTTCTTAGCACCTCGCCATTGCTGAGGCTGGCTTTGAACTCGCGATTCTCCTGTCTCAGCCTCCCTGAGTGCTGGGATTACAGGCTTGTACCACCACACTGGGCTTAATGAAAAATTTTAATCTGTATGTTTAGAAAGTATTAATTATTCCTATCAGCCATTTCTGTACAATACAATAAGTAAACAAAGTAGAGAAATAAGAACTCTTGGCATGCTCACATATGATTTATAAATAGCTTTGTGTGGTTTGTAATATCATTTTGCAAAATAGAAAAATATTATACAAATTCCTGAAAAAGACATCAGGTAATTAAAAAAATGATACCACATTGCCTGATTTTGTTTGTTTTGTAAATTAAGCCTATATGACTAATCTAAATCATAATGATTTTTCTTTTCTCTGTATCATTATTGCTCTTGCTTTGTACACCAGTATGTGTTTCTACTGTGGCACCAAATCTCCTGGTACTATGACTATTTTCTTGCCTTTTATTCCCCAGACTGTATTTTTATTTTACTTTATATTTTGGTGCTAGAGCTTGAACCCAGGACCCACTGAGCCTACATACATATATAAATATCTATGTATCTATAACTATATAATTTTTTTTGTACTGGGTATTGAACCCAGAGGAATTTTACTACAGAGTTATATCCCCAGTCCTTTTTGTTCATTTGTTTGCTTACTTTTTTTTTTATAATACTGGAGATTTAACCCAATGATGCTGTACCACTGAGCTATACCCCAGCCCTTTTCTATTTTTATTTTGAGACAGGCTGGCCTCGAACTTGTGATCCTTCTGCTTCGGCCTCCTGAGTCACTGAGATTAGAGGCATGAGTCACTGTACCCAGCTAGAATATATTTTTAAATCTCCATTGCTGGGCCTAATATAAGTTACATTCACAGTCACAATAAAAGAATTTATCAATGACCTCTAATTTTTCATATGTGTTAGTTCTGACTACAATCATATGTAAAACCTATATATCATTTATACTATATAAGGTCTGTATATTTCTTCAGCTCTGCCAAAGTAAGGTCTTTTGATAACTTGCTCAGAGTTCTCATTAGATTATAGGGTTTACTATTGCTCAAGAATCAGACTTTTTCATGTTCTCTTATATTCACAATTAATTTCATCATACTATACCATATCTTTGCTTTATAATTTATTTTGTGTACATCATATATTAGATTGGCTGTTTGATAACCATAATCTTATTAATAATTTTTCTCCAAATGGTACTTAAGAATAAATTCAGGGAGGGGTTCTCTCTCTTTTTTTTCCCCCACTGTTTTAAGGATTGAAATCAGAACTTCATGCAGTTTTAGGCAAGCAGCTCTAAAACTGAGCTACACTCCGCCCTTGTTTTTATTTTTATTTATTTATTTATTTTCCTTGTTTTTATTTTCAGAGACAGGTTCTTGCTAAGTTTCTCAGGTTAGCCTCAAATTTGAGATCTTTCTGCATCAGCCTCCAGAGTGGCTGGGATTTTAGGCATGTGCTTGCCTAACATTCACAAGGCCCTATGTTGGATTCCCAGCATCACAAAATAAATAAATAAAGGAAATGAAATAAAATAAAATACTGAAAAACACAATTTCAGAAAAAAATAACTAATACAGAATACATTCTTAAGTTCTTATTAATGCATATATAAAAATGATAAAAACAACACTAGAAAAATTTTACTTTTCTTAAAAATAGGCAATTGTAACTGTAGTACATATATAGACAATGGAATATTACTCAGCATTAAAAGAGAATAAAATTATGGCATTTGCAAGTAAGTGGATGGAGTTGGAGAATATCAAATAAGCCAATCCCAAAAAACCAAAGGCTGAAAGTTCTCTGTGATAAATGGATGCTGATCAATAATCGGAGGAAAGGGTATGGGAAGAATGGAGGAACTTTGGATTGTTCAAAAGGGAGGGAGAGGAGGAGAGCAGGCATGGGGGCAGGAAAGATGGTGGAATGAGAAGGACATCATTACCCTAGGTATATATATGATTGCACAAATGGTGCCACTTTACATTGTGTACAATCAGAGAAATGAAAAGTTGTGCTCCATTTGTGCACAATGAAATGCATTCTGCTCTCATGTATAACTAATTAAAATAAAAAATTTAAAAATTTTTTAAAATAGGCAATTATGTTACAAAAGACTGAATGAAAATCTTTCCAAAAAACCTCATAAATTAGTTCTAGTGACCTGTATTAACAACATATCTGACAATACTGTCAAGATTTATAAATTGATAAAAATAAAACTTCTCAAATAAATTAATTCCAGTCTTTCAAACATGGAAGAATGCACTGACTGAATATTTTAGATTAACTAGCTTGGATTTAAATTACTTGACATCTTTGGATCTTAGCTTTCTTTTCTTATGAAGGGATATACAGGTACTCTAAGACAGAGTTTGTAAGTATTTTATAAATTTCTTCTTCATTTTAATTTTTTTGGAACTGTAGATCGAACTCTGGGGTGCTTTACCACTGAAGCACATCCCTGCCCTTTTTGAGACAGGCTCTAAGTTGCTGAGACTGGCCTCGAACTTGGAATCCTCCTGCCTCTGTTTTCTAGGTGACTAGGATAATGGTATGCACCACCACACCTAAGTATTTTATACATTTTTTAAAATATTTTTTTATTTGTAGATGGATACAATATCTCTATTTTTTTAATTAATTAATTAATTAATTAATTAATTAATTAATTTATTTATGTGGTGCTGAGGATAGAACCCAGTGCCTCATGCATGTGAGGCAAGCGTTCTACCACTGAGCTACAATCCCAGCCCCTATTTTATACATTTTTAAGTTTATATTTATTTTTATTTTTTAAAATTTTTATTTATTTATTTATTTTTTGTGGTGCTAGGGATTGAACTCAGTACTTCCTGCATGCTAGGTAAGCATTCTACTGCTAGGCTATATTCCCAGCCCTAATGCATTTTATAATTTGAAAATTTATGGTTCTTTTCTTTCTTTCTTGTTATGCTAGGGATCAAAGCCAGGGCCTTGTGCTTGCTAGGCAAGCACTCTACCACTGAGTTACATCACTAGCCCCCAAATTTATAAATTTCTGAGAGAGTGTTTCTAAGGTATTTTATAAATTAAAAAACAAACTTTAAAGCTACTTAACAAACATCAGTTTCATCCACACACAGCTACTCAGAGAGGCAGTAAGGCATAGCTGTTGACTTGAAAGTCATACTGGAGCTGCTTATAAGCTGAGTGGTCTTAGACAAGTTACTTACAGTCTTTACATCTATTTCCTGGCTACAAAGTGAGAATAATGATAAAATCCACACCCTACAGGAGAGTTGTAAAGATTAAATAAGATAATGAATGTGAAATGCTTAATACAGTACAAGCCACATAACTGCTTTGTTTTGTTTGCTGTGTGGACAAGCTAGGAAAAAGTCTACCACTGAACTACATCATAGGTAGGCCTCATAATTGTTTAATAAACAGAAGATATTTTTCATGAGTAATACCTAAATCTCAGTTTCTGTGTCTATCTTCTATTTTCTATATAAGGGAAAAAGATAATGTATCTCTCTGTATTTTACAATCTTATCATTTTCCTTTTTATACATTTCTCTCTTTCTCTTTAAAAGAACGTGACAACTTTTAATGTATCAACCACTGTTATGATTTGGATATGAGGTTTCTGCCCAAAGCCCCTGTGTTAATGCAGGAGGTAAAATGATTAGATTATGAAAGCTGTGACCTAATCAGAGGTTTAATCCATTTGATAAAATAATAATATAAATGAACAAACTGAGTGGTAACCGTAGGCATGGCTGGAGGAAGTCAGATCACTGGGGCATGCCTTTGGGGGTTTATATTTCACCCCTAGCACCTCATTTGCTCTCTCTGATTTCTGGTTTTCATGAGTCGAGCAGCTTTCCTCTGCCACACCCTTCCACCATGATGTTCTTCCTCATCTTGGGCCCAGAGTAATGAAGCTGGCCCGCCATGAACTGAGACCTCTGAAACTGTGAGCATAAAATTCTTTCTCTAAATTGTTTTTCTTGGGTATTTGGTCACTAACACAACCACTTTTAAAAATAACTAAATTTAAGCTAGGCGCGGTGGTGCACGCCTGTAATCCTAGCACTTTGGGAGTCTGAGGCAGGAGAATCATGAGTTCAAAGCCAGCCTGAGCAACAGCGAGGTACTAAGCAACTCAGTGAGACCCTGTCTCTAACTAAAACACAAAAAAATAGGGCTGGGGATGTGGCTCAGTGGTCGAGTACCACTGAGTTCAATTCCTGGTACTAAATAAATAAATAAATAAATAAATAAATAAATAAATAAATAAATTTAATGGATTTTTCCTTGAATATAGCATTTGGTGGGAAAACAATTGCTACTCTAGCCTTAGTCAAAGAGCAAACAGAAACAGGACATGGTGGCGCTCCCCTGTAATACCAGCACTTTGGGAGGCTGAGACTGGAGAATCATGAGCTCAAAGCCAGACTCAGCAACAGTGAGGCACTAAGCAACTCAGTGAGACCCTGTCTCTAAATAAAACAAAAAAATAGGGCTGGGATGGGGCTCAGTGGTCGAGTACTCCTGAGTTCAATCCTCGGTACCAAAAAAAAAAAAAGAGGAAATAGAATAAACAAGTTTATTTATTTATCTTTAAATATTTTTTTAGTTGTTGATGGATTTTTATTTTATTCATTTATTATTTATATATGGTGCTGAGGCTCAAACCCAATGCTTCACGCATGCTGGGCAAGCGTTCTACCACTGAGCTATAGCCGCAGCCCCACAAGTTTATTATTTATTTATGTATTTATTCTATTTTATTTTTTTGATACCAGGGATTGAACTCAGGGGCACTTAACCACTGAGCCACGTCCCCAGCCCTATTTTGTGTTTTACTTAGAGACAGGATCTCACTGAGTTGCTTAGCACCTCACTAAGTTGCTGAGGCTGTCTTTGAACTCTCGATCCTCCTGCTTCAGCCTCCTGAATCACTGGGATTACAGGCGTGTGTCACTGTGCCCGGCTTGTATTTATTATTTTTGTGATACTGAAGGTCGAATCCAGGCCCCACACATGCTAGGCAAATGCTCTTATTACTGTACTATATCCCCAACCCAGAAACTTATTTTTTAAATATGGCTTTAGTATTCATCCAGAATAAAAAAAATTTGGGGCTGGGGATTGTGGCTCAGTGGTAGAGCTCTTGTCTTGCATGTGGGAGGCACTGGGTTCGATCCTCAGCACCACATATAAACAAATGAATAAATAAAGGTCAATCGACAACTAAAAAAAAATTTTATTTTTAACTTGGCTCCAGTAAAAGTCTAGAACTATACTCCTTCTAAAATATTTTTCATTTCTAATCCCTAAATATAAAGTTAAACAAACAAAACCAATGTCAAAATATTAGGTTTGAATATACTCCAGGGAGATACCAGTAATTTCAAATCAAGAGTGAAGGGAGGGGCTGGGGTTTGGCTCAGTGGTAGAGCACTTGCCTAGCATGCGTGAGGCACCGGGTTCGATTCTTAGCACCACATATAAATAAATTTAAAAAAAGGTCCATTGACAACTAAAAAAAATTAAAAAAAAAAAAAGTGAAGGGAAACAGTTATGACATGAACATAAAAACTGATATAATCAAAGGATGATCCAGAGGGAGTCACAATGGGGAAATAGCAGATATCCTTATGTGAACCAAAGTTCTAGAAGCTATGTGATTTAGACAAGGGGCCAAGTAATTAGTAGTTTATTTTAGTTAAGAGCAAGTAGAAAGTATTAAAAAAGGAGAATCATCAAAATAAAATGTAATAACTAAATCTTCGATATAAAATTAGGTAATGATAAGAATCTAAGAGTCATAATCATGCAAATGACTTGAGAAGCAATACAGATGTAGAAGGGAAAAAGTAGTTTATTTACAACACATTTTTACACTTTTAAGTTTCCTGTCTAGATCAAATATTGTCTCATACTATCTGTACCCACAGGAATAGTCCTGAAAAGCATCTGTTCTCCTTATTCTGCTTTCAGATCCTCATCTATTTATGCTATTGAAAAGCACAGTCATGAGCTCAATGTGAATTTGCCAAGATTATCGGCCCAGTTTAATTGCATAATATCAGGTAGAAGTACAAAGAGGTAGGTAACATACATGATAGCAGAAATCGGGGGTATACATATTTGTTGCCAATTTGCAAATGAGGGATGAAAAGCTTAATGAAGGATTTGTGGAGGTTGCTATCACAAGTAATAACAGAGCTGGACCTGATTGTTTTGCTAGTAGTGGAAGAAACAGCAGAGGTATTTGTTCTGAAGTTAGGAATGGTAAATCACAAAAGTAGGAATGGTAAGAGGGCTTTCAAACAATAGGAAGTCAATTAGTATCTATGATCAGAGAAAATATTCTATGCAAACAAAATCATAGTTCTAACTATATTAATTAGTTGGGAAGCATGAAGTTGGTGATACCGTTCAGAATGAAAAATAGGTCAATTTGATTAATTTATCGATTTGATATATCTGATTAATATATCAAATTGCCAAAGAACTAATACAAAGTCTATGAAGATGGAATCATAAAGTTCATATAGAAAATTCTTTGTCCAGATTTAGATTTTAGAAATAGCTATACACTTTTCAATGCTTTAGTATATAGAGTGTCACCAAAAAGTCTAACCTTCCCTATAGTCAAACAAAGCCCCTAGTGCCAGGTGTGGTGGTGCAGGTGGTGCACACCTGTAATCCCCCATATTAAGGAGGCTGAGACAGAAAGATTGCAAGTCTGAGACTGGCCTGTATAATTTAGTGAGACCCTGTCTCCAAAAAAAAGGTGGATGGGGCGGGTAGAGTGAGGTGGGAAGAATGAGGATGTAGCTCAGTGGTAGATCCCTGGGTTCAATCCCAGTATGACTGAGTGGGGTTGTGGGTAAGGCCAACCATAGCTCATAATCTCTAAAGTTACAACAGACTTCTTTAGATGACAAAAGAATTTCACAGTTTTAGTTGGATGGCATTATGAAGACCTAATGTAGTATTAAAGTAGCCTTATTTTGTTTGAAAAACAAGCTATTTTTTCCCCTTATGTCCTGTGAGAACACAGATTCCCTCAGGCTCAAGTTTACAAAGAGCTATCAACACTCTAAAAATCCAAGAATTTGTTGAAGAGAATATTAGTTTTAATGTTGAACAAATTTAATAGAACAATGGCACAATCTTCCATCCTATCCAAATGGATATATAGAAAAAACCCTCTCCCACTCCCAAATTTTATTTATTTATTTTTCAGTATTTTCTCTGGTTAAATTGCTTTTCTTCAAGTACAAATTTCTGGAAGAACTTTTTTACTGTTGTCGATGCCAAGACACATTGCCCAGGCTGGTCTCAAACTCCTGGGCTCAAGTGATTCTCTTCTCTCAGCCTCCAAAGTAATTAGGACCACGAGAAGGTGCCATTGTACCTGGCTCTTGCTTTAGTATTTTTAAAGCATTCCTATTCAGTTTCTAGTTCTATATCCATAGCCACAATGTTAAAAATTCTGCTGTAAATCAGGTAATCAGTCTCTGGGTCAATTAAGAAGTGTCTCTAACCCTTGTAAATAATGCATTCAATGGGTGCTTGCCAGAAGTAAAACATGTCTTATCTAAAACTCTCAAGATTGGAAAGATGATATAATGGAAATAAAGGAAATAGAACAAACAAACAAACAAAAAACCCAAGTGATGCTCAGGTCCTACTACCAGAGGTTCTGATTTAATTGAGTTAGTGTAAGTTCTGGGCATTTTGGTATTTTTAAAATGGGCTCCCCAGGTGGTTCTGGCATACAATCTGCGTTGAAAATCACTGCTTTAGGAAGAGAAGGGGTTAGTGTTTGAAATGCTTCTTAAAGAATGGGTCATTTGAGTGGAGGCTGTAGCTCAGTGGCAGAGTGCTTGCCTAGCACGTGTGAGGCACTAGGTTCGATCCTCAGCACCACATAAAAATAAATAAATAAAATAAAGGCATGCTGTCCATCTACAACTTTCTTTCTTTTCTTTGTTTGTGTGTGTGTGTGTGTGTGTGTGTGAAGGGTATCAAACACAGGATCTCACACATGGCTAGGCAAATGCTCTACCACTGAGCAACATGCCAGTCCCAGAACAGGTAATATGTGGACAGACAAAAAGAAATGAGAAGAGCCGTGTGCGGTGGCGCACGCCTGTAATCCCAGCACTTTGGGAGACTGAGACTGGAGAATCACGAGTCCAAAGCCAGCCTCAGCAAGGTCACACTGATAACTTTAATAATAGTAAGCACTAGCATAAAGGCAATCTTTCTCTCTTTTTAAATACTGGGTCTTACTATGTTGTACAAGCTGGTCTTAAACTCAATGATCCTCCTACTTTATAGCCTCTTGAGTAGATTACAGGTGTGCATAGGTAAATCTAGTTCTTTCTTCAAATCACCTTTACTGCTTGAATGTAAGCATCCATTATTAAAAGTCACCCTAGTACTACCTCTAGGGTATTTCCCCTCTCCCTTCTAAGAAATTAATACTTCTTAATGTGGTAATTTGTGGAAAAGAAATTGAGACTCAATTTAAAAATAGAAATGATTTAAGGTAACACTTCAGTTGCTAATCAATTCAATTCCATACTAAAGAAGAATTTAAGAATTACCTTCACATTTTGATGGTTAAGGAATACTAACCTAAAATCTTTTATTTTGAAGCAAATCAAACAGTATCTCCAAATCAAGCTCCTTTGACTTAGAATAATAATTAAATAACCATTTCTATATCATACCTTGTATTTGGTCATGGTGCTAAAATGATTATTCCGAAAGAACACACAAAGTTCTCCTTCCTGAACGGTTGAAGTTAGTTCACATAATCCATGGTATGTCAGTTGAGTGGCTGTATTATTTAGAAACTGCTCAGCTACAAAGCCTATGGAACCAATGCATAATATTAGATGCACAATATTAGATGGAAGAAGAATTTCAAAATTAAAGTTACTCTTTTCTATTATGTTCAAGTATGTAGAAAGGCCAATCAATATAAAACTTTTCCTATGATTATGGCCCCAAATTGGAGATTTAGCTTTCCAATTTAGTACCTAAAGAAACTGTTAGGTGAAATTGTTTGGTTTTTTGTTTTTAAATCAATAAATATATTTACTTATACTTGACTTACAAAAAGGATTTCGGGTAGCTTACAATAAAAGACACAGACACTTTAATAAGAGAATAAGTGACTTACTCAAGGACATTAAACTAGTTATGGTAAAGTGAAGACTGGATTCCAGGAGACTTATTACTAGTATTAAAACATTTAAAGATTTAGTGCAGATGATTAACCCATTAGAGCAAATAAAACCCATTAAAGCAAATAAAAAGGTAAGAGTTAGCAATTTAAAAAGTGGGTAGGAAAGATGTATATCCAACAGCTACTGTCCCAATGGCTAGGTGTTTAGATATTAAAAGTAGCCTCAACAAATTACCTTAAGACAAATTGCGTAACAAATTGTTACTTAAGTAGTCTTAAGCTCTTAACAGAGATCCCAGATAATTCTCAAGTTTAAATTGTTAAATTCTTGTCTTAAACCTAAAAGTAGGCATAAAACTCAACAGAAAGCAGGATAGCTTATGCCATTTTTATCCTAATCTCCTCCGACATATGTCACTCATTATGTAGATATACAAAGTGTAGAAATAGATATTATCTCTTTTCTTTCTGAAACAGAATGAAATATACAGAGGTTTTTTGAATTTTATTTTAAACGATATATGGTACAGTTGATCCTCATTAACTGCAAATTTATGAGCTCATGTACTAGCTAAAGATTATTTTTAAAAAAATTTTTTTAGTTGTAGATGGATACAATATCTTTATTTGTTTATTTATTTTTTACGTAGTGCTGAGGATCGAACCCAGCGCCTCACGTATGCGAGGCAAGCGCTATACCGCTGAGCCACAATCCTAGCCCTAAATGTTATTTATAAACACCTGAAAATCAATACTCTCAGCACTTTGTGGTTACTTGTGGACATCTGAGGATAGGCAAAAAATCTGAATTTGACCTGACAGCTGAGGTCAAACAAGGCAACATTCTGCTTCTTGTTTCAGCTCATATCATAAACAAGTATCCTTTTCATGGTCTATTTAGTGTCATGTTTTTCACATTTTTGTACTTTTTGTTGGTGTTTTTCTGTTTGAAATGCCACCCCCACCCAATCCTCACCCAAGCATAAGGTTGAAGTAATGGCTAGTACCCTAAGTGGAGAAAGGCTGTGATGGAGAAAATACATGTCTGTTAAGCTTTGTTCAGGCATGAGTTCTAGTGTTGTTGGCTCTGAGTTTAATGTCAATGAATCAATAGTACATATTAAATAAGTTATTTTTTAAACAGAAACACTCATAAAGTAAAGTTGTTGACTGGTTGTCAAAAATGATCTAAATAACCAAGCCAGGCACAGTGGTGCACACCTGTAAGGCTCAGGAGGCTGCGGCAGGAGGATCCTAAGTTCAAACCCAGCCTGAGCAATTTCGTGAGGCCCTAAGCATCTTAGTGAGACCCTGTCTCAAAATAAAAAATAAAAAAGGATGGGATGTGACTCAGTGCTTGAATGTTCCTGCGTTCAATCCCGGCACCTCCCACCTCCAAAGAACCTAATCTTATATCTTGTCTAGGAACAATACCTTAGCATTCACTAATTCCTTGATCATGACAACATGGAACATTGCTACTGAAGACAATGAGAATCAACTGTATAAATATTTTTTGAAACATTCTGTTTCTCTCCTTTTTCTCTCTTCCTTGAGTAGAAAAGAAATGTCTTAGAAGCACTAGGTGGAGAGGTTTTATAAGTGAGCTGAGATGTGCAGATATAGGGAGTAAAGATGAATCTGTTATAAGAAATTAATGTCTCAATAAGAAATTGAAAATAAACTTGGTAGAAAGCTGGCACAGCCAGAAGCAGCTAGGTAATGTATTTATTCCACTGCCTGTCCATGCCTTGGTAACAAGCCATATCACTTCAAACTGCAAAATGGTTGTAAAATGTGAAAAATACACATACTATTCCAAGGGCTTGATTGAGGTATGAAGGGTAGTGCAAAAGTTAAAGGAAGCAACAACCAAAGTAAATTGATAGCATAACTGCAACTTCTTGAGTTTGTACATTCTTTTTTATCAATTAATTTTAGTTTTTACATAAAAACTAAACGGAGCACAACTTTTCATTTCTCTGGTTGTTCGTAATGTAGAGTCACACCATTTGTGCAATCATACCCATAAATAGGGGTAATAATGTCCATCTCATGCGAGTTTATACATTCTTGAGGAAACAAGAATTTCCCTCTCCCATTATTCTTCTTCTTCAAGTTCTAAGTTACCAATAGGATGTATAAAGTTTTTATTATTATGTATCATTTAAAAATGAAGCATTTTGTTCATGCTGAAAAATACTACTCCTGTCTATAATATCCACATCACTAAATGCTTCTTTCAGAAAGATGTTCCTAAATGCTCCTTACACAGCTCACTTGCATAATTCTCTCTACAAATCCCTTTTTTTGAAAAAAAGATATAAAAAGCCAGGCGTGATAGCACGTGCCTGTAATCCCAGTGGCTCAGGAGGCTGAGGCAGAAGGACTGCAAGTTTGAGATTAGTCTCAGCCACTTAGTAAGGCCCTAAGTAACTTTGTGAGATCCTGTCTTAAAAAGAGCTGGGAATGTAGCTCAGTGGTAAAGTGTTGTAGTCTCCTTTCCTCTTGCCAAATACAGACACAGCTGGGTGTGGTGGTGCACACCTGTAATCTCAGCATTTTAGGAGGCTGAGACAGGAGAATTGCAAGTTCAAAGCCAGCTAAGATGCTCAGCAACTCGGTGAGACCCTGTCTCTAAATGAAACATAAAATAGGGCTGGGGATGTGGCGCAGTGGTTGAGTACCCCTGAGTTCAATTCCCGGTATCAAAAAAAAGACAAAAATTCAGTGGATATATAGTACATTAACTTCATGTTATTCTGAAATTCATGTTTAATGATAGAAAAGTCTTTCTTAGCTGCTGCTTTTTACAAAACAGGAGATAGATTCACAGAGAATAAATGACTTACTCAAGGACATTAAACTAGTTATGGTAAAGACTGGAATCCAGGAGACTTATTACTGGTATTAAAACATTTAAAGATTTAGTGCAGATGATTATAAATTCCAATTTAATTATATGTGTCCCTAAATCATAAAGCAATAATCTATTAAAAATTACAAAACATAGTATTTCCCAATTCTTCTGCCATCTGTAAAACAGTGATTTTAGTAGAATATTGAAAAGACTATCTAGGTACAACTTTTTATGATGAATTAAACAAATTTTGGTATACAACTCCATGATACATAGCATTTACTTATCTGTATTGCTTCAAATAGTCCACCATTTCAAATAATAGTTTATTTGCAGCATTCAGATTAAATTTCAATTTTTTAATAGATATAGCAATACTAAAGGTAAAAAAACACTAATATAATAGTAATAATAATAATAATAATAATTACTGAAAACAAATTTAAATTAAGCACTCATTTTTTCCTTTTTAATTATTTTTTCCATAATTTTATTGGTACATTATAGTTGTACATAATGGTGGGATTTGTTATTACATATTTGTACACGCATACAATATCACTCTTTTTTCTGACAAGATCAGTATGCTCAAAATTTTTTCTTATATTCAGAAATTCAATCATAAATGAGATTATCAAATTTTTTTCTGTTACTAGGAAGTTATTAAGGAATATGAATGCCTTATTCCCTTAAAGAAGGTGAAGTTAGGAGAGAAGCACATTAGGCAAAAAAAGGAATTGAAAGCAGAAACAGAGGAAAGGAAACATAATTTATTTACAAATATTGCCTAGATGTGATCTTGTCTGAGATTTGCATTCAAATTTAAGCTTGGGGTTGGGGATATAGCTCAGTTGGTAGAGTGCCTGCCTCATATGCACAAGGCCCTGGGTTCAATACCCAACACCACCAAAAAAAAAAAAAAAAATTTAAGCTTGAATAAAGCTGAAACCAGCATTAGAATTTTTTTAAAAAGGCAAATTTAAGTTTGGTCAGAACTTATCTTTGTCACTGTGACAGCTTTAAACAAATTGTTAATTTTTTTTTTTGTAATTTCAAAGTTCAAAAATCATATACATTAATGTATTTTTTCCACAAGAGGATGGGCAAAACAATCTTTTTTTTTCTTTTCTTTTCTTTTTTTTCTCACTAAGTTGCTTAGGGTCTCTGTAAGTTGCTGAAGCTGGCTTTGAACTCTCAATCCTCCTGTCTCAGCCTCCCAAACTGCTGGCATTACAAACAACACCACATCTGGCCATAAAACAATTTTTCCATGTGACAAATGCTAAGATTTTCCTTAAAGAGATGGAGACTTATATGGTTCCAGGGGAACATGAGGGAGACAAGAACATTTCATTGTGCCAAAAAATAAAGGGATCAAAAAATGATAAGGACTTGCCAGATGTGGTGGTTCACACCAGTAATCCCAACACTTTGGGAGGCTGAGACAGGAGTATCACGAGTTCAAAGCCAGCCTCAGCAATGGCGAGGCACTAAGCAACTCAGTGAGACCCTGTCTCTATATAAAACACAAAATAGGGCTGAGGATGTGGCTCAGTGGTCTAGTGCCCCAAGTTCAATTCCCCAGTACCAAAAAAAAAAAAAAAAGATAAGGACTCAGCAGAAGAACATGGGACCCAACAAGAAGGCATCCTAATGGCCATATCTGGAACAATTTCAGTGTCAAAAAGAATAATGATAATAATAACTATAATATCCTAATTAAGAATCCGTAAGTGGCTTGGGAGACTGAGGCAGGAGAATCGCGAGTTCAAAGCCAGCTATCTTCAGCAAAAGCAAGGTGCTAAGCAACTCAGTGAGACCCTGTCTCTAAATAAAATATGAAATAGGGCTAGGGATGTGGTCAAGTGCACCTGAGTTCAATTCCTGGTACCTTTTTCCCCCACAAAAAAAAAAAAGGATCCATGAGTTTATATTGATATTATTTTTTTTAGTGAGGGTTGAAGAAGAGAAGGGAAAGCCATCTTTCATAGAAGAATAACAACAAATAATTGTAGATGGAATAATAAAAATATCATAACCACCATAGTAATAACTGACTCAGACAAGAACAGATGTATGCACAATCTACTGGGAAAATGATCATTAAGAACAGGACATTCACAGTTTCAGTGCAGAACGTCACCGGTTACTTATTAATTATAAAGGAAAAAGTAAATCTTTACAATAAAAATTTGGCCTGTACCACCTTGATCAAATTTTACATCACCAATAATGGGATAATCAGCCATCTGCCCCTGATTTGGTGCATTAGGAAGAACACAAAATCATCTATGCAGCAAACTGCCAAAAATATATAATTTGAACCTACTCAGAGGAAACAATCAGATAAATCCAAATTATGGGTTATTTTATAAAACAACTGGCATGGACTATTGAAAAAAAGTCACTTTCACAATAGATTTTTTTAAAAGCAGGAAAGAAAAGAAAGAAAAAAAGAAAAACATTAGGGATCTTTTCTATATTATAGGAGACTAAAGACAACTAATTGATCTTTTTTTAAAAAATTTTTTTTAGTTGTAGATGGACACAATATTTTTATTTTATTGCTTTGTATGTGGTGCTAAGGATCGAACCCAGGGCCTCACGCATGCGAGGCAAGCGCTGTACCACTGAGCTACAATCCCAGCCCCTAACTGATCTTTGATTAGAGCCTACACTGAAAAAAATTAAAGCTTTAAGAGACATTATTGGGAAAACTAAAAAGTTCTGAATATTAACCTTCTATTAGATAATACTGTATCAATGCTAAATTGCCTGAGATAATTATAATGTGATTATAAAGAAGACTTTAAATAAGTGAATCCTTTTTTCTTTTTTTTTTACTTTTTTTTATTTGTCAATAGACCTTTATTTTATTTATTTATATGTGGTGCTGAGAATCGAACCCAGTGCCTCACACATGCTAGGTGAACGCACTACCACTGAGCCACCACACCAGCCCAAATCCCTTTTTCTTTGGAAACAGATAATGAAGCACTGATGGGTTAAAAAAAGAAGTACTATGATACTTGCAAATTATTGTCATGTGATTTAGGGGGAAGATGTGTGTACAGGAATATAGAAAAAAGCAAATATTCAATATGATAATAATTGGTGAATTTAAGAAAAGTGAATATAAATGTTCATTGTGCTATCCCAACTCTTTTATGGATTTGAGATTCTCAAAAATGAAAGCTGGAGAAAAAAGAAACTAATATTATTTAATAAAAAAAATGTGATTAAAACTACAGTATTCAGTGTTTACACTATATAATACAGTTTCAATAAATATTTGATTAAGTGAACAAATATCCTGGAATTATATTTATAAGTACATTCTTGTCCCATGAACAATTGTTTAAAAAACAATTATACCTAAGAGAGTATCTGCAATTAAAATTCAAGCTCTAGTGAAGTCTGGCAGCAGGTACTGTTTTTTTTTCCCCCTTACTGATTTTGCTGTCATGACACAATCCATCATTATAACTAGGTCCAGAAAGTATTGACATTTGGAAGAGGTAGCAAATAATATGTACCATATGTACACGTAAAAGTTCTGTGCTTTTATTTATAAGGTGTCAGAAAAGGAACGTGGGGTGGGATGGTAGCTCAGTGGTAGAGCGCTTGCCTCGCATACGTGAGGCACTGGGTTTGATCCTCAGTACACATAAAAATAAATAAATAAAATAAAGATATTTGTGCCCACCTACAATTAGAAAAAACTTTTAAAAAAATAAAATGAATGTTACATGAAAGAAGTTGAAAGAATATCTAATTCTGTGTCAGCCTAATAACATTTTTTTCCTCAAAAAAAGAAAATGCTACTAAAAATATTTCCTACACTCTGCGCCTTGACAATAAATGGAATGTTTGAATTTTCTAAAAAACAAAAAAATAAGAAGTAGTAATTATCATCTAGGAGCAAAGATTTTAAGATTATAAATCAACCGGTTTGGCTTATTTTATTAATTCAAAAGGAAAAGTACAGGGCAGTGGTTGTAGCTTAGTGGTAGAGTGCTTGCCTGGCACATGTGAGGCACTGGGTTTGATCCTCAGCCCCACGTAGAAATAAACAGATAAAATAAAGGCATGCTGTCCGTCTACCAACTACAAAAACAAAAACAAAAACAAAAACCAACAAAAAACATTAAAAAAAAAAAGAAGGAAAGGTACAGTTGAAGGCTAAATAGAAAAACAAAGCAGACTACTTCAATTGAACACAATCCAAGAGTACTCAGATTTGGATATGAAATGTCCCCCAAAAACTCATATATTGAAGTCTTGTTCTCCAATGCAGCAATATGCAGAGTTGGAGATTTGGGGAAGTAATTGGATGATGAGGGAAACTCTAGGAGATGAAGCCTACTTGGAGGAAATAGGTCACTGGAGGCATGCCCTGGAAGGCTATTTCTTGTCTTGCCCTCCCCCCCCGCCCCGCCCGCCCAGGCCTGGGTGAAAACAATGAAGCCAGCCAACCATGGATTAAAACCTCTGAGTAAAAATAAATCTTTGCTCCTCTAAGTTGTTTTTCTTAGGTATTTCATCCCATCAACAAAAAGCTAATGCCAAGAGAGCATGATGAATAAAAATGATGGAGGAAAGATAAATGCTGTTGATAAGTAAAAAAAAATCATACATGCTAGGTAAATGCTTTATCACTGAGCTACATCCCAGCTATTTTAATTTTATTTTTGAGATAGGATCTCATTAAATTGCCCAGGCTGTCTTAGAACTTGCTTCCTGCCTCAGCCTCCCCAGTTGCTGGGATACAGGTGTGTACCACCATGCCTGGCTGTGGGTCTTTTCTTTCTGATGTATGCCTTTTGCAATTTCTTATAAACAAAAAACTAGTTTAGCTTTTTAACTGTACTGAATTCCACATATAATTATTCTGGGGTTTTTTTTGGTGCCAGGGATTGAACTCAACCTCTGAGCCACATCCCCAGCCCTATTTTGTGTTTTATGTAGAGACAGGGTCTCACTGAGTTGCTTAGCACCTCGCCATTGCTGAGGCTGGCTTTGAACTCTCGATTCTCCTGTCTCAGCCTCCCAAAGTGCTGGGATTACAGGCATGTGCCACTGGGCCTGGCTTATTCTTTAATATCAGAAACTGTTATGCATTATTTCACTATTACAAGATTTGTATATCAAGGAATTAATCAATAAATATGCCTAGTATATATTACCTGAAAATTACATGCCACTATAGAGAGTGATTCCTTCCTTGCTTTTACCAAGACATTCTCCCCTAACTACTGATACTACATAAATTAGCTATAGTTTCTCATTATCCTGGGGAATCAATGTCAGAGAAATAATAGGTAGAACATTAAATTAAGGAAAGGGAGTGATGCAGGGACTGTTTGGTACTCATGGTGTTAATTAGTGTACTAGTACTATTCTTGTAGCATTGCAGTCTGGCTTGGGAAAAATACTGTCACAGTTTTTCCAGCAGTTTTTTACCCTAAAATCTGTTAACTCAGACATCCCTTCTTAGCTATTGTTTCTGTTACCACTTTATAAATCTTATTGTTCCTTTGATTGCTAATGAACAGCATAACTCTAATAGTATATTGGACATTAAGGAGAAAGCAGATTGCATAAAAATTTTCTTAGGGGCTTCTCTTTAGGAATTTACATTTGGTAATGAGAGCATGGATAGGAATGTATAGTTCTAGTGAGCTGGATTTTGTTCATTGAGAGAAAACTTATAACAGCTTTTGTTGTTTCTTCTTAAAATTTAAGTTTTTTTTGCCTTCAGTTGCAGTGAAAGTTGTCATCCAAGTCAGTGATCCATGTCCC
Source organism: Xerus rutilus (assembly GCA_028644305.1). NCBI lineage: Eukaryota > Metazoa > Chordata > Mammalia > Rodentia > Sciuridae > Xerus > Xerus rutilus. Next base: position 92,582,600 of record CM053401.1, on the reverse strand, counting down.
TGTATGTTAAGGTGTTTGGCAAGTAAAAGACCAGGATCAACCTCAATTAAATATCATGTATTTTCTTTTTTTGGTACTCGACCACTGAGCCCCATCCCAGCCCTATTTTGTGTTTTATGTAGAGACAGGGTCTCACTGAGTTGCTTAGCACCTCACTGTTGCTGAGGCTGGCTTTGAACTTGCAATTCTCCTGTCTCAGCCTCCCAAAGTGCTGGGATTACAGGCGTGAGCCACTGAGCCCGGCAAATATCATGTATTTTCTTTTTCTTTTTTTTTTTTTTAAAGAAACATTTTTTAATTGTAGGTGGACACAATATCTTTATTTTATTTATTTTTATGTGGTGCTGAGGATCGAACCCAGTGCCTCACGCATGCGAGGCAATCACTCTACCACTGAGTCACAATCCCAGCCCATGTATTTTCTTAATACCTGTATAAATGTGTCAAACTTCTAGATAATTGAGTAATATAATTAGTTGGGTTCTGATTAATATAATGTGGAATTTATGTACATATCTTGTATATACTTATATATTCTTATAGTCACTTGCTTTGATTTTAAAAGATGTATAATTGTAATCAATTTTTATTATACTTCACATAAAGAATTGTGCATCTGAGGCAGAATGAAATTTATCACCTGCTTCTCCTGATTTCTCTTTCTTGTTTACCTTTCTAAAAAAGGAAAAGAGCACCTTTGGTATTTGTGTATATTTATGAAAAAATGAAGTAGGTGGTGGGGAAGGTATATCCAAATGCTGTGGTTCCTGATAACCTTCAGGTTTTAAATCTCCTTTCTCATCATTGATTGGAACACATCTGAAAAAAATATTAAGCTGCTTTTGTGATGATAAATTTGGTAATTTCAGTGAGCTACTAATATACATAGGCATACTCTGATCCAGAATAGGGTTTTAATACACTGTCTTATACTGAAACATAAGGGAGAAGTCTGCTAAAATAGAATACTTAAGCACTACAATTCTCATTTCTGTCAATTGAAGTGCTCATGATAAATTATAAAATCTACTCAGTCCTCCAAAATAATAATCCTTTTAGAATAGTAATTATCAGTAACCTCAGAGCAATGGACCATACCAAAGCTTGCAAGTGATTCCAAAGACTTTTTTAGCGTCCAGGCCTGATTTTATAAATCAAGTGAAAAAGGTTCTAGGAAAAATCTTTAATTGGTACTTTTATGAATGATTGCTTAATCCCTACAAGTAGCATCACTTATATTTTTATAAGCCTTAAGTAGGAAAGTTGAAAGATATTAAATTTTAAGACAAGTTATTTTGCCAAGAATAAAAAAGTCAAGTAGTAGCAGCACTCACCCACCTTCACTAACCAGCTCACTATTGTCTGATTGCTTACAAGAGATGATCTTCTCCACTAGTTGGTTGTAGCTGCAGTTACCAACAGCTTTTACAATGTCATCAATCTAGAAAACAAATGACTATCTCACTAATCATGATAAATTAGAAACAATAACAAAAGAAATCCAAATCACTTTTTAAGATTTTATTCTAATACAATAAATATAAAAATAATACTTATGAAAAAAGAAAATCAGCACTGAAATCAACATGAAACAGTTTCCAATTTTGTTTATAGCTCAGCATAACACATTATATAAGATACCACAAAGTTGTATTTCAATTATACAAAAATGATAAAATCAGATTATTACATGCAACTTTATTTTTTGTTCATTGTTTATTTTCTGAGGTACTGGGATTGAACCCAGGGTCTGGAGCACTAAGCTATACCACCAGTCCTTTTTATTTTTTGTTTTGAGATGAAAACTCACTAAGTTGCCCATGCTAGCCTTCAACTTGTGGTTCTCCTGCTTCAGCCTTCTAAGTAGATGAGATTATAAGTATGCACCACAACTTTATTTATTAAAGTTAAAAAGATATATTTAAGTGATTAAAATAAATGTGAATTATTTCAACAGGAAAAATAAGAAAACTTCAGTGTTTATTTTAACTAAAAATAACTCACATTTAAAGCAAGGCTAATTCATAGGGTTAACAACAAAGTTCTTCCATTTTATTTATTATTTAGTTCCTAGAAAAGTGTAGTGGAAATATGAATAGATATAACTATTGTTGTTTTCCTGGAGAAAGGTTAATATAGATTAATCAAGAACAACATTTGCCTCAGGATTCTTATTTAATCTTTGTCTTTAAAGGTATAGTAGAAAAGTAAATTGAAACTTTTAAGCTATAAGAAATATAATCGGGCATCTTTATTTTCCTTCCATTATTCTTTGCTTTGACTATTGAAGAAAAAGAAGTTTCTGTTGCCCAAACAACTTATTTCTATTGCCTTCCCATCCCTAAAAATATTTTTGAATTATGTACATGTATTATGGTATTAATGTTAACCACACAATAAAACAAAAATACAAATTAAATAATGATGCAAAGAAAAATGAGGGAAATGTTTTCTTCCTACATCTAAATTATCATCTTGAATATTTATTCTTTGAACATCAAAGTTCTTGACTTGTATCTGTGCAAGTAATACTCTGGATAGTGCTTCTCAAAGGGGTTAATTTAAAAGATCTAAAAAAGTTCCAGGCTCAGGTTACTTGATCACAAGTTCAAGGGTAGCCTGGGCAACTTAGATGACCTTGTCTTAAAATAAAAAGGGTTGGAGATGTAGCTTAGCGGTAGAACACTTGCCTAGCATGTGAGAGGCCTTGGGTCTGACCCCCAGTACCATACACTACAATAAAATAAAATAAGAGAAAGTAAAGTAGAATAAAAAGAAAAATCCAAAGCAGGAAATCATGGGAAATGTTATATACAAATCTTAAACATTTAAGGTTAACTTAAAATACAAAGATGTATTCACTTGTCAGTCTTTGGATGGAGAACCAAATAAGATCTTTTCTTTGAGAGAAAATCCTTGGGCTATTATTCTATGTAAACCACACACACACACGCACACAAAACATATCTATGACTTTTATTTTTGATTCCTTTAACATGAGAACTTAGATACTTAATTAAAAATTTGAGGGCACGATATCTTTAGAAGGTTATTACTTTTCTCAAGACCTTTATTTTTCTCAAGACTATTATAGTACTTTTCTTCATTAAATCTTCGCAAAGAATCTAAATTTTTAATTCTAAGAAATACATAAAAATATGACTAGAGTGGCTCAGTGGTTAAAAGCCCCTGTGTTCAATCCCTGGTACAAAAAAAAAAAATCACAAAAATCTGACTAGAATAAGATGAATATATAAATACCAATTAAATTTAAAACAGACTAGCAACAAATAATACAAAATTTCAAATTTCTATAGGCAGAATATCTGCATTCGTATTTCATTAAATTTATTTGAGTGCCTATTACATACCACTACGTAACAGGTGCTGTCAGACAAGCTGTGGACACAGTAGTGAACAAAACAACAGTCTGTGTTTTCATAAAGATTACACTCTAGAGTAAAAAACAAACAATAGACCAGATAAACAAATATATAATTTGCTAGATAGTTGTATGTAGTATGTAACTGCTATTCGTTCATTTTCATCATAGTGCAATATTCCAAAGTAGGAGTATACCACAATTATTTCATCTTTTGGTGGTTATTTGAATTGTTTCCAGTTTGGAACTATGGCAAATAATACTGCTATGAACATTCTTGTACATTTATCCTGTTTCACACATTGAGAATTTTTCCAGGGTACTTGCCTTATCAAACTATTTTCCAAAGTATATGGCTAATTTCCATTCTTATTAGCAGGAACTGAGAATTCACTATGCTGAACATCTTCTCCAACATTCAATATTGTTATACTTTCACATGTTGGCCAGCTTGACAAGGGTACAGTGGTATCTCATTTTGATTTTAATTTGTATTACTTTCATGACAAATTTGTGAGTTCACTGGCCATTTGGATATCCATTTTTGTGAAATGTCTGTTTAAGTCATTTGATTCTTTTTTTATTGAGTTGTCTGTCTTTTAAAAAATTATTTCTGGGGGTTCTTTATGCCTTCTAGATATTAATCTTCTATCAGTTGCAGTCATGTACTCTGTGGCTTGCTTTTACATCCTCTTTGGATGACTTTAGATGAACACAAATTCTCAATTTTAAGGCAGTCATGTTTACTAATGTTTCCTTTATGGGTTAATAGGTTTGTATGGTTTAGAAATTCTTCCCTATTGTTAAGTCTCAAACATTTATAGCTTTATTTTTTACAGTTAAACTTTAATGCACATGGAACAGAACTGTTATTGTGTGAGTTGTGGAAAACAATTTCATTTTTCCACTATGACTACCAAATTGTCTTGACACCTTTTATTGAAAGAATTGCTTTTCCCTATTGCTCTATGATGCCCTGTTTCTGTCTACATAAATTTTGGGGGAGTTTGGTGGGATGGCTCCATTCTCTGTCACTGGTCTAATTCTTAATTATAATATTAGCTATTTCATATATGGAAAAGTATGTCCTCCCTACTTGTTCTACTTCAAGAATATCTTGATATTTATTACTGGCCCTTTCTACTTCCATATAAGTTATTAAAAAAAAAAAAATGTCACATTCCACAACTCCCTGTCCCTAACCCCGCACCAAGTTTGCTGGAATTTTATTTGATTGTATTGAAAACTATAATTTACTATTGGGAAAACTGTAATCTTTATAATTCTAGTCTTGAAATTTAAGAATATCATATCTTTACATTTTATATGGGTCTTTTTTCAGATATAAAAATTATTCCCAAAGCCAAGTGTGGTAGGTTGTGCCTGTAGTCCTGGGAACTTGAGGCCTTAAGAGGAAGGATGGCTTGAGCCCAGGTCCTGTCTCTTGAAAATAAATAAATAAATAAAACTAGAAAAAATAAAATAAAATTATTCCCATAGATATCTTGTGCATCTTTTTGTTACATTTATTTCTAGGAACCTATGCTATATAATGTTTTATATTTTTCATTTTCTGTTTATCATTTAATCCTTTTCAAAGAATTTTAGCTTTGCTCATCTTCTTTATATTTACTTCCTATTTTAAAACTTTCTGATATTTATTAAGATGATTATATAGCTCATTCATTTTCAGCCTTTTCCTTTAGTATATTAACTTAAGGTTTAAAAATCTCTCTAAAAACTATTCTGGTTATATCTCACAAGTTTTAATATGGATTTCCTTACTATGTAATGAAAATGTATTCTAAGTTACATTATGATTTTCTTGACTCAAGTAGTTTCTATTTATTATTTTTCTATCAATTTCTAGATTAATTGCACTGTGGTGACTGGGGTTGTGACTCAGTGGTAAAGCACTTGCCTAGCATGCGTGAGGCACTAGGTTCGATCCCTAGCACCATGTAAAAAATAAAAACTAAGTAAACAAAATAAAGGTATTAAAAAAATGCACTGTGGTCAGGGAAAGAAAATTTCATCCACTAGAGAAAACTAGGAAGGTAAGATGATTAAATGCAATATGATACCCTGGATTCTGGAACATCAACAAAAAAAATCAGTGGAAAAATACGTGAAATTTGAATGAAGATTATAGTTTAGTTAATACTAATGCACCAATATGAAATTCCATACATGTATCATGGTCATATAAGATATTGACATTAAGGAATTCTCTCTAGTATCTTTCTAACTTTCCTGTAAATCTGAAATTGTTCAAAAATAAAAAATAAAATTGTTAAAGAATGTAAATTCATTAGATTTTCTTTTCTGTTTCTATTAATTAGAGAGATAGGTATTAAAATCTTTCACTGTGACAATGGCAAATTTTGCTTATGCACTTATTATCGATGCACATTAATTTTGCTTTTCATTATAAAAATATTGATCTTTATTTGTTGTGGCATTTCTTGTGGGTCCACGGAATAAACAGTCACTCAGGGTATCTACTTTCTGGGTATCTTCTGAGCACAAAAATTTGAATTAATTTTATCTTGCTGATAAAATTAAAATTCTATCATTAGTAATGCTTTTTGATTTGACATCTATTCTTTCCAGTATTAGTATAGGTACACCAGCTTTCTTTTGACTAGTAATTACACAGCATCTCTTTTTCCTTATAATCTTTCTGTATGACCATATTGTTTATATATGTCTTGCAAACAGCAAAAATAAAACAAATTTAAAAACAAAATAATCTACTTTAATCTAGCCTCAAAATAATTCTCCTGTCTCCCTCCCTCCCTTCTTTCCTTTTGTACTGAGGATGCTAGGCAAGTGCTTTACCAACAAGCCACATCCCCAGAACCCAGAATACTCTTTTTTTTTCTTTTTTTCTTTCAGTGATTTTTTTCCCACATTTTTATTTGTGCATTATAGTTATATATAATGAGGAATCTGTTGTCACATATTCATACATGCACACAATATAACAACATAATTTGGTCAATATCACTCCCTAGAACTCTCCCTTCCCTCCCTACCTCCCATCCCTTGGTCCCTTTTTCCTCCACTGATTTCCCTTTGATCTTCATGATATCCATCCCCACCTTTCTTTTCCTTTTGCTTTCTAGCTTGGGCATGAGAGAAAATACACGAGCCCTGACCTTCTGAGTTTGACTCATTTTACTTAACCTGACAGGCTCTAGTTTCAGCCATATTCCTGCAAATAACAATTTTATTTTTCTTTATGGCTGAATAAAACTGCATTGTGTATATATACCACATTTTCTTTATCCATTCATCCATTGATGGATACCTAGGTTGTCTCCATAGTTTGGCTATTGTGAATTGTGCTGCTATAAACATGGATATGCATGTGTCACTGTAGTATGATGACTTTAGTTCTTCAGAACAAATACTGAGGCATCATATAGCTCAGTCATATGGTGGGTCCATGCCTACTCTTTTGAGGAACCTCTATACTGATTCCTGTAGTGGTTGTACTAATTTACAATCCCACCAAGAGTATAAAACATTTATTTTTATTTGTATTCTTGATGACTGCAATTTTGACTGGTGTGAGATGAAATCTCAGTGTAGTTTTGCAGAATACACTTTTAAATTAGAGTATTTACTCCTATTTACACTTACTATAATTAGTCTTCTAGAAATAATTTCATTGCCAGGTGCAGTGGTGCATGCCTAAAATCCCAGCTACTCAGAAGGCTGAGGCAGGAGTATCACAAGTTTGAGACTAGTGCAACTTAGTGAGATCTTGTCTCTAAGTAAAAAAATAAAAAGGGCTGAGGATTTAGCTCAGTGGGTATCCTGGGTATAATTCCCAGTATAATTACTACTACTAGTACTATTACTAATGATGATGATGATACTAGTAGCAGTAGTAATTTAATTAACCATAAAAGTTGTACTTTATTATGGGGTACCATGTTTTGGATACATGTATATATTAGATAATATTTAAATCAGGTTAAACAGATTTATCTCCTCGAACTTTCATTATTTTATGGTGAAAACTTTCAAAATCTATTCTAGAGTTTTGAAATATAAAGTACATTATTGTTATCTACACTGTGCAGCAGCACGCAGCAGTTTTTTTGCTTCTAATTTTAACTTAGTACATATCCATAAGTGGTTTCCCATCATTCCTCACTGTCCCCAGCCTCTGGTAACCACCAGTATACTCTTAAATTCTATCAGATCAACTTTTAAAAATTCCACATGTGAGATCATATGGTACTTATATTTCTGTGCCTCACTTATTTCACTTATTTTTTTCCATTTTGTTCCAAATGACAGGGTTTAATTCTTTTTTTATGGCTGAATAGTATTCCATTATATATGTGCACTACACTTTCTTTACCCATTCATCAACTGATGGATACCTGGGTTACTTCCATTTCTTGGCTATGAATTATTATTCATATATTTAAATTTATTAAACATACCATTCTCTCTGATCCATCAGTTCAATATTACTTTCTCTTTCCCTAATTCCTTCTTTTTATACTAATTCTTTTTCTACTAATTTAAAAGTTACCCACATGTTTTCTATGGTTTTCATGGTTACTCTAGAAATATACTATCCAATAGTACTTTCTACAATGATGGAAATTTTCCAAATCTGCATTACCCAACAGAATATCCACTGATCACATATGGCTATTGATTTCTTTTTCTTGTGGTACTGAAGTGTCTTGCTTATGGCAAATGCTCTACTATTAAGCTATATCTCTGGCCCACACATCTACTGAGAAACTAAAATGTAGCTAGTACAACTCAGAAACTAAATTTTTAAAGTAAATTTAAATAGATATATATGGCTACCATACTGGACAGAGATGCTACAAAAACTATAAAACATCTAACTCTACTATATCAAAGTCAAAAATTTACTTTTTGGCCAGGCATAGTAAAATGTACCCATATTCACAGCTACATGGGAAGCTAAATTTGAGATCAGCCTGGGCAACACAGTGAGACCCCATTTCAAAGATAAAAACAGAAATCTTCATTATTTTCTTCTTTCATAATTAATTCTAGACCCTTGGAATACTTCAATTCCATTTAATCCTTCTTCAAATTTGTATACATTATTGTATATTATTTTTGCATATTCTATCATAATTTCTTTTTGTGGTGCTATGGATTGAACCCAAGGCCTTGTGCATGCGAGGCAAGCCACTCTACTAACTGAGCTAAATCCCTAGACCCTATCATAAATTTTTTAAATCCAAAATTTTTTTTTATTTATGGCAGGGAGAATTGGCCCACTCCTATAATCACAGCAACTTGGGAGGCTAAGGCAGGAGTGCTGCAAGTTTGAGGCCAGCCTCAGCAGTTTAGTGAGACAGCTAAAATAAAATAAAATAAAATAAAATAAAATAAAATAAAATAAAATAAAAAAGACTGGGGATGTAGCTCAGTGGTAAAGCACCCCTGGTCTAATCCCCAGTACCAAAAAAAAAAAAAAAAAAGTTATTTGACAATTTGTCATTTAGATTTATCCATGTAGTTATCATATTATATTCTCTTCATTCAACTTTTCTTTCAATCAGAGATCATTTTCTTTTTGATCAAAATACCTAATAAATAATGGCCTATGGCTAATGATGTGGTGGAGTGCTTGCTTATTGTGCATAAGGCCCTGGGGCTCAATGTCCATCATGGCAAAAATTATAATTTAAAATAAAGTCTACTGGCAGCAAATGATCTTAATTTAGTTAATCTGAAAGATGACTTTTCTTCAGTCAAAAGCAATAATTTTACTAAGAACAGAATTATAGGTTAGTATTTCTCTTTCAGCACACTGAATGTATCATTCCATCATCATCTGGTCTCCAGAGTTGCTATTAAGGAGTTAGTTATCAATTGATAATTGGGAAATACCTTTGCAATGACTGAATTTGGGTGCCCACCATCCAACAACAAATGCAGGGATTTATTTGCATGACAGTTATTTACAAAACATAGAATCAGACTACAGAGAACCATCCAGTTCTGAAATGTATTTGGTGCAGACCTATGAATTTCAAACTTTGCCTTGTTCTTTTCTTCCAGCAGCAGAATTCTTCTGGCACAAAGAAAGTAAGCAAAAAAAGCAGACATGAGGCTACTCTGAGAGTTTGAAAACTGTTGTCTAAACCATTAAAACCTGAGAATTGCTTTTCTACATTAGAGTACTTTTTCTTTAAGTATATGGACTCACCTGTTTACTGGATGACATATAACTACTCATAAAGTCAAACAGATGATCTGAGTTCACTTTTTAAGAACTCAGGCTTAATTTCCTCAGGCTATCACCTCATTCACCTAAAGAATCAAAACCACCTGGCATTGCCATCCACCAGGATCCAACTTGACCCACTTTGGTTTGTGTAAATGGTTAAGACTTTTCAGTGATCTTCTCAGAAGCAGAATACCAGTAAAGACACAGATACCCTACTTATAGTAAGCTATCCTTCCATTGCCCAGAATACCAGTTGCTTTTATGAATGTATGGGCATGGAAGAAGCACTGCCATGTTCTTTCTATTATGATCTCTCCTCTCTATAGTTAATGAGTGCATACTGCATTCCATCAGTTAATATTTTTTGAGAACCTACTATGTAGCCAGGAGTGGTGGTACACATCTTTAATTCCCTCCTACTAGGGACACTGAGGCAAGAGGATTCCAAGTTCGAGGCAAAATAAAGACATAGTGAGACTATGTCTTATTAAAATAAAAAAAATAAAAATGGCTGGGGATGTAGCTCAGTGATAGAGAGCCCCTGGGTTCAATTCTCAGTACTGCAAAAAGACAAGAAAAAAAGAGAGAACCTATGATGTGCTAGGTATGGTTCTAAACACTGAGACATAGAGCCCGGCCCTATAAAACATGCATTCTAGTGGGAGGTGACAGTTACTCAGGTAATAGAATAATGATTCCAATTAATAACAAGTGGTAAAGAAAAGAAAATAGAGTTATGGGGGAAAAATGACTGGGGGATAGGGAGGGTAATGAATTTTAACAAGATGGTCAGAAAGGACTCTCTAATAAGATGATATTTGACCTAAGAACTAAATAATGAAGAATCAGAAATGTGAAGATCTGAGACAATAATGTGTTAGGGAGGAGACAAGTATTCTATAGTGGGCAGTCAGTCAGTCAACACAAAAAGTTTGAGATAAGAATGAGCTTGAAGCCGGGCGCGGTGGCTCAAGCCTGTAATCCCAGCACTTAGGGAGGCTGACACAGGAGAATCGCGAGTTCAAAGCCAGCCTCAGCAACGGCGAGGCGCTAAGCAACTCAGTGAGACCCTGTCTCTACATAAAACACAAAATAGGGCTGGGGATGTGGCTCAGTGGTCAAGTACCCCTGAGTTCAATCCCCAGTACCAAAAAAAAAAAAAAAAAAAGAATGAGCTTGATATGACTGAACAGCAGAAAAGGAGCTAATGATGCTGGGTAGACAGCAATAATTCCAGTTACTTGGGCAGCTGAAGCAGGAGAATCCAAGTTCAAGGCCAACCTAAACACCTCAGCAAGACGCTGTCTCAAAAAATAAAAAGGGTTGCAGTTATAGCTCAGTGGTAGAATGCCCACTGGTTCAATCCCCAGTAAGACAACAACAATTACAAAAACAAACAAACAAAAAAAAAAACAGAGAAAGAAAAGCAGATAATATTGCTTAGAATGAGTGAGAAGGTATAAAAAGTACAGGAAGTGTTGGATATACAGTATACAGGCAGAATCTAGATCATGTAACCCATGATAAAAATCCTAATTAAAAGTTCTATATCTTATTTTAGTTACACTAGAGGTTTTTAAGGAAATAAAGGGGAAAGGATTATTTTGCAAAGATCATTCTGAGTGCCAAGACAATTCATCAGAAAAAGAATAATCTTTTCAACCAATGGTCGTACTAGAGCAATTAGATAAACGCATGCAAAAGAATAAAAGTTAGAACCTTTCTTCAGGATATACACAAAAATTAATTCAAAATGGAGCATATTCCTAAATGTAAGCAATAAATCTATAAAACTCTAAGAACAAAATATAGCAGTAAATTTTTGTAACTTTCAGTTAGGCAAAACCATCTTAGGATACCAAAAGCATGAAACAAAAGAAAAAAATGGATAAATTGAACTTCATGAAAATAAAACCTTTTGAATTTCCAAGAACACCATGAAGAAAATGAAAAGACAGCCCACAGAATGGCAGAAAATATTTCCAAATATATATCTGATAAGGGGTTGTAGCGAAAATATGTCAAGAACTCTTTTAACTTAATAACAAAAGACTAATAACACAATTAAAAGCAGGCAAAGGATCTAAACAGATATTTCTCCAAAGGAGATGTACAAATGGCTAATAAGCATATGAAAAAATGTTCATCATCATTAGATATAAGAGAAACATAAATAAAACCACAATGAGATATGATTCTACACCTGCTAGGATGGCTATAATAAAAGAGAGAGATAATTAACAAATATGGATGAGGATGTGAAAAATAGAACACTCACATACTGCTGGTTGATGTGTAAAAAGATGCAGTAACTTTGAAAGAAGTCAATTGCAAAAGACCAAATATTATATATTTTAATTTATATGAAATGCTCAGAATAGCCAAATCATTAGATAGAAAATATAATGGGAAGGTTGAAGGGAATGGAGAATGATTACTAACAGGAAAGGGCTTCTTCCGGATGATGAAAGTGTTCTAAAATTGTTTGAGGTGGTAGGTGCACCACATGGTGCTAGAGCAAGTAGATATTCATAGGTGAAAAAATAAACCAAATTCTTACACCTCACACAAAATTAACTCAAAATGGATCGTGGACATAAGTGTAAAGCACAAAACTATAAAATATTTAGGATAAAAAGCATATTGAGAGGGCTGGGGCTGTAGCTCAGTGGTAGCACACTTGCCTAGCACGCGTGAGGCACTGGGTTCAATCCTCAGCACCACATATAAATAATAAATGAATAAAATAAAGATCCATCAACAACTAAAAAAATATTTTTAAAAAAAGCATATGAGAGAATATTTAAGATCTAGAGCTAGGCAGTTCTTAGACTTAACACCAAAGCATGAGACATAAAGAGAAAAACAGATACACTAAACTTCATTGAAATTAAAAAATTATGTTCTGTGAAGATCTTCATGAGATGATGATAAAATAAGCTTTAGGGCTAGGAGAAAATATTTGTGAAAACACACCTCTGACAAAAAACTATCGTCTGGAATATATAACGAAATCTCAAAGCTCAACTGTAAAGAACAAATCTAATTAGAAAATGGGAAAAAGAAACCAGGCGCGGTGGCTCAAGCCTGTAATTCCAGCACTTAGGGAGGCTGACACAGGAGAATCGCGAGTTCAAAGCCAGCCTCAGCAACGGCGAGGCGCTAAGCAACTCAGTGAGACCCTGTCTCTACATAAAACACAAAATAGGGCTAAGGATGTGGCTCAGTGGTCGAGTGCCCCTGAGTTCAATCCCCAGTACCAAAAAAAAAGAAAAGAAAAGAAAATGGGAAAAAGAAATGAAGAGATTTTATTGAAGAAGAGATCTGAATGGCAAACAAGCACAATTTTACATATTTTTTTAAATATAAGGTAAAAATGCTCAATATCATTAGTGATTAATGACAGGCAACTGAAAAGTAGTGAAACATTATTACATAATAATGTCTGATTAGTGGATGAGGATACATAAGGGGGGTGGGAATGGGGAACATAGGAGAAATGGAGGAACTCTGGATGCGGCAGGGGGGCTGTGGGGGGAGGGAAAGGGGAATGGGCATAGTACAGATGGTTGATTGAGATCGTCATCATTACCCTTGGTGCATGTATGAAGACACAAATGGTGTGACTCTATCTGGTTTGCAACCAGAGAAATGGAAAAATTGAGCTCTGTGTATGTACTATGACTTGAAACACATTTAAATAAAATAATATAAATAAAAAAATGTCTGAAATAAAAAATAGTGACAATGTCAAATGCTGACAAGGATGCAGAGAAACTGGTCACTCAGATTCTATTGATGGTATTCTACTGGTAGTATAGGCACGCTGATAAATAGTTTGGCAGACTCTCACACTCACACATACACAAAGCACTATCATATGGCTCAGCAATAGTGCATCTGGACATTTAATCTGGAGAAATTAAAAGAAAAACTTGCATACAAATGTTTACAGCAGCTTTATTCTGAATAGCCAAGAACAGGAAAACAAACGGGTAAATAGTTAAAGTGGCATAACCACACCATGGAATACTATTCAGTAATAAAAAGGAACAAAATATTAATACATGTAACAACCTGGATGATGCTCCAGAGATGATTAAAAAAAATAAAAAGGTAATTATAAAAGATTACATACCATATTATTTTATTTATATACTATTTTTGAAATAACAAAATTATATAAGTGGAGAACAGATTAGTGGTTGCCAGGGATGAAGAAGGTGAAGGAGGGAGAAAAAGGGCAACAGGCAAGATTTTTATGGTGGTGGAAAATGTTCTGTATTTCACTTTGTTGAGGTCGTTTTCCTGGTTTTGATATTTTACTAAAGTAAACTTGCAAAGTAGACATCTGCAAGATGTTACCCTTGGGGAAACTAGGTAAAGGTTCAATGAATTGCCCTGCATTATTTCTTACAACTGCATATGGATCCACAACTATCTAAAAATTAAATGTTTAATAATAATAATAATAATAATAATAATAGTGGGGGAAGGTGGCACACACCTGTAATCCTAGTGACTTGAGAAGGTGAGGCAAGAAGATTGCAAATTCAAAGCCAACCTTAGCAATTTAGCAAGACCCTCAAGCAACTTAGTGAGACACTGTCTGGTATGACAACTCCTCCTTTTTTTCCCTTTAAAGTTCATAAGTAAATGATATTTTGACATTTTTACCTTATATTTTAAAAATATGTAAATAAGCTACAATAATAGTGAAATAGTATAGGAGTAGAAAGAAGACAGATTAAAGGAATGAACAGAGAAGACTAAGCTTACAGAAAAATTTAGTATATAATACGATAAAGAAATTGTTTCTTTCTCTCTCTCTCTCTTTTTTTTGCATTACTGGGATTGCACCCAGGGCTTCACACATGCTAGTAAGTGCTCTACTATGAACTATATCCTCAGGGCAAGAAACCAATCTCTATGGACTAAAGCCAACAGGAATTCTTACTCTCCAGTTATTGGACGAATTTGGCCAATGTGAGATACTGGAGGAAATCAGAGAGAGTCAGAGTAGGTATTACCTTCACCCTTCCCCTGCTGAGCCATAGCTTGATAATAACTGCATTCCTCTACTAAAGGCCACAGCTCCAGACCTATGTTTCAGCAATTGGTATTGCTGGGTTCTACTAATGACACTCTTTCTCTTCAGAGTTAAGAGCATCTATAGAGCCAGGCGCGGTGGTGCACGCCTGTAATCCCAGCACTTAGGGAGGCTGAGACATGAGAATCATGAGTTCAAAGCCAGTCTCAGCAACGGTGAGGCGCTAAGCAACTTGGTGAGACCCTGTCTCTACATAAACACAAAAGAGGGCTGGGGATGTGGCTCAGTGGTCAAGCACCCCTGAGTTCAATCCCCAGTAACCTCCCGACTCACACACACACAAAAAGAGTAGCAACAGTTTTTGGCTTCATTATCCCTCACTTGTTTCCCCAACTTTGACCACACCTTTGTAAATAAATACTCTCTTCCTTAAACTTTTGTCAATTATCCTTGGGTGTGTCATCTACTTCATGTCTGGGTCCTGATGTACTTGCCAAGAGGTAAAATCTGAAATGCCACACTAGTAAATATCAAGGGTTAGTGCACATTTGGAAATGAACAGTTAGAGTGATGGGAATATGAGAGAGGTTTTAAAATAAATGTTGGAGTGATTTAAAAACTCTCTTTTCAAAGCTGTACATAAGAAATATGGCCTTGCTCAAAGAGAGTTCTGGCCTTTATACAGGCTTCTAGAGACAAACTCTAAACCCTTGGAATTTCCTTAGTAATAGGAGAAACTTTGTAATTTGAGGTGGGTCCCTTGAACCACATTTACTGTTTATATTGAGGTAACTCTTGGGGGCTCCATGAACATATCAGTTCAGCCTACTGGAAAGGAAGAACTGGAGACTAAATTCAACCATAAGGGCAATCAATCAATCAATCATGTTTATGCAGTAAAATCTCAATTTAAAAAATCTAACACTGAAGGCCAGGATTGGCAACATTCCATGTATATTGTCATATATCAATTTCAAGAAGATAGCATTTGGAATCTTCCTTGTTTTTGCTCTGTGCAGCTCTTTTCTTGGCTAATCTATATCTTTTCCCTATAACGGTGAGTTTAATAGGTTTCAGTGGACTCTGGGGATCTTTCTAGAAAGTTATTAAACCTGAGAGTACTGTTGGGAAATCTCTGAACTTGTGGTAGGTGTGAGAGGTGAAGATAATCCTGTGTGGACTCTTTGTCTAACTTTGAAGTTGGACCCTAACTCCTTGCAGGTAGGGTCAGAAGTCTGGGCAGACTTTGGTATTTGGTAGACTGTGCTCTTAACCTCAAGATTTGGCTAATTCTAGATCAAAGCACAAAAATGTAAGCATCAGAAAATATAAATTAAGATTAATATGTAAAATTAATAATTTTTTCTGCATATATGCTTATATAATTTAAATCCTTTTACTTACCTGAGGGTCCACTAACCACCCATGATACAAAGGAATATCAAGAAGATCAAATACTATGCATTCCGGTGTATATTCAAACACTCGAACACCAGTGAATCTTACATTTACATCCAGGCCTGTCTGAAGTTTGTGCAAAATTGCCATAGCATCACTCATATTCTGAAAATAAAAAGGGGAAAGGTATAGTTCAGAAAAAGCAAAACAAAAGCAACAAAAATAGCATACCCCAATAGTCCCAACTATTCAGGATGCTGAGGCAGGAGAACTGCTTGAGCACAGGCGTTTGGGGCCAATCTGGATAAATAAGAAGACCCTGTTTCTTAAAATTCTTTAAAAATTTTTCCATTTTACCCAATTTATTCAGTTCTTCAATAGATTTTTGTTATTTTTTTTTAAATATTTATTTATTTTTTTAGTTGTAGGTGGACAGAATATCTTTATTTTATTTTTATGTGGTGCTGAGGATCGAACCCAGTACCTCACGCATGCTAGGCGAGCACGCTACCACTGCGCCATAACCCCAGCCCCTAGATTTTTGTTATTAAAACCTATTATGTTTCAGACATTAATATAAGTTCCAAAGATACAATAGTGAATAAAACAAAATTTTGGTCTTATGTAATTAATATTCTAAACATGTAAATTTACAATACAATGTCAACTATTAGAAAAATTGAGTAATCTGAGGTTGTACAGAGTGGCGGTGGTGAAGGACCTATTTTAGATGTGAAAGTTTAAAGTAAAAAGTTTCTATGTAATCCCAGTGACTCAGGAGACTGAGGCAGGAAGATCAAACATTCAAGGTTAGCCTCAGTGCCTTAGCAAAACCTGTCTCAAAATAAAAAAATAAGGGCTGGGAATGTACTCAGTGGTAGAACACTCCTGGGTTCTAGCTCCATTACTGGAAAAATAACAAAAACAAACCAGTTTCTAAGGTCAGCTAAGTGTGGTGGTACTCACCTGTAACTCCAGGTACTTGCAAGACTGAGGCAGAAAGATTGCAAATTCAAGGCTAGCCTGGGCAATTTAGTGAGATTCTGTCTCAAAAATAAAATAGCTTGCCGGGCACAGTGGTACATGCCTATAATCCCAGCGGCTCGGGAGGCTGAGACAAGAGGATTACCAGTTCAAAGCCAGCCTTAGCAATGGTGAAGTGCTAAGCAACTCAGACTCTGTCTCTAAATAAAATACAAAATAGGGCTAGGGATGTGGCTCAGTGGTCGAGTGCCTCGGAGTTCAGTCCCCGGTACCAAAAAAAAAAAAAAAAAAAAAAAACAACTCAGTGGAAGAGTACTTGCCTAATAAATGCAAGGCCCTGGGTTTCACTCCCAGTATCACATACACACACATCAAAAGATATTTGTAGACCCATGTGGCTTGGTGGTTAAGTTCTCCTGGGTTCAATACCCAGTACCAAAAAAAAAAAAAAAAGGAAGTGGAAGTGGCTTAATGCCCATTGTCAGATAACTGGATAAAGAAAATGTGGTATATACATACAATGAAATATTATTCAGCATTAAAAAAGACAGAAAATTCTGTCAAATGCTACAACATGGATGAACCTTGAGGGCATTATGTGGAATGAAATAAGCCAGTTACAGAAGTAAAAATGCCTTATGATTCCATTTAAATGAGGTATCTATAGTAGTCAAAAATCATGAAAACATAAAGTAGAATGGTGGTTTCCAGGGACTTGAGGGGATGAGAAATGGAAAGTTGTGCAATGGGTATAGAATTTCAGTTTCACAAGATAAAAAAGTTGTAGAGATCTATTACACAATTCTGTG
Source organism: Xerus rutilus (assembly GCA_028644305.1). NCBI lineage: Eukaryota > Metazoa > Chordata > Mammalia > Rodentia > Sciuridae > Xerus > Xerus rutilus. The sequence continues at coordinate 92,564,733 of CM053401.1, read as the reverse complement.
AGTATAACTGACACTATGAAACTGTACAATTAAAAATTATTAAAAGGATAAATTTCATGATATGAATTTATGAAATTTGTTTTGTTAATAAGCTACTAAGTCGTGAAAAGTTATGCAAGAAACAAATTCTTTTACTAAGTGAAAGATATCAATCTGCAAATACTACAAATGGTATAATTCTAAATGACACTCTGGAAATGGCAAATCTAGAGATAGTAAAGATCAGTGGTTGCCAGGGATTACAGAGAGAAAGGGATAAATAGACAAAGCACGGAAGATTATGATAGTGAAAATATTCTGTATATTATAATGGTGAACACATGTCATTATACATTTCTTAAAATTCAAAGATTGTATATTGCCAAAAGTGAACACAAATATGCTATGAACTTTGGGTGACAGTGGCACATTAATGATATAACAAATGTACCACTCTGATGTAGGATGTTGATAGTGGGGGATGCTGTTGATAGTGGGAGGAAGTACAGGAGGTACATGGAAATGCCCTACTCTTTCTGTACTCAATTTTGCAGTCAATGCCTTGAATCTAAAACAGTTCAAATAAAAAAAAAAAAGAAAAGGGAAACAGGAAGGCTTCTTCAAAAATGATAGTTAAACAGAGACCAAAGTGAAAATTCTTGGGAAGCCCTCGGAAAAGACCATTCCAGACAAAGTGGATAGCAGTGCACAAACTCTGATGCAGAAGTGAGTTTATTACAGCATCCATAGAACAGCAAGGAGTCCAGGAACGCTAGACTAAAATAAATGAAATGAAAAGTTGTAGAGATGAAGTCTGAGAGCCAGGCAGAAAGTGGATCACAGAGCCTTACTGCCCAAATTAAGGAGTCATTCTGTCCATCGTTCTCAGTAAATGTGATCACGTAAGTCAGTAATGAAGATTATTTTAAAACATACTTTTCTAAACATTGTAACAAAATTAAATATGAACATCTGTATAGAGGACATATTTGATAGAAAAAATTAGAAACTACGTAAAGTTTAATAAACTTTTACAGAATCTACATCTTAGCAGACACTATGCTAGAAGATACAAAAGTAAAAGCATTTAAGTAGATGCAAATAGTACTACTATGTATAACTAATTAGAACAAATAAGTTTTAAAAAAAGAAAAAATAAACCAAAACATAATAGGACTACTGGAGACGCTTATAGTAGGAAGGGTAAATATATTAAAAGTAGGGCTGGGGTCACTGGCACACACCTTTAATCCCAGCAACTCAGGAGGCTGAAGCAGAAGAGTCATGAGTTCAAAGCTAGCCTCAGCAACTTAGCGAGGACCTAAGCAATTTAATAAGACCGTGTCTCAAAATTTAAAAAAAAAAAAAGTGCTGGGAATGTAGCTCAGTGGTTAAGCACCTCTGGGTTCAATCCCTGGTACCAAACAACAACAAACCCCCAAAATTAGGGAGCATCTTTGAAATTTAAAGAAGACAAATTTAGGTCATAAAATTAAAGTTCTGAGCCCAGTATGGTGATGAACGCCTGTAATCCCAGCACTTTGGGAGGCTGAGACAGGAGAATCGCAAGTTCAAAGCCAGCCTCAGCAATGGTGAGCACTAAGCAACTCAGTGAGACTCTGTCTCTACATAAAACACAAAATAGGGCTGGGGATGTGGCTCAGTGGTTGAGTACCCCTGAGTTCAATCCCCGGTACCACAAAAAAAAAAAAAAAATTAAAGTTCTGGTTTTACCAAATAACTTATTAAATCCCATTTTAAGAAACTGTACAGGCTGCAAACAAATTATTACAATGTTTTAAATGCATGAATGACACATTGATAAATAGGATAAAACTGTTTATACAGTGGATAACACTATGTTAAACACTCTTTGACCTTTGTCTACACAGTACCCTAAAATAATATATTTTTTAGCCTTCCCCAAAGCTAAATCTTGAAAATGTTCAGCTCATATTTTCTCCTTAAGTGCTATAAAATCTTTTCTAAAGCCACAATGATGAATCTGAAAAAATGTGAACAATATTGAGCAATCTAAGGACTATAGTTCTACCATCAAATTTTTCTTCTATTTTTGTTAAATTCTTGGCTGCTAATCACCCACCTTCCTTTGGGGGCATTATAATTTCTTTTCTTTTCCTTTTTCTCTTATTTTTCTTCTTTTCCTTGTGACACTACAGATTGAACCCAGGGCGCTCTACCACTGAGCTACATCCCCATCCCTTTTTGTTTTTGAGACAACATCCTTCCTAAATTGCCCAGGCTGTCCTCAAACTTATGATCCTGCTTCAGTTTCCTGAGTAGTTAGAATTAAAGGCAGGAGCCACCGTGCCTGGTGGGGGATAGTGAGCTAGCTATCTAGGGGGATAGCTCATTGTTCTGGAGCTCATGCTTATATTTTCATATAATTGTTACATTTATTATGGGTTATTTAGTATTAAAATAACTGAATAGTATTATTTGATAGTTTTATCATCTCCATACATCTCCATAGAGATTTATAAAACTAATAAAAATAAATTTATAAGCAAAGAGTTAAAAGGGGTAAACCTTTTTTTTTTTTTTTTTTTTTTTGGCACTTGGGATTGAACTCAGGGGCACTCAACCACTGAGCCACATCTCCAGTCCTATTTTGTATTTTATTTAGAGACAAGGTCTAATTGAGTTGCTTAGGGTCTCACTTTTGCTGAGGCTGGCTTTGAACTCGAGATCCTCCTGCCTCAGCCTCCCGAGCTGCTGGGATTACAGGTGTGTACCACTGAGCCCAGCAAAAGGGGTAAATCTTTTGTCACTTGGTTCCTAATTCCACATTAATACTATAAAATATAAATTTGAGAGATGATTACTTACATAATATGAAAGGATTACTGCTGCATCCTTTAAGATAGTGGTTAAATTGTTTCTTAGGGCAGGGCGCGGTGGCACATGCCTATAATCCCAGCACTTTGGGAGGCTGAGACAGGAGAATCGCGAGTTCAAAGCCAGCCTCAGCAACAGCGAGGCGCTAAGCAACTCAATGAGACCCTGTCTCTATATAAAACACAAAATAGGGCTGGGGATGTGGCTCAGTGGTTGAGTACCCTTGAGTTCAATCTTCGGTACCAAAAAAAAAAAAGAAGTTGATGGGAAACTGTAATCATTCATAATTTCTAATTTAAATCTGTCATTAGTTGAAAGGCCTGATTTCAATAAGAAATTATATAAGTTTGATAAATCAATTATAAATTAAATCTTATAATTTCATACTTATAAAGCTGAGTGGAATGGCACACGCCTATAATCACAGCAGCCTGGGAGGCTTAGGCAGGAGGATCTCAAGTTCAAGGTGAGACTCAGCAACTTAGTTAGGCCCTAAGAAACTCAGCAAGACCTTTTCTCAAAATTAAAAATTAAAAAGAGGATTGGGGTTGTGGCTCAGTGGTAGAGCGCTTGCCTAGCATGTGTGAGGCACTGGGTTCAATTCCTCAGCACCATTAAAAAGATAAATAAAGTTATTTTTAGAAAAGAAACCTTTAAAAATTTTTTAAAAAATAAAAAGGGCTGAAGATGTAGCTCAGTGGTAAAGCATCCCTGGGTTCAACCTCTGTACAAAAACAAAATTTCATTTGAAAAAAGGTTTCTATTTCTAAAAATGTTTGGAAATCATTGCTTTAAACTACAAATTATTCCAGAATGTATTTTGGTGGGGGCAGTGCCGAGGACTGAACTTAGGGCTTCAATAAGCTAATCCCACAGCTCTCTCCTAATAAAATTCAAATACTTAGAATATAAATTTGGCTTTAGCTATAGATTTCCTATTTGAAATAACAATGAAATTCAATATGTGGACTTTTCAATTCTATTAGGACAAGATTATCTGAACATTAAAATCCAAGAAATGTTGTAATACTAAAATAGATTTTGCTTTCTTTTAACTAATGAAAGTATATTTTAAAAGTTGCTTTTAAAGTAAGAAAGGTTGGGGTTGTGGCTCAGTGGTGGAGTACTTGCCTTGCATGTGTGAGGCACCGGGTTTGATCCTCAGCCCCACATAAAAATAACTAAATAAAATAAAGGTATTGTATCCATCTACAACTAAAACAAAAAATATTTTATAAAAAGTGATAAATAAGGTTCTAGTGATGTTTATTTCTTCCCTGGTTGATCCTTCCTAAATGTAGCATTTTTTTTCCTCCTTCTCTTTCCAAGCAAAGAGAAATACTGAAGAAAACAAGGTTCTGCTTGCTTTCTTCCAGCTCTAATGATTTTGAACTTAGTAACCCTTCCTATATTATAGAACAGGATCTCTAAAGAACATACCAAGAAATGTGGACATATTGAAACTACGAAACAGCAAAATGTGTCCTAATGACATACTAGAAACATTACTTGCTCAACTTTTTCCTAAACAAACTTCAGGGCTGGGGTATAGTTAAGTGGTAGAGTGCTTGCCTAGAATGCTTGGGAGGTCCTGGGTTTGATTCTCAGCACTGAAAAAAGAAAATAAAAAAGAAAGAACAGAAAAAGAAAAACATAATTTAATTGAAAAATATAAATAAACCAAGGAAAGATCAATCAATGACAAATTTATGTGAAAGTCAATTTTTTAAAAAATTACCAGGTTATTATTCCCCACAGATTGAAGAATGGTATTGACATTTCATCCTCTATAGAATATGTATTCACAGAAAACATGAATCTTAAAAGTATGGTCTCTATAGGCCAAATCTGACTGTGCACTAAGGGTTCTTACATATTTAAAAGGTTGAGAAAAAAGAAGACAAAGAATATGTAACAGAGACTGACCACATTGGCCTGCAAAACCTAAAATTTCTACTATCTAGTCCTTTATAGAAAAGACTGCAAGTCACTGCTAAAGAAAACAATGCAGGGGCTGAAGTTGTGGCTCAGTGGCAGAGCGCTTGCCTTGCACGTGTGAGGCACTGGGTTCGATCCTCAGCACCACATAAAAATAAAAATAAACAAAATAAAGACACTGTGTCCATGTATAACTAAAAAAAATTAAAAAAAAAAAAGAAAACAATGCATATATTCATAACATAAAATTAAATATTTTAATATGATAAAAATCATGTTTATTACCTGTTCATAATTTAAACGTTGAATTTCTGAAATTTCTTTTGGCTTTGCATCAAGCATGTAATCTCCTGTAAAAAGAAATGGTGAAATTGCCTTTTTAAATGTTAATACTTTCTTTTTGTAAAATTAGTATTTCAATTATAAAATTTTAAACATTGGATCAATAGAGAACATAAATGTTGACCCCTCAATTGTACCTAGAGAAAAGTAATGACTATTTGCTATCCTCAGATTTTTTTTCAATGTATTTAAAAATACCTTTGAATTTTTCTTATCTCCCATTTTACAATACATTTGAGTTTCTTTATATACTACATATAAAGCTCCCAAAAGTTGTACCAACTTCTATTGCTGTCAAATATTCCTCTAGTTACTTCATTAACAGTGGGTATTATAAGTATGCTAAATATCTGAAACTTAGAAAAGACAAAAAATTTTTGCATTAAAAAAATGGGTATTTGGGATTGGCTTACTTCACTTAGCATAATGTTCTCCAATTCCATCCATTTACCTGCAAATGTCATAATTTTATTCTGTTTTATTGCTGAATAATATTCCATTGTGTATATATACCACAGTTTCTTTATCCATTCATCTACTGAAAGGCATCTGGGTTGTTCTCTCTGATTAGTGGATGCTGATACATAAGGGAGGTGGGAATGGGCAACATAGGAGAAATGTAAGAACTTTGCATGGGGCAGGGGGAGTGGGGGGAGGGAAACGGGAATGGGTGTAGCAAAGGTGGTGGAATGAGATGGTCATCACTACCCTGGGTACATGTATGAAGACACAAATAGTGTGACTTCATCTGGTTTGCAACCAGAGAGATGGAAAAATTGAGTTCTATATATGTACTTTGACTTGAAATGCATTTAAATTAATTAATTAATTTTAAAAAAAGGATATTTAAAAATATGTATTTTAATTTCGTATCACTCTTTACCCCCACCCCCATCATACTGGGGACTGAACCTAGAGGAAATTTAAGACAGAGCTATATCTGCAACCATTTTTTTTATCATTTATTTTGAAAGGCTCTCACTAAATTGCTTGGAGCCTCATTAAACTGTGGAGGCCTTGCACTTGTGATCCTTCTGCCTCAGCCTCCCAAGTTGCTGAGATTACAGGTGCACAGCAAAAAATATTATTTTTAAAAAAATTTTTGGTGGTCTGGTGATTGAACCCAGGAGCTCTCTACCACTAAATCACATCCCCAGCCCTTTTTTTAAAATTTGAGATACAGTCTCACTAAGTTGCTGAGACTGGCCCTCAAGCTTGATCCTCCTGCCTCAGCTTCCTGAGTTGCTGATATCACAGGCATGTACCCTGTGCCCAGCACTTATCTCTTTTTAAAGTTTAAATTTTTAATTTATCTGATTTATTTTGATAGAAACAGTGAGATATGGAACTAGTTCTAACCCAACCTCCCAAACTGGTAACAAGCTAATAAAACTGCTTTAATATAACCTTTATTTTTCTAATTCAAAATAAACTTTTAAAGACTTCATCAAGTATTGTGTTAAACTTTCTAACTCTGATCACAAAAGAATTCCTATAAAAATCAATATATTATTTGTGTGCTTTCAATTAGAACTTTAAGATAGCAAAGTCTAACCAACAATGATTTCTTTTCTTTTTTTATTTTTTTGAATCAAAAGATGAGCTAGTATTTTATTTTGGAAAAAAGTAACATGAGAACTTGCTAAATATTCAGTCAACACTGTTCAACTAAATAATGCATACAACAATCATATTTAGAGTCAAATGATGGAAAAATTAAAATGCAAATACAATTTCTGTGTGTGTGTGTTTTCATACATGCACCTAGTAATGTCCATCTCAATCAACCATTTTTGATACTCTCATTCCCCCTTCCCTCTCCCTACCTACCCCCTACCCCATCCAAAGTTCCTCTATTTCTCCCATGTTCCCCACCCCCAGCCCCTTTATGTATATCAGCATCCACTAATCAGAGAGAACATTCGGCATTTGGATTTTGGGGATTGGTTTACTTTACTTAGCATAATGTTCTCCAATTCCATCCATTTACCTGCAAATGCTATAATTTTATTCTCTTTTATTGCTGAGTAATATTCCCTTGTGTATATATACCAGTTTCTTTATCCATTTGGTGGTATAGTGGTGAGCATAGCTGCCTTCCAACAATGATTTCATTCTGCATAGGCAGAAGGACTCCAAGAGCACTAAATTAATGGGTTGATGGAAATGTATAAGCAAGCCAATTTAAGAAAAATGTTGAGTCTTTACACAGCACATTATATATGGATTTTGGGGAGGGGCAATGCTGGAAATCAAGCCCCATGCAGGGCTTTCATACATGCCAGGAAAGTACTCTACCACTGAGCTACATTCCCAACTCTTTGTTAAGGTTTTTTTTTTTTTAATTAAAAAAAATTGTAGTTGTATATGGACACATTATCTTTATTTTATTTACTTATTTTTATATGGTGCTGAGGATAGAATCCAGTGCCTCACACATGCCAGGCATGTGCTCTACCACTGAACTACAACCCCAGTCCCCCATGTTGAGGTTTTGACCTAAGATTTAATTGAAGGGGCTGTGGTTGTAACTCAGTGATAGAGTGTTTGCCTAGAATGTGTGAGGCACTGGGTTTGATTCTCAGCACCACACACACTACATAAATAAATAAATAAATAAATGTTATAAAAAACTTTTTAAAAAAGAGATTTAATTGAAAACTATGCTTTCTTTTGAGCATATGCTGCATATTATTTATTCAAATAACTGGAACATGAATGCTATACTTGAATCTTATATTTCATTTGGAATCTATATTTATTTTGATAAGAGACTGCATGTTTTCCTGACTATCACCATAGTAGGGCCAGGACTCACAGCACTATATAAAACAGCATGAAAGGGGCTGGGGTTGTGGCTCAGTGGTAGAGCGCTTGCCTCACATGTGTGAGGCACCGGGTTCGACCCTCAGCACCACATAAAAACAAATAAATAAAATAGAGATATTGTGTCCATCTACAGCTAAAAAATTATTAAAAAAATAAAATAAAATAAAATAAAACAGCATGAAAAATAAATAAATAAACAAATTAATTAATTAAATAAAACAGTATGAAATAATCCTGGACATGCTACCATAGACTAAAGATTAGGGGCAAAGAGAATAATTACTGGGAAAGACTCAGATAAGTAATTCCTCTTTTCCAGAGGCCAAGAAAGGTTTCTAGTAGGTAAAAGAATAGCCTAGCTATGGAAAACAGCCTCTAAGATGGGCCTCAATGATCTCCATCCTCCTGATATTCATCCATCCTCCTGATATTCACATCCCCCTACCCCCGGGACTGGGGATAATAGAACCGAAGGCCTTGTGCATGAAAGACAAGTACTCTACTGATGAGTTACATTTCCCAGCCTCTTTGTATAATTTTCTTTCCTTGAGCATAGAATGAATTTACTAACTCACTTCTAATGAATAAAATGACAGGAGAGGGCTGGCTGGGACTGTAGCTCAATGGTAAGAGTGCTTGCCTAGCACATGTGAGGCCCTGGGTTTGATCCTCAGCATCACACAAAAAATAAATAAAATAAAATAAAGGTATTGTGTCCATCTACAACTAAAAAAAATATTTTAAAAAAATGACAGAAGAAATGAGTTGTTCCTTTGAAAATTAGAATGTAAAATACTGTGGCTTTTGTAGTTCTGTTCTTTCAGTTGAGAAAGAAAAGCTGCCATGAGAGGCTCCTATGGCAAGGACCTGAAGGAGGTTTTTAGCCAACAGTCAGGAAAGAACTAAGGCACTCAGTCCAACAACCCATTGGGAACCATATCTTGCCAACAACTGTGTGAGTGATCTTAGAAGCTGATTCTCCTGAGCTGGGCTGACTTTCTTCTTTTTTTTTTTTTTTGTACCAGGGATTGAACTCAGGGGCACTCGACTACTGAGCCACATCCCCAGCCCTATTTTGTGTTTTATGTAGAGACAGGGTCTCACTGAGTTGCTTAGCACCTTGCCATTGCTGAAGCTGGCTTTGAACTCGCGATTCTCCTGTCTCAGCCTCCCTAAGTGCTGGGATTACAGGCATGCGCCACCATGCCCAGCTCTGAGCTGGACTTTCATTTGAACCTGCAGCCCTGGTCAACACCTTCACTGCAACTCCCTGATACACCCTGAATTAGGGCTACCTAGCTAAACCCCACCCAGATTCTGCATCTACAGGTACTGTGAGATAATACATGTTTATTGCTTTAAGTCACTAAAATTTTGGAGTGATATGTTATACAGCATTAGATAACTAATACATAATGGTAGAAGCAGATATGTTTGTAAGAGAATTTGTAATGGAAGAATCAGACATTGTGTATATGTATATGTATATGCACATGTATATGCTAGGGAGTCAAACACAGGGCCTTGCGCATGCTAAACACACTTTATCATGGAGTTACATCTCCAGCCCCTAAAATCACATCTTTAAAAGGCCGAGTTTGAGTTTCTAAAGAAGTATCTTCAGAAAGCATCAATTTTAGATATATAAACAATCTCTTAAGAGAGCTATTTTTGCCAGGCACAGTGAAGCATGCCTGTAATACCAGCAGCTCGTGAGGCTGAGGCAGGAAGATTGCAAGTTCAAAGTCAGCCTCAGCAACTTAGCGAAACCCTGTTTCTAAATAAAATATAAAAAAAGCTGAGGATGTGGCTCAGTGGTTAAGCACCCCGGGTACCAAAAAAAGTGCTATTTTCTCTAACTGATCTAACCTTTGTATCTATACTTTGTCAACAATACTATTTCAATCACAAAATATTTCTTGAAAGTTTACTATGTTTAGTGAGGGGTTAGAATAAACGTTAGGATGTAAATCTTGCTGTTTAAAAAAATAAGTTTGTTAGGCAAAAACCACATAAGAAATACAGAGTAAGGTAACGATCAAGTATGATATAAAATGTAATAAATGCTTAAATACCAAATGATTTTGAAAAGAGGTTGATTAAGTCTGTCAACTTCAGAAATATCCTTTGAAGAGGGCATTCTAAATTGAATTCAGTAAAATGGGGAGAACTTGGAAAGTCAGTGAAAGAAAAGCATTTTTTGAGGGGAAAGGAATGATGGAGAAAGCTAAATAAGAAGCCTGGAGATATACCTCAGTGGCAGAGTATTTGCTTAGTATGAGCAAGGCCCTTGTTCAACCCCCAGCACTGGAGGGAGAAAAAAGGAACAAATAAGAAAGATCATTTCATATGAGCAGCTTATAAAACTAATCCACAAGATTTATATTGCAAAGTAGTGGGAAATCCATTTGCATGAATAAATCAATCAGATTATAGGAAATCATAAATAATGTGCTGATAAAAGTGGCTCCTTTAAAAAAACCATAGGGTTCTTTATGTTTTTGTTTTGCTTTGTTTTGTTTGCATTGCTGGGGATCAAAGGCAGGGCCTCACACATGCTAGGCAAGTTCTTTTCTTTACCACTGAGTTATATCCTTAGCTTTTTATGTCTTTAAATAGAAGAGTAAAGAATAAAATTGATGCTTTAGGAAGAGTATAGTGATATGTAGGCTAATTTTGAGGGTAGAAGAATGATAGTTTGCAGTAGATGAAACTATCAGTATATAGACAAGGGAATTGCAAAGAAAGGTGTCATTACTACTAATGGGATATTCCAGAAAAACAGAAGCCAAGGAACAAAAATATGAGTTACATTAGGCAAAAAAAAAAAAATGGGAGAGTGAGTTTGGCAGCAATTTGTTTGTTCCAAATGAACATTTGGCAAAGAGGTGACCTAGTCAACTCTAGGCAAAATGAAAATGCTTTAACACTGATCACTTTTATAGTGTATTTATATTCAAATGATAAATTCAAAAGATAAATTAAGAGATACTGGGGATTGAGTACAGGGGCACTTAATCACTGAACCACATTCCCAACCCTTTTTAAAAATTTTTTATTTTGAGATAGGGTCTTGCTAAGTTGCTAAGGCTGGCTTTGAACTTGCAATCCTCCTGACTCAGCCTCCTGAACCACTGGGATTACTGCTGTGTGCCACCGTGCTCAGCAAAAGATAAATGTTTTAAAGTCAGACAATGCCACCAACCCAACAACTATTTTCCCCAGCACTTCTCCCCTTCCTCTTCCACCTTCCCCTTGCTCTCTCTACTCTATAGAACTTTGTGATTTATTTAGTTTTTTTTAAAATTAGTGTCTTGTGGGTGTGCTTGATGTTGGGATTCACCGTGGTACATTCATGTATGTACATATGAAAGTTCGTCAGATTCATTCCACTGTTCTTCCCTTTTCCTGTCCCTCCTTCCTCCCACTCAATCTCCTTCATCTACTCTACTGATCTTTCCTTTATTTTGATGAAATCCCTCCACCCTTATTTTGGATTAGTTTCCACATATCAGAGAAAACATTTGACCTTTGATTTTGGGGGGACTGGCTTATTTCACTTAGCATGATAGTCTCCAGTTCCATCCATTTATTAGCAAATGCCATAATCTCATTCTTCTTTTTTTTTTTTTAAATTTTTTTTTTTTAGTTGTTGATGGACATAATGTCTTTATTTTATTGCTTTGTATGTGGTGCTGAGGATCGAACCCCGGGCCTCACGCATGCGAGGCAAGCGCTCTACTGCTGAGCCACAATCCCAGCCCCCAATCTTACTCTTCTTTATGGCTGAATAACACTCTACGGTGTATATATATCACATATTCTTTATCCATTCATCTGTTGAAGGGCACCTAGGTTGGTTTTATAGGTTGGCTATCATGAATTGAGCTGCTATGAATACTGATGTGGCCGTGTCACTGTAGCATGCTGATTTTAAGGCATTTGAGTATATGCCAAGGAGTAGGATAGCTAGGTCAAGTGGTGGTTCCATTTCTAGGTTTTTGAGTAATCCCCACGCTGCTTTCCAGAGTAGTTGCACTAATTTGCAGTCCCACCAACAATGTAGGAATGTACCTTTCCCCTCACTTCCTCACCAACATGTTATTATTAGTATTCTTGATCATTGACATTCTGACTGGAATAAGATAAATTTTTAAAATTTTATTTATTGTGTTTAGATATACATGACAGTAGAGTGTATTTTGACATATTATACATACATGGAATATGATCCCATTAGGATCCCATTCTTGTGGTTGTACATGATGCAAAGTTTCACTGATTCTGTATTCATATATGAACAAAGGAAAGTTGTGGCTGATTCATTCTACCGTCTTTCCTATTTCCATCCCATCTCCCTTCCCTTCATTACCCTTTGTCTAATCCAATGAACTTCTATTCTCCACACCCCTCCCCTTATTTTGAGTTAGCATACTCATATCAGAGAGAACATTCAGCCTTTGGTTTTCTGGGACTGGATCATTTCACTTAGCATGATAGTCTCCAGTTCTATCTATTTGCTGGCAAATGCCATGATTTCATTCTTCTTTATGGTTAATATTCCATTGTGTATATGTACCACATTTTCTTTGTCCATTCATCTGTTGAAGGGTACCTAGGTTGGTTCCATAGCTTGGCTATTGTTAATTGTGCTGCCATAAATGTTGATGTGGCTATGTCAATGTAGTATGCTGTATTACACCAATTTGCAGTCCCACCAGCAATGTATGAGTGAAACTTTTTTCCTGCATCCTCACCAATATTTATTGTTACTTGTTTTCTTGATAATTGCTGCTCTGGAGTGAAACAATCTCAGTGTAGCTTTAATTTGCATTTCTCTAATTGTTACAGATGTTGAACATTTTTCATATATTTGTTGACCCATCATATTTTTTCTTCTATGAAGTGCCTGTTCAGTTTCTTTGCCCATTTATTGATTGGGTTATTTGTTCTTTTGGTGTTAAGTTTTTTCAGTTCTTTATATATCCTGGAGATTAATGCTCTATCTGGGGTGCAGGTGGCAATGATTTTATCCCATTCTGTAGGCTTTCTCTTCATGTTCTTCTTGATTGTTTCCTTTGCTGTGAACAAGCTTTTTAGTTTGATACCATCCCATTTATTGATTATTGATTTTACTTCTTGCACTTTAGGAGTCTTGTTGAGGAAGTCAGTTCTAAACTGACATGACTGAGAGTTGGGCCTACATTTTCTTCTAGTAGGCACAGGGTCTCTGGTCTAATGCGTAGGTCCTTGATCCACTTTAAGTTTTGTGCAGGGTGAGAGATAGGGGTTAAATTTCATTCTGCTACATATGGATTTCTAGTTTTCCCAGCATCATTTGTTGAAGAGGCTATCTTTTCTCCAATGTATGTTTATGGTACCTTTGTCTAGTATGAGATAACTGAATTTATGCAGGTTTATTTCTGTGTCTTCTATTCTATACCACTGGTCTTCATGTCTGTTTTGGTGCCAATACCATGCCAAGCTCACTCTACCACTGAGCCACCATGCCATTTTTGTTACCATAGCTTTGTAGTATAATTTAAGGTCTGTGATTGTGATGCCTCCTGTTTCACTTTTCTCACTAAGGATTGCTTTGGCTACTCTGGGCCTCTTATTTTTCCAAATGAATTTCTTGACTGATTTTTCTATTTCTATGAATAGTGTCATAGAAATTTTAATAGGAATTACATTAAATCTGTATAGCACTTTTGGTAGTATAGCTATTTTGACAATATTAATTCTGCCTGTCCATAAACATAGGAGATCATTCCATCTTCTAAGGTCTTGTTCGGTGTTCTTTCTATTAATATTTTTTAGTTGTAGATGGACACAATACCTTTATTTTATTTATTCTTTTTTTTAATGTGGTGCTAAGGATCAAACCAAGTGCTTCATATGTGTGAGGAAAGCACTCTACCACTGAGCCACAACTCCAGCCCCTTCAATTTCTTTATTGTTCTGTAGTTTTCATTGTGGAGGTCTTTCACCTCTTTTGTTAGATTGATTCTCAAGTTGTTGTTGTTGCTGTATTTGAGGCTATTGTGAATGGGATAATTTTCCTAATTTCTCTTTCAGCTGATTAATCATTGGTGTATTTGAACACAATTGATTTATGGGTTCCAATTTTATATCCTGCTACTTTGCTAAATTCATTTATGAGTTTTCTGTTGAGTTTATAGAGTCTTCTAAATACAGAATCATGTCCTTGGCAAACAAGGATAGTTTAAGCTCTTCTTTTCCTATTCATATCCCTTTACTTTCTTTTGCCTACTTGCTCTGGCTAGAGTTTCAAGGACTATGCTAAATAAAAGTGATGAAAGAGGGAATCATTGTCTTGTTCCAGTTTTTAGAGAGAATGTTTTTAATTTTTCTCCATTTAGAATGATGTTGGCCTTGGGTTTAACATATATAACATCATTCTTAAGAGTTCATAACATATATATAACATATACAACATCATTTTTAGCTCTTACAGTGTTGAGGTATGTTCCTACAATCTCTAGTTTTTCTACTGTGGAGTGAGATACAATTTCTTTTGATTTGCATTTCCCTAATTGCTAGAGATGTTGAACATTTTTTCATGTATTTGTTGACCATTTGTATTTCTTCTTTTGAGAAGTGTTTGTTTAGTTCTTTTGCCCATTTATTGATCAGGTTATTTGTTTTGTTTGTTTGTTTTTTTATATATATATTTTTAAATATTTTGTTTTGTTGTAGATGAACACAATATCTTTATTTATTTTATGTGGTGCTGAGGATCGAACCCAGTGCCTCACGTATGCGAGGCAAGCGCTCAGCCGCTGAGCCATAGCCTCAGCCCCATTTGTTTTGTTTTTAGTGTTAAGGTTTTCGAGTTCTTGGTATATTCTTGGTATATTCTGAATATTAATGCCCTATCTGCACCAATTTCATTCTTTTGTGCTATTAGTACTTCTTACTATGTACTATGACTCTGTTATGGGATTTTGTTATATTCTTTCAAAGTATCTGTATTATTATATATTCTATGTCTATGTATGAGGGTCTAAAATTTTCACTTATCTACAGTCAGGTTTTCATTCCACATGCTTAATAAAGTTGCCAATGACATCCTTGTGGCTAAACCAATGGTCAATTTACATTATTCATCCTGCTTGACCTATTAGAAGCATTTGAGATTTACCTAATCTCTCACTTCCTTGAAACACTTCTTCATTTGAAGTTGAGGAAATTTTTTTTTAATATTTTTTTAGTTGTTGATGGACACAATATCTTTATTTATATTTATGTGGTGAGGAGGATCAAACCCAGTGTGTCACACATGCGAGGCAAGTGCTCTACCAATGAGCTACAGTCCCAGCCCCAATGCCCTAGGTTTGATACCTAGCACTACAAAAACAAAAAAAAACCAAATGAACAAAAAATCCATTCCTCAGTCACAATAGCCACATCTGTGTGTATGTGTGGTACTGAATATTGAATCTGAGGGTGCTCTACCACTGTGTGCACCATTGTGAGCTACATATACAAGGCCTTTTCATTTTGTATTTTGGGACAGAGTCACTCTAAGTTGCCAAGGCTACTCCTGCCTTAGCCACCCGAGTTGCTGGGATTATAGGCATGTCCTACTGTGCCTGGCACATCAAATACATTTTTAAGAGTTCAAAGGCTATGTGTGGGCTAACGGTTACAAATTGGAAAGCATATATATAGAACATTTCTATCATCACAAAAAGTTACATTGTACAACATTGATCTAGAACTCTTCTCTGAATCCAGAGATTTATATATCCAATTGCCTTCCTGATATCTCCACTTAAATGTCAATAAGCATCTTATAACAAAATATAAGCATCCTGATAATTCTCCTCCCTAAACCTTATCCTTCCACTTTTTTTCTATTTCAGTTGATAACAATTCCATCCTTCTCATTGTTCAGGCCAAAAACCACAGGGTAACCCTTGACTCCATTCTCATTCCACATCCGACTGATCAGCAAATTCTGTCGGCTATATATATTCGGGATTTCACGACTTCTTCCAACCTCCATTTCTACCTTGTTTGAAGCCATTACCACATTCCTTGTAAGTTGCCAAAAACCACAGGGTAACCCTTGACTCCATTCTCATTCCACATCTGACTGATCAGCAAATTCTGTTGGCTATATATATTCGGGATTTCACGACTTCTTCCGACCTCCATTTCTACCTTGTTTGAAGCCATTACCACATTCCTTGTAAGTTTCCTAATTGGTCTCCCTGCTCCTGTCCTTACCCCAGGTCTATTTTCAACATAACAGCTAGAGATTTCTCATTAAATTCAAAGTCAGATCGTGTCAGTCTTCTGTTCAAAATCCTCTAATGGTTTCCCAGCTCACTCATAGCAAAAGTCAGCCAATATAACAGCATACTGAACCCTATGTGATCTGACTCCACATGTGATCTCATCTCCTACTAGCTTTCTTTTGCATATTCCTTGGCAGTCACACAGGGTATTTCTCAAAAGCACCAAGCATGTTGAGTCTTCCCTGTGATATATAATTTAGAAATCATTAAGTTTAAGGATCAATAAGTTAGGCTAGCTGGGTGCTGTGATGCATGCCTGTAATCCCAACAACTTACATGGTTGATGCAGGAAGATCACAGGTTCGAAGCCAACCTCAGCAAATTAGCAAGACCCTAAGCAACTAGGTGAGACTCTGTCTCAAAATAAACAATAAAAATGGCTGGGGATGTGGCTTAGTGGTAAAGTGCCCCTGGGATCAATTTGCAGCACTGTGCCCCCAAATAAAAATAAAAATAAAAATAAAAGGGAATAAAATCGACTCTAGTAAGCAGGTAGTCTATCTATAACTATGAGGTTCCTAGCCAGTGACTGGGGATTAAATGATATAAATTACATAAAGAAAAAGGTCTTCCAGCCAGGCGCGGTGGCTCACGCTTGTAATCCCAGCACTTTAGGAGGTTGACAGGAGAATCGAGAGTTCAAAGCCAGCCTCAGTAATGGCGAGGCACTAAGCAACTCAGTGAGACCCTGTCTCTACATAAAACACAAAATAGGGCTAGGGATGTGGCTCAGTGGTCGAGTACTCATGAGTTCAATCCCTGGTACCAAAGAAAAAGAAAAAGGTCTTCCAAAAATTGCAATCCCAATTACTTTACTAAGCCTGTGTCTTACCCAAAAAATCAGTTAGCTAATTATCTGAAATGGTGGAGCCAAACTATCAATGACAATATTTTTTTAATATACACATTTTTAGTCGTAGATGGACACAATATCTTTATTTATTTTTATGTAGTGCTGAGGATTGAACCCAGTGCCTCACGTTTACAAGGCAAGCACTCTACCACTGAGCCACAATCCCAGCTCCCTCAATGACAATATTTTTAAAAATAAAATTTGAATTACTAAAAAACTGGAAGAGTATGGTTTAAGGTTTCTTATTTGGCAATAGAGTAAATATATAAATTATTATTTGCCAAAATTTTAAAAGACTACAGTATAATGTATAACTCCCTACTCTCTGAACAAGTACAACTCAATACAACTGGTTTACAAACTTTATTACTTGCCAATTTTGAAATAAGCATGCGAAAAAATGCAATTCAATATATTGATTCCTTCATCAAGAAACTTTTGCTATGAAAAACATTTTAGATGAATTAAGTATACTTACTAATGTAAATGTCTAATATCCTGGTTTAAGCTCCTATCTCAGTGAAGACTGAACTAATATTTCAATAAACTGGCATAGGCTCATGCATCATACTTTGAGTAGCACTGCCCACCTTATCACCTTTGTCTTTATTTTTTGTGGTGCTGAGGATTGAGCTTAGGACCTTGCATATGCTAGATACATGTTCTATCACCAAGCTACATCTCTAGTCTACCTCCTTCATCTTTAATCCAAGTCTATCCAATATTTTTTAATACCTTCTATACACAATGTCAGAATGTCTGGGTCATCTCCCATTCTGCAGTTTACTGCACATAATATGTATCTTGTTTTCTAGATATCACCTATTCTCCTTATTTATATTACAAAATTTTAATGCTGGTTAGAAGTATATACCATCTAAGAGTAGTAACATACTAGTTCAAAATTAACAGATTCAAAAGTATAATTTTAAAACAGATTGTATAATAGCACTTTGTAAAGGTGAGAATGTATAATATATCAGCTTTGAAAACTTAATTTTGAAAGAGATATAAAATCATCCACTCTTCAACACTAACCTAAATATTCCATCAGTTGTTCAGCAGTTATGATTTCCATCATTGGTGGAAGTTTCACCTGAAAAAGAAAGTATTAGTGCTATAAAATCCAATTTTTTGGATGACTGAAGTGTTTATTGCAATCAGAAGCATAAGTATTTATGTGCATATGTGTCTACTATATGTATGCATTAACATTCATTTTTAGTAAAATTTTTGTAAAAATAACGAAATCAATCCCATCACTGTGCAATTTACAGAGTGATACAAGAGACGTTGAGAAATCTGTTTTCAAAGCCAAGTGCTATACTCTTCACCATTCATCATAATTATTATTAATTAGGTACCAACAACAGTGTCCTGCATGGTAGAAAACTCAGTTAAGGGCAAGAAAAGGTACCAAATGTGACAGGTCATGCATGGAACAGTTTTACTGAAGAACACAGTTTAAGATGGGTAAAGTGGCACATGTCTGTAATCCCAGTGGCTAGGGAAGCTGAGGCAAAGAGAATCTCAAGCTCAAAGCCAGCCCCAGAAATTCTGCGAGACTCTAAGCAACGTAATGAGAACCTGTCTCAAAATAAAAAATAAAAAGGGCTGAGGATGTGGCTCAGTGGTTAAGTGCCCCTGGGTTCACTCCCTGGTACTAAAATTTTTTTAAAAAGAACACAGTTGAATATCACATTATTTCAGGCTACCTTAAACATTTTTTAATGACTAAAATGCATACAGTATTAAAGTACTAGTAATATACTGAAAAATTTATCCGTAATATAATAAAGTTTAAAAACTGGGCTAGGGTTGTAGCTCAGTGGTAGAGTGCTTGCCTAGCATGTGTGAAGCGCTGGTTCAATCCTCAGTACCACATAAATAAATAAATAAATAAATAAATAAATAAAGTACAGGTATTGTGTCCATCTACAACTAAAAATATTTCTTAAAAATCTTTAAAAAAAACAAAGTTTAACAACTGGCAAAATTACACTATATTGTTTTGCCATGTAAGTGGTAAAACTATAAAGGAAAGTAAGAAAATGTATGCTATAAAAATCAGAATTATAGTTATTCCTGGGGGAAAGGAAGGAGTTTATAGTAAGAGAAGGGAATAGAGATTTCTGGGGTGCTGGCAATGTTGTTTCTTAACTTGTTATGGTAGTTCCATTGATGTTTTCTTTATAATAACTCATTAATTAATTAATAACTTTATAATAATTCATGGAATCTGATGTACTTTTCTGTATTGTTTCACAATAAAAACATTAAAAGTATATACATATATTATAGTTATATTTAAACTGAAAACACCATTCAAGCTAATTGAAATCCATTCAAGCTAATTCAGCTACATTAGCACTTGTCTAAAATAATTTTTCAGGTGATTTATTAGATGTATCATGTGGATATTACACTCAATGATTGTAAATATTTTAACTGACCCAAACATATTC
Organism: Xerus rutilus; assembly: GCA_028644305.1. Taxonomy (NCBI): domain Eukaryota; kingdom Metazoa; phylum Chordata; class Mammalia; order Rodentia; family Sciuridae; genus Xerus; species Xerus rutilus. Next base: position 92,545,141 of record CM053401.1, on the reverse strand, counting down.
TGTTATATTTACAGGAGAAAATATATACTACGGGAGGGAAACTCCAAAAAAATAATTACTGAATCAATGATAGGAAGATAAAAACAAGGTAATCGAAAACCCCTCAGGAATTTTCTACTTAACCAAGGAAATCAGTTAAATCAACAATTTCTCCAACAATTCTCCGAGGTGTTCTATATTTGTGTTATCAAATGCATTAATGACATGTCACAAATTTTTTTGCTTTAATCAATGAGTAAAATAAATTATATGAATGATTCCTATAAAACCAAATGGTGGCTGGACGTGGTGGCGCATGCCTGTAATCCCAGTGGCTCAGGAGGCTAAGGCAGAAGGATCCTGAGTTCAAAGCCAGCCTCAGCAACAGCAAAGTTAGCGACTCAGCAAAGTTAGCAAAGTTAGCAACTCAGCGAGACCCTGTTGCTAAATAAAATACAAAATAGGGGCTGGGGATGTGGCTCAGTAGTTCAGTGCCTCTGAGTTCAATCCCTGGTTCCAAAACAACAACAACAACAACAAAAAATGGTATGAGATCCTCTGAGAGCATATATGACAGATTATACTTATGATTCAGTTATCCAGCAGATTTATCACTTAGTGAAACCAAGAGATGTCATGGAGTTTTGTTTTGTTTTTTTAAATATATTTTAGTTTTCAATGGACCTTTATTTTACTTATTTATATGTGGTTCTGAGAATCAAACCCTATGCCTCGCACATGCTAGGCAAGTGCTCTACCACTGAGCTACAACCCCAGCCCCTCATGAAGGTTTTGAATATTACTTCATTTTTACTTTATTATTTTTACTCTCTCTGACATATTTAAAAAAAATTTAAGACATTTTTAGCATATTTTGAGCATAGAGATCTCTCATACACAGCATATTTTAAAACTCAAATTCATTGGCAAATTATATTCTATTATTTTTCTAAACAGATCTTTTTTTAATTTTTTTTAAAATATTTTTTTAGCTGTAGATGGACATAATGTTTATTTTATTGCTTTGTATGTGGTGCTGAGGATCGAACCCAGGGCCTCACGCATGCGAGGCAAAAGCGCTCTACCGCTGAGCTACAATCCCAGCCCCTCTAAACAGATTTTTCTGAAACATAGTGACTCATTTATTTATGTATTCTTTGGCTGCTTTTGCACTATAATATCAGAGTTTAGTTTCTCTAACAAAGACTGCATGGCACACAAAGCCTAAAATATTTATATTTTAACTGTCATCATATAATTCTTTACCAAGGTTTTTCAACATTCACAAGGCCTGGGTTCAATGCCCAGCACTGCAAAAGAAAAAATAAAAATCTGATATTTAAACTAATGGAATTTATATCCTAAAAATGAAACTTTAAGTTTCAGACCAATCATAAAATTCCATGTACATCTAACAATGTTCCTTAAATAAATTAAGACCTATCTATTATCTTTGGTTAATGTAGTCATCCTACTATAAAGCTGTCAAAATACAAAACCAAGGGGGCTGGGAATCTAGCTCAATGGTAGAGACTGTGCTTAGCAAATGTGAGGCTTCTGGGTTCAACCCCAGCACCAAGAGGTGGGGTGACTAAGGTAAGGATATTAGAAATATATATTCTATAATCCTAGGTATCTGCAAACAAGTGTTTTGAGAATTTAGTCTCAAAAAATTTCCAAATAGCAACTGCCTACCATATCTCGCTTCAAACACAAGAAATAGTAAATGACAACCTCTACACTGATTTTATACTGATTTTAGAAGTGAGATGAATGAATATACAATTTTAAAATATTTTATTTTATTGTGGACTGGGGATTGAACCAGAGCTTCACTCATGCTAGACAAGCAGTCTGCCACTGAGCTACACCCCAGCTCCTCTCCTCCACAATTTTTTTCTTAACTTTAAGACAGAGTCTCACTAAATTTTCCAGGATGGTCTTGAACTTGCATTTCTCCTACCTCAGCCTCCCAAATATCTGGGATTATATCGTGTGCCAACATGCCTAGCCAAATGCACAAATATTTTAACTCACTTCTTCAGAAGCATACTCAGTGGTAAATCCATTTCCTGAATTGTAGCTAGTAAAATACTGTATGTTCATTAAAACTATGGAAAAAAGAGTATAAAAGTGAAGAAATGTATACCTCGCATGGATTTCAGTTATTACTTTTTAACCACAAAATGAAGATCTTCCTAAAAGCTTGCTTCTCTTTTTGCTTTCCTCCATCACTACTTCAAAAGCAAGTGCAGAGGGTTTTGTCAATGACCTAAGATATGCTCCTTTGTATGCAGAATTTATTAAAGAAAAAAACAGGTTATAAGGTAGCTGGCTAAAAATAAAGAATTAGCAGTTGTGGCAGTCTATCTAAATTTTAAGTTTTATGGTAAAATAAGTGAAGTATGATCTCTTTTAATAGTAACCTATAACATGTTGTTTATAAGTAAATAAGTACTCCAATATATATGAGTATCTAGAAGCCACTCTTGTAGTGTAAATATTCTTCCTAAAATATGAACAAAGTCTCTCAGCACATATTAACACATAATTCCAAATTAATAAATACAAAATAAAGTGAGGTTTTATATACAATATGAAAATAGATAATGTCCTGTCATATGAATAAGATTTCATTATATTAATTAATTTCCTAAAAAATTGTTAATATGGGCTGGGGTTGTGGCTCAGTGGTTGGAGCGCTTGCCTTGCACACGCGAGGCAGTGGGTTCGACCCTCAGCACCACATACAAAATACGTAAATAAATAAAATAAAGATTTAAAAAAAATTGTTAATATAAGAATAACAAAAACACATCAACCACTAAAAGAAAATAGCTACAACAACCCCAAACATTCCAATAAGGTAAAACCTTACTAATGAGCCCAGTTATTCTGTAATTCTTAATTTAAAGAGTGAAGTGTATTTGAGATAGACTCAAATGAAGCCAAAAATCGACAAGAGGGGTCAGGGCTGTAGCTCCATGGCAGAGCAATCACCTAGCAATACTTAAGGCCCTGGGTTCAATCCTTAGCACCACATAAAATTAAATAAATAAACAAATAAATACAAACAACAAAACCTTCATTTAAATTGTTAATTAAATCTTAACCAGAGGGGCTGGGGCTGTAGCTCAGTGGTAGAGCGCTTGCCTCGCATGCGTGAGTCACTGGGTTCGATCCTCAGCACCACATAATAAATAAATAAATAAAATAAAGATATTGCATCCATCTACAACTAAAAAAATATTTTTAAAAAAAAAATCTTAACCAGAACTTTTAAATGTCCTAAAAATTATATGCTAAGATTTTGATATCCTCAATTTTTACATTCTGAGTGAGGAGATAAATACATGGAAGTCAACAATAATAAGAAATAAGGAGTTTAAATAGCTTATGGAAAGTACAAAAGTGACTAGCCATACATTATTATTAAATATCTAATTAGAATATCAATTAATAAAACAAAAACACGCAATGAAATTTTAGGTAAAACATCATAAAGGCTGAGGGTGTAGCTCAGTGGTACAGTGCTTGCCTACCATGAGCAAGGCCCTAGTTCAATCCCCAGCACCACAAACAAACAAAACCCGCTGAAATGTTTTATTTATTTGCAGCATTGGGGATTGAACCAAGAATGTCACACATGCAGACAAGCACTCTGCGACTGAGATACATATTCTGTCCTTTTAAAAAAATGTATTGACAGCCAGGCATGTTGGTGTACAACCATAATCCCAGCAACCTGAGAGGCCAAGGTAGAAGGCTAGCAATTCAGAGATAGCCTTCGCAACTAAGCAAGATCCTAAACAACTTAGACCCTATTTCAAAATAAAAAAATAAAAAGGTTTGGGAATATGGTTCATTGGTTAAGGGCTCCTGGGTTCAATCCCCAGTACCAAAAAAAGAAAAAGAAACAAAACACACAGTATATTTTATTTTGACACAGGGTCTTGATCAGTTCTTCAGGGTAGCCTCAAATTTGCACTCCTCCTACCCTAACGTCTTATAGTCACTGGAAGTATAAGCGTGTGCCACTGTGCTGGCTTGAGACATATTTTACATCAAAAATTGACAAAGTCTAGCTGGGCGTGGTGGCACAAGCCTATAACCCAGCACTTAGGGAGGCTGAGACAGGAGAATTTGAGTTCAAAGCCAGCCTCAGCAACCGCGAGGCGCTAAGCAACTCAGTGGGATCCTGTCTCTACATAAAACACAAATAGGGCTGGGGATGTGGCTCAGTGGTTGAGTGCTTCTGAGTTCAATCTCCAGTACCAAAAAAAAAAAAAACAAAAACAAAAAACAAAAAAAATTGACAAAGTCTGTGACCAATAAAGAGTGGAAATTTTTTTTTTTATAAAAAATAAAAAGGGCTGATGATATAGCTCTCTCTCTCTATATATACATATAGGGGTAGTAGCACCCCTGGGTTCAACCTCTACCAGGAAAAAAAAAAAAACGACAGAGGATGATAGAGAAGGAATAATCAACTTTTAGATTCATGAGACTAAACATTGGGATCCATTTAATCATCAAAAATAGAGAATTTGATCTGGGTACAATAGATCCCAGTTACTCAGGAAGCTGATGTCGAAGGACTGAGGCCAACCTCAATAATTTAGTGAGACTCCATCTCAAAATACAAAAAGGACTGCAGAGGTAGCTCAGTGGTAAAGTGCCCCTGGGTTTGAACCCTAGTAACAACAACAACAAAAGGAATTTGACAAGTGAAGATAAGTTTGTTTGTAGAAGAAAATTGTAACTACTCTGGAACTGCGTTTGAATTACAAACTTAAGTTGAAACATCTCATTATATCCCTATAAAGATATATAGTTATTATTTTTAATTAAAAAATTTGGGGTATAGGGATATGATTGGATAGGAGGAATAACTTCTAATGTTATATATCGCATGGTAGGAACACTATGTCTGCCAAGTAATTGAATATAGCAAAATAACTAGTAGAGGTTTTAAATACTCCCCACACAAGGAAATTATAAATGTCCAAGGTGATACATATAGCTGTTACCCTGACCTGATCATTACACACTGTATACATGTATTAAAATGTTACACTGCAATAAATAAATATGTATGATTACTATATGTCAATTACAAGTAAAAATATAGTTTAAAAAACAGGAAGTTGAGCTGGAACTTGAGATAACATTTTTAATTCACACATGAATTATTTGATTTCCATACTACAGACTATTTTTCCATTACAGTTGGTCCTCCATAGTCACAGGTTCCACATCTGCAGATTCAATCAACCAGACAGAAAATATTCAAGGGGAGGTCATTTGTACTGAACATGTACAGACTTTTAAAATTGTCATTATTCCCAAAACAATATAGTGTGACAACATTTACATAGCATTTATATTTTATTAGGTATGATAAGTAATCTAGAGATAATTTAAAGTATACAGGAAGATGCACATATAGGTTGTATACAAATATGATGCCATTTTATATAAGACTTGAGCATCTTTGGGAGTCCTGGATCCAATCCACCATAGATAGTGAGAAATGAGATAGTTATGATAAAATGAATTACTAAATAATATAATTTCTTCTTAGTTCAAATTTCACTGATTTTGAATATGCAACATATATACACATATCAATGTATTCAGCATGAATCTAAAACATTCATGATTTTTTGAATTAAAATTGTAAAGACATTGTTCTTCTGAAAATGAAAAGAAAGGTAGCCTTCTCTCCTTTCAAAATAAGGACTCAAAAACTTATAGATCCTCTCAATATGCCTTAAATTCTGGCTCCAGCAAATAAAATGTATTATAAGCTATTATACATCATTGTTTATATTTTAATTTCTTATATGTACTATTCATTTATTACTAAAATTAATTATTATACTTAAAAATATTAAAAATTCAGACTATTAGTAAACTCAGATACTTGGAATGCTGAGGCAGGACTGCTTGAGACCTGTAGTTCAAGGTTAACCTGAGCAACATAGAAATACCTTGACTCAAAAATGGAATAAATGTGTTTTTTTGGTACCAGGGATTGAACTCAAGGGCACTTGACCACTGAGCCACATCCCCAGCCCTATTTTGTATTTTATTTAAAGACAGAGTCTCACTGAATTGTTTAGCACCTTGCTTTTGCTGAGGTTGGCTTTGAACTCGTGATCCTCCTTGCAAGGAGGCTTTGAACTTGATATCTCAGCCTAGCAAGAGGCTGAGATTACAGGCATGTGCCACTGCACCTGGAATAAATTAAAATTATTTAAATTTTAAAAATAAATAAACCTGTAATCCCAGCACTCTGGGAGGCTGAGACAGGAGAATTAGGAGTTCAAAGCCAGCCTCAGCAAGGGTGAGGCGCTAAGCAACTCAGTGAGACCCTGTCTCTACATAAAACACAAAATAGGGCTGGAGATGTGGCTCAGTGGTCGAGTGCCCCTGAGTTCAATCCCTGGTACCAAAAATAAACAAACAAACAAACAAATAAATAAATAAAATTCCAACTTTTTGGTAAATCTAATTGAGGACTTTCTACTTGCCACCAGTATTTCAAATCAGAAAAATTTTATGAGACAACCCAAAACTCAGGCTAATTTGAACACTTTCTTCATTAATTTTTATCATAATATAGATGCCTTCTTCCAATACCAAAGCCTATTTAAAACCAACAAAAATTACAGTTAAAATTATAGACACTTCAAAGTGTTTTACAGCAATGAATGATGATGTTACAATGAGAATTTTTAGCAAAATAAAGCATTATTAAGCCTTGGGTTCAATCTCCAGCACTACATATTTAAGAAGTTCAGCAAGCTTGCCATGATGAAAAATCTCCACAAACAAAACCTGACAGTGAAACTTTCACATGAATTTCTTAAAAGATACATGGGAACAGGTAAGATAACATACCAGTCTGAAGACAACTGAGGCAGTCCAGGTAAGAGATGGAGAAAGCTTCAAGGGTAACAGCAGAGATAGAAATTATTAATTATTAAAAAATAGCTAAGAATGTAGTTTATAAACTATGATGGCAAAGGCAAGTTTACTTACTATAGAACCCAAGAAAGAATCTGAAATTAGAAGTGTCATATACTAGTCAGGCAAGGTGGCACACACCTGTAATCCCAGCTACTAAGGAGCCTGAAGCAGGAAGATCACAAATTCAAGGGCAACTACAGCAATTTAGTGAGACCCCATCTCAAAATAAAAATAAAGAGGGCTGGGGATGTAACTCAATGGTGGAGTGCATGCTTAGCAGGCAAAAGGCTTTGGTTTCAATTCCTAGTATGACAAAAAAAGAAAAAAAGAAGAAGAAAAGAAATGTCAGATATTTCCAAAGACATAAAGCACAAGGGGCAAAAATCAGAATGAGTCTGGCATTAGATCTCTGGGACTTGGTCTAATAAATCATAAAGTCTATCTCTATTCTCTGTCACTGGTTATGCCATCCTGCTTTGCCCCGGACTTATTGTCCACAAGGCTTACTGGTATCTTGAACTTTATCTTTTCACTCAAATATCTCCATTGAGAGCTCTGGTTCTGGAGTGAGTGATAATCCTACCTTGGACAAGTTATTTAAACTTCATTTAGCTTAAATTTTCTGAATATGCAAAATAGAAACTATCTACATAAAGATTTTATGATGCAGCTGGGCATGGTGGCGGAAGCCTGTAATCCCAGCACTTTGGGAGGCTGAGATAGTAGAATTGTGAGTTCAAAGCCAGCCTCAGCAATGGCGAGGCACTAAGCAACTCAGTGAAACCCTGTTTCCATATAAAACACAAAAATAGGGCTGGGGATGTGGTTCAGTGGTTGAGTACACCTGAGTTCAATCCCCAGTACCCCCCCAAAATAAAATAAAATAAAATAAAGATTTCATGGTGCACTTGAAAAAATTAAAAGAGAAAAAATATATAATGCACATAAAATAGCACAGTTAAGTGATCACAAAAACAATTGAATACTTAACATTATTCAAAGCCCTACGATTGTTGGTACCAACTGTACCCTCACCTGGGGCTCCACAGACAAGGTTGGAAGTGGAGAAGGAAAGTTTTTCACCAAAGGAATACTAATATCAAGGGCAGAGGAGAAAATGCACACATCACTAATATAAGGGCAACCACCCACTGGCCCTATTACTATCATACTATCATCAGCTCTCATCTACCTATGCTCTTGAGAAAGACTAGCAATGAAAGATTTAGAAATTTTCCTTAAAATCATTTGTGTAAACAAAACCCCACCATTGTGTGAAGTTTTTAATCTCTTCTCACAAGATCTATATTTAAAAGAGAGTGGGCAGAGACTAAGATAGAACCTTTGGTTCACCATCTGTTTTTCCTTTTTATAAGTAATAAATATACTTGGAAAACCTCAAGAGAGTTTTGTGCTTACTTTAGGAAACATAACATGAGAAAATGTGTGTGATTGCAATGTTCCTACAAGTCAGAGAAAAGGCAAAGCATTAGAAGAAAGAGGTATCTGCACACACACATACACCACAGACAAAAAAATGAAAGGAAAGAAGGAAGGAAGGGAAGGAGGGATGGAGGGAGGGAGCGAGGGTGAAAAGAAAAGAAATGGAAGAAGAGAGGGAAGGAGGGAGGGAGGAAAAGAGGGAAAAGAAAGAAAGAAAAAACAAGAATCAGCCGCGCGTGTGGTGGCGCAAGCCTGTAATCCCAGCACTTAGGGAGGCTGAGACAGGAGAATCACAAGTTCAAAGCCAGCCTCAGCAATGGTGAGGCGCTAAGCAACTCAGTGAGACCCTGTCTCTACATAAAACACAAAATAGGGCTGGGGATGTGGCTCAGTGGTCTAGTGCCCCTGAGTTCTATCTCCAGTACCAAAAAAGAAAAAACGAACAATGGCAAAAGCTCATTGCTGGCAAGACTCACACTAATGGAGCCTCACTTTGTAGGTGATAATGAGACAGAGGAAATGTCCATTTGAACTTCAAATTTTCTGTTAATGGCCTTTTGGTGTTGCACATCCCTTCCTTCCTCCCTCCCTTCCTACCTCCCTTCCTCCCTCCTTCCTTCCTTCCTTCCTTCTTTCTTTCTTATTTATTTATTTGCTTTGGTTCCAGGGATTGAACTGAGAGGCATTTAATCATTGAGCCACATCCCCAGTCCTTTTTATCTTTTATTTTGAGACAGAGTCTCCATCAGTTGTTCAGGGTGGCCTCAAACTTTGCAATCCTCCTACCTCAGCCTCTTATAGTCACTGGGATTACAGGCATGTGCCATCACACCCAGCTCTTTTTCTAATTTATAAAGGCTATAGATAAACTAAGAAATTAGTCTTTAGACAAACCACCTGGCAAATATTTCTTTCAGTTCAATATGTGTTTTGATTTAATTTATGATGGGCTTGTTTTTTGTGTGTAAGGTACATTTTTGTTCTTTTTTTTAAAACTTAAGCTTTTAAAATAGTTTACAGAATCAAATGAATTAATCCTCATCTTAAAGTTTATAGCTATGATGTGCAAAGAAACCAGCTTAACATACAAAAATCTTGCTTAATAACTTTGGCATTCATCCCTTGATTTAACCGAAGATAGTTTATAGTTTTAGTAAGAGAGAGTTTAAATTCATACTAAGCAAAGAAAGAGAAAATGAGGAAAAGAATTCCTTACCCAAAAGGGTTAGGGTTAGATGTATTTCAGCATCTTAAATTAGAATACTGAATTCATGCTTCTATTAAAATGCTGGACTGGGGTTGTGGCTCAGTGGTAGAGTGCCTGCCTAGCATATGTGAGGCACTGGGTTCAATTCTCAGCACCACATATAAATGAATAAAATAAAGGTACATCAATATCAAAAAAAATATTTTTTTAAAAATGCTAATACCTACATAGCTATAACACTATGATATGTCCTCTATCATAATATACAATATAGTTCTACTGAAACTTTTCTGTGTGTATGTTGGCCTCAGAATCTATAATATTCTTTCTAAAAGAAAGTAAAAGTATGAGAAAATAGGGACTCCTTCTATTATTAAATATCTTTGCAAACATAAAAGTATTAGGGCAAAAGCTTTTAACGTTTAAATCATGTGCAAAGGTAGAAAGGTAGCAACATACTCAACTATCAAATACTCATCATTCAGCCAGCTTCACCATTTATAACATAAAGCCATTATCATAAGAAACTAAATTTATTTTATATAACAACTCCTCGCTCCTCTTTTGGTACTGGGGATTGAACCCAGCCAGGGTCTTACCGAGCTATATCCCCAGCCTTTTTTTTTTTTTTTAATTTTGAGACAGGGTCTCACTAAATTGCCCAACCTGGCCCCAAACTTGCAATCCTCCTGCCTTAGCCTCCCAAGTTGCTGGAATCACAGGACTGTGCCACTACCCCATCTCATTTTACATTCCTTTTGGCTTGTTAATTTTTAAATTTTTTTATTTTTATTTTTTTAAAATATTTTTTAGTTGTAGATGGACACAATATCTTTATTTTTATTTATTTTATGTGGTGCTGAGGATCGAACCCAGTGCCTCACGCATGCGAGGCGAGCGCTCTACCACTGAGCCACAATCCCAGCCCCTGGCTTGTTAATTTTTATAAACACAAATAATTACATAGGTCAGCTCTCAAATATAACCATAAATGACATTTTATAGCAAAAAATTAAAGATTTTTTTAAACTATAAAAAACAACAAATAAGGAAGCACAACAAAAATATAGTCTAGCCAGGCACCGTGGCGTATGCTTGTAATCCCAGCACTTTGGGAGGCTGACAGAGGAGAATCTCAAGTTGAAAGCCAGCCTCAGCAATGGCAAGGTGCTAAGCAACTCAGTGAGACCCTGCTTCTAAAGAAAACACAAAATAGGGCTGGGGACGTGGCTCAGTGGTCGAGTGCCCCTGAGTTCAATCCTCGGTACCAAAAAAAAAAAAAAACTCTAAGACATTAATTTGGGTAAATTTACCTGGTATCAGTTTAACAAATTTGACTCTTCATTAAATTTAATGAATAGATCTTTTCTTGATTTGTTGGATTATTACAATTATTTAATAGATTATGAGTGATAATCTAACAGTACTAAATCAATAGCTTTTCTTTTTCTTTTGTGGTACTGGGTATTCAAGCCAGGAGCACTCTACTATTGAGATACATTCTCAGCCTTTTTTAAAAAATTTGAGGCAGGGTTTTGCTAAATTGCCCAGGCTGGCCTTAAACTTTCAATATTCTTGCTTTAGCCTTAGTAGCTGGGATTATGGGTATGTACCATACACCTGGCAAGCCAGTATTTTAAACTCACTACTTACCCTTGTTTGATAATTTTAACTGTCATCTCTCATCCAGAACCACTGCACTTACTTCCTCTTAATCACTCAAATCCTCCTGATGTGTTCAGTCTATTGATTTTCTCATGATTCCATCCTTTCTTAAAGGAGTAGATTAACTGTTTCACTTAAAACTCTAATTTCAGCCAGGGCATGCCTGTAATCCCAGCACTTTGGGAGGCTGAGACAGGAGAATCACAAGTTCAAAGCCAGCCTCAGCAACGGGGAGGCACTAAGCAACTCAGTGAGACTCTGTCTCTACATAAAACACAAAAAATAGGGCTGGAGATGTGGCTCAGTGGTCGAGTGCCCCTGTACCAAAAAAACAAATAAAAACAAAACCAAAAAACTCTAATTTCATTTGCCTTCTGTGAATCAACCCTTGAAAAGCTCATGCTCTGAAAATACTAACCAGACATTCTTTCTGCTCCTATTTCCAGGTACAAGAGAACTACTGGAGAAAAAAACAAACTACAAAAAAAGCAAAACTGACATACCAAAAGCTTTTAAAGGCTACCTAAACTGGGTGTGGTGGTGCATGCCTGAAATTCCAGCTACTGGGGAGGTTAAAGCAGGAAGATTGCAAGTCCTCAGCAATTTAGTGAGGCCCTAAGCAACTTGGTGAGACCTTGTCTCAAAATAAAAAATAAAAAGGGCTGGGGATGTGGCTCAGTGGTTAAGTGCCCCTGGGTTCAATTCGTAATTCAAAAAAAAAAAAAAAGAAAGAAAGAAACTTCTCCAAAATGCAAAATAAATAATTCTCTCATAAAATCTATCCCCTCAATGCTTTATAATCTTTCTCCTTCTTTCCTTAATTACTAATGAGTTCAATAGTTACTCTGCCACAATGGAAAATATGAGGTTCCACGCTCCATCTCCCTCACTATATTAATATGACCAATCTGTCATCCTTGTCCCAATTCTTCAGAAACTGAAATTGGTATTCCTTTCCTCTAAAGAGACTGTACCACCTATTCTGAAGATCTGTATTTCCTCTCTTTTCAGTGACCTTGTCCCCACACCTGTCCTTTTTGGCAAAATCTTTCCTGCTCCATCTGTTCCTTGATTCTGTTGCATTTGACAATGATTAAGAAACCACTTTTCTATTACATTTTCTCTCCCTGACTACTCTCATGACACTGTCCTATTTCTACTTCTCATTCCACATTTCAAATTGTACATGTGCTGATTTTTTTTTTATTCTCTCACTTCTAACACACCTTTTAAACCTTTATTCCTGTTTTCTCTTTACCTGTTGGAAAATGGGGTGAAGGAGGAAATGGGGAAATAAAGGCAAGGTAGGTAGGATGCTTCTGTTGGCAATTTGTAATTGAGCACATATGTTGAGACAGAAAAATACTGAGAACTACAGCTTATCACTTTTCCATGGAGAATTCATTTATTCTCATATATAGCACACTTAGATCTAGGCAATAATCCCCAAATTCAATCTCTTTAATTTTGAGTCTTTCCTGAGACCCAGTCCATGCTTCTGGAGGCATATTTTTATGTCCCTCTATTAGACATTTCTAACTTGACACAAGCAAACTTTGGCATCAACTTTCCCATCTAAAATGATTGCACTTACACCTTTCCTATCTTATGAAAGACCCAACCAACTTGAAAAAAAAGAATGTCATCTCCTTCATTGTTTCTTTTCCTTTCTTTCTTTTTTTTTTTTTTTTTTTGGTGGTACTAGGGAACTCAGGGCCTCGCCCATGCTAAGCAAGTGTTCTGCCACTGAGTTACACCCCTAGGCCTTCTTTAAAACTTTATTATTGAGACAGAGTCTTGCCAAGTTGCCCAGGCTGGCCTTAAACTTGGGATCCTCCTGCTTCAGCCTCCTGAGTAGCCGGGACTATAAGCATATGTCATGGCAAATGGCAGCCTTCATTTCTTATATCTAGTTAGTGATAAATTCATCACTGGAACTGGTACTTTCCTTCTTCAAAGAGAAAAGGCAAAGCAAATAACTACGTATCCAAAAAAAGCTATCCATAGGGCTGGGGATGTAGCTCAGTGGTATTTGCCTAGCATGTGCTAGGCCCTGGATTTGACCCCCAGCACAGCTAAAATAAACCAAACAAAAAAGCTATCCTTATTAATTTTTTCTATTACATTCACTACAATCTTATGTCTATCCTAATTTCAAATTTAAAAACCACTTTTGGGACTGAGGACATAGCTTAGTGGTTAAGCCTCCTGCTTTAGCATGCACAAGGCCCTGGATTCAATAAAAGAGTGGGGCTGGGGATGTAGTTCAGTGGGAGAGGATATGCTTGGCATGCATAAGGCCTTGAGTTCCTTCCCCAACACTGCAGGAAAAAAAAAAAGTGTGTGTATGTGTGTGTGCGTGCATGCAAACATATATATATATGACCACTTTCATTATTTTATTTCTCTATTCAGCCATTATTCAGGTCTATTATCAGGTGTATACAAAGTCTAAACACTCTTAGTGATAAGTCCTCTAAAATTTGACAACTACTTTCACATACTATTTACTATTTTCTCTGTTCCAACATTTTCATACTTTTTGTCCTCAGACTCCTTTACAGTATAAAAAATTAGTGAGGATCCCGAAGAGTTTTTGTCTATGTGGATTTTATCTATTAATATTTACCATATTGGAAATTAAAACTGAAAGGAAAAAAACATTTTTCAGTCTTGGTGATTGCACTCAGGGTTGTAACTCTACCACTGAGTTACATCCCCAGACCTCATTTTTTATTTTGAGACAGTGTCTCACTAAAGCCAGGTGCAGTGGCACACGTCTGAAATCCCAGCTGCTTAGGAGTCTGAGATAGGAAGAACAGAAGTTCAAAGCCAGCCTCAGCAACTTAGTGAGACCCTGTCTTTAAATAAAACATAAGGAGGCATGGGGATGAAGCTCAATGGTTAAGTGCCCCTGGGTTGAATCCCTAGAATTAAAAAAAAAAAGAAAGAAAGAAAAAGCAAATCTCACTAAGTTGCCAATGCTGTCCTCAAACTTGTGATCCTCCTGCCTTTGCTTCTGGAGCCAATGAGATTATAGGTGTGTGCCACCATGCCTGGCAAAACTGAGAAAAATGTAAAACACAAAAATATATAGACACATTCCATTAACTGTCAGGGCAATTTATCACCAATCATGTAGCCTAGAAAAGTCTAACACTTCAAAAAGGCAAATAACATCATAGTATTATTATGAAGATAGTTTTGACCTCTAGAATTCCTGGTTTACTTTGAGATTACTGCTTTACATTGCTTCTTTTATCCATCTCCCTATCAGTCAATGATTACTGATGACTCATTTTTATGCATATAAACTAGATGCAGAAAAAAGACTGAGAACTACATTATTATTTACAAAATAATCTTCAAATTCATTTGCATGCCTGCTCATTCACAGCCTAACAAGACCTATTAATTTTCTTTCTTGCTCTTCCTCTTTCCCTCCTCCACTGTACTTTAGTCAAGGTTGGAGGTCCCAAACAGAACAAACCCTTTTCTAAAAGTTTTAGCATCTTTGAATACACCCTTTGCCCAGAAGGCCTTCTCTCATTCATCCTACAAACCTGGTTCATAGGATCTCTTCTATGAGGGTTTCCCTTGCATCCTCAATTACCCTTTTCTCTATATTTTCATAATACATTAGGCTTTATCACATTGCTCTGCAATTATTGTTTATATGTCTGCCTCCTCACTACATAGTGAGTTGCACGAAGACAAATTTGTTTTGTACTCTTCTCTGCATTTCTGTAGTAACTTTCACATAGTGGGAACCCAAAGATGTGATCATACACTCAAATCTATCTTTCAGTCATTTCAAAGCTCATCTATCCCCAAGTACTCCAGGCCACACAGTACTTGCTTCTTCCTTTGAAGTTCTGCAGTACTATATGGAAACTAAGAAGAGAGAAAAGCTTAAAGGAAACTAATAGTTATTCCTTCCTACAATAGAAAATGGCTCACAGAATCAAGTTTTCATTCCCTGGTCAAAGGCCTCCTTCAAGTCGGTCTTCTATACCTTTTTACTTTTTATTATTCTTCAATATGAACTTACCAATATGAACATTACCATTTCTACCAAACACACCCTCACAGACACACTATCCATTCTATTTTCATTCCTTTTGTTTATATTCTTCTTCCACAGAAATTACATTTCCCTGTTATCCTAAATCTTTTTTTCCTTAAAAGCTTGGTTCAAGACCTATTAATCCCATGAAGCTTTCTAGGACTGTGCCAAACCAAAGGAAAATTTCTTTTTTTTTGAGTATCTAGTGCATTCCCTTTTGTTCTGTATGACCTAATATTTAGTATTCTTTGATAATTTCAAGTAAACACAGCAGTCCCAAATATCTTGACAGCTCTTCTAGAGCAGGCACTGGTTGGGCACCAGGGCACATGCCTGTGATCCCAGTGACTTGGGAGGCTGAAGCAGAAGAATTGCAAGTTTGAGATCAGCTTCAGCAAATCAGTGAGATCCTGTCTCAAAATTAAAAATAAAAAAAGGAGCTGGAGACACAGCTCTGTGGTAGAGTGCTCTTGGGCTCAATACCCAGTACCTTAAAAAAAAAAAAAAAAAAAGAGCAGGCACGGTCTTCGCTCAAAACATGGAAGTGTCATTATAAACCAGATAATATTGGGAAGGATTCTAAATATTATTTCCTTTGTATCAACCTTGTTAGCAATAGGAAGATAAAGCATATATAAATATTATCTCCTTTACTTGATTTTCTTCCTAATTGATCAGAATAATCCAAGCTATTATTTTCCTAGAGAACATTTTATCTATAGATATAATTGTCATTTTGAAAATAAAATAGGTGGTATGAGATGCAATTTCTCAGCACCTCCAAACTGATAACTTAAACAAGACACAGGTTACAGGTTACTCATTCTGAGTCTTCAACATACTTATCCTTCCCTTTTTTGCTCCATTACCTTATATATATATATATATATATTTTTATTTGTTAATAGTTTTGGCTCCCTCAATACATTCTTATGTATGATTACTAGCAATAATGACAAACCTTTTAAGAAGAGCCAAAGAAATGAGGCAAGTAAAAATCATGCATAAAATGAAATCAAGTCTTTAAAAACTTAGAAATTATGGTAACTGGGTCTCAGACCAATGCTTTTTCTTAAGTGGAATTTCTCTAAAGGGCCACATCTTCCTTATCACCATTCCCTTAAGTATACAAATAGGGCGAGAATTAGTTGAAAATTAGACTAAACATAACCATCAAAACTTATTCCATGATATCATGGATTGATGGTAAATTCTAAGAATCATCTTTTCCAACTTCAGTTTTTTGCCTAGGTTATAGAGCCAGTACAAAGCAATAATATAGGAAAACATAGGTTAAAAATAACCTTAGGTTTAGGGTGGTTTAAACCCTACTTGTTTGTAAGTACAGTATATCAACCACTACATTCAGCTGAATGTTGAACTCTTATTTAAACACTACTAAACAGATATGAAGTTAAGTGCAATTCTTCCTGAGATAGATGTGTGTGTATACACATATATATGTATTATATATGTATATACACATACACGGGATATATCATGTATACGCTATACACATACATGATAAACATATGAATATGAATATTCTTTCAACAGGGGATTCTTGGAATGAATTTCATCCAAGAAGAAAAGGGGACTGATGAATGAAGCAAGGAGGAAGCCATCAGCTGACAAGCAATAGCTTCCTCACCCCTTTTTGCCCCTCCCCAGAAACGGTAGGAAGTAGAAAGCTGCAGAATGTACCTTCCAGGCCAGAAGCAAAACATTGAGGATGGCCAGCAATGGGCAGGGTCCATTCTCATTCTGGGTGATGATGGGTGTGTTCTCTTCCTTCCACTGGATCCACTTGATGTGATACACAGATTGTCCCGGGAAGCGTTCCTTGGAGGCTGCCAACACCTGAGCGGTGTCTTCCTCCTCCTCCTCTCCGCACAGAGGGGCAGCCCCAGGCAACATTGCCGCGCCCTCCTCCTCCTCAGGAACCCTGTTCTCAGCTCCCTCCTCACTATTGAATTCGGAGCTACTGGGGAAAGAATGCAGGTTAGAGAACGACTCTAGGGAGTCCAGGCTTGGCGATTCCCCAGGAGGGCTCGGGTCGCTGCAACTGCTGCTGAGGCCGCCGGCGCTGCGGGGCTCCTCGGAGCCGACGGCTGCCAGCTCGGCTCGGCAGGTGCCGGCAGGATCCGGGCGGGCCCCCGAGTCTCCAGCCGGACCCAACCCATGGCCCGCTCCGGCCTCGGCTGTCTCGGGTGAGGCGGTCACCTTGTGCTGCCCTCTCAGAGGCGCCTTCGGGGCAGTAGGACTCTCCAAAATGCTCTCCTTCAAGTCCAAGCTCGGGAAGGGGCTGCAGAATCCAGGAGTCTGAGAGCCCGTGGAAGAAGCTGAGTCTGGGGGGCTTCTGGCAGCCGCCGCCCCCTGCCCATTCCCGCCGCCGTTCTCCGCCGCCCATACTCCAGGACCATCCCCAGCGGCAAGCCTGGTCTCCTGTAGTCCTTCCGGCGGAGAACTTGTTCCCGGCGCTGGCCCGGCCGCCACCCCGTGTTCTAGCGGCAGCAGGCTGTCGGGGCCGCTCTCCATACCCGGCCGCCCGCCCCTCGCTCTATAGAGACCGCGGCCAGCTCTCCGATGCCAGCGCCTCCGACGCCATGACAGCGGCACTGGCAGTTACAGCGCCCTAGCGCGGCCCTGGCCAAGCACGTCACCGGAGAGGGCACCGGGAGCGCGCGCGCGCCGCCGCGCCCTCCGCCTGCTCGGGGCGTGCCTCCGCGCTACAGAGCTATGCAGGGCGTAGGCGAACCTTGCAGCAGCTGCCCACGCAGCCCAGTCCCTCCAGCGTGCGGTCGGGGCTTGAGCTCCGAAGGCCAGGCGTGGCGGGCGTGGCCGGGGGCGTGGCCAGGGCGCGTCCCCGCGGCCTCTGTTCCAGTAGGAAAACATCCTCTCACTCTGTGGCCGGAAGTTGAACTCCGGGGCAGCCCCACCGCCGCGCCGCTGCTTTCAAGGCCGGCGCTGGCGGCTGCTGAACCCTTGGCTGTGAACCTTCAGAGCTGGGTCATGTGTGGGTCTGATCCGGGGGGAGGCTGGAGTTGGTCGTAGCATTTGGAGAAGAGCTTGTCCTTGACGGGCTCGGGAGACTTGTTTCCCCACCTTGTAATATGCAGAATTTACAGAATTTCTTACCGAATGCAGATTTTAAAGGCGGAGATCTACTCGAGGTGCTTCGATTACTGCAGTGCACAAATTTCATTCTGCCTGTTCAGGCTGAGAATCGCTGCGCTTCCCACAGGCTACTGGTGCGACGTTCGCCCTATAGGAGGCGTCAGTGTGGTTGTGGATATTGGCCTGCGCAGCAAAAGCAAGTGGGTAATTTGGGCCAGTAATAATAAATTTGTTTGCGTTCAAATTAGTCAAGTCTGCGGTTTTGGTTTTGGCGTCATTTTGCATGGAATGGGAAGCGCTCCTGAAAAATGTGACTTTTCTTAATAAGAATTGACTACTCTTCAGACCATGCAGTTTTCAAAGAGGACTGACAGAGTAGTCTGGAAGTTTTGTTGGTAACAAGGTGGACCCCTCCCAGAAAAGGACCATTCCCCGAACTCCCCACTTCCCCTGGCTCTGGGGACACAAAATTACAAGACAGATCTTTAACAATCTGACATATTGATTCTGGCTCTTGCTTGTAATCCCAGCTCTTCCGGGAAGCTGAAGCGGGGAGATCACAAATTTGACGCCAGCCTCCACCTTAGTGAATCCCTGTCTCAAAATAAAAAGAGTTGAGGATGTAGTGCAGTGGCTAGAGCAGCTTCCTTAGCATGCCTGTGGTCCTGAGTTCAATTCTCAGAAACACAAAAAAAAAAAAAAAAAAATCAAACTCTGACACAGAATAGAATGTGATATATTTGTAACTCTGTTGGTTAGAGAAGGTAGCCAACATTACAAAGTATTGTTTTATTCATTCTTCAGCACATTTTAGTACCAAGTATGTTGGTGGGTACTGTTTCTAGCATTGAGGATGCCACTGTGGACAGCAGAGTTCATATCTTCCGGGGAATTGCTGGGGGTTTTTTGTTGTTGTTTTTGTTTTTAAGTGTTGGGAATCAAACCCAAGGCCTTCTAGGTAAGTGCTCCACAACTAAGCTACATCTTCAGTCTCTTGGTTTGTTTGTTTGTTTGTTTTTTGGTACCATGGATTGAATACAGAGACGCTTAACCACCGAGCCACATCCATAGCCCTTTTTAAACTGTGTTAGAGACAGGGTCTTGCAGAGTTGCTTAAGGCCTCGCTAAATTGCTGAGGCTGGCTTTGAACTTGGATTCTCCTGCCTCAGCCTCCCGAGCCGCTGGGATTACAGGCGTGCACCACTGCACTCAGCTATTGCTATATTTTTAATACTTGCTTGGTAAGTATGGTGTCTGAAGTGTGAAGAAGATGGAGCTTCTTCCATTTTTAACGTTGGCATGATATCTATCCAACTCTTAGCGGAAAAATCAGAAAAGATAATATAAAGTTTCTTCAGAATGTTGAATTTAGGAACTTTGTGTGCATTTGGTGTCGAAATTAATCCATAAGCAATAAATTTCTGTTGTTAAATTTGATTTTTTTCTCTAAGAATTGCAAATGTTAAATATGCTAAAGCTGTGGGTTTGATCCCCAGCACTGCCTTCCCCTCCCCCAATATTGCAGGATTAAGCACATTACAGTACTTAAAGCCTTGAAGTACGAATGAGAATATTACATATTTCAAGAAATTCAAATTTAGTATGGTTTCTCAAATGTAAGAAGATCTGTAAAGGTTATAGGTTAATTTGTTATATAAACAAATCAAATAAATGGTGAATCATATATAGGCCATTAAACCACACATAGATCCAAAAATCATGGAACATACCTCAAATAATAGCCCTTCACCATTTTTCAAAAACCTTGCTTGGGCCGGGCACAGTGGTGCATGCTTGTAATCCCAGTGGCTTGAGAGGCCCGGCCGGGATTGCAAGTTCAAGGCCAGTGATTAGTAAGACCCTGTCTCAAAAATAGAAAGGACTGAGAATGTAGTTCAGTGGTAAAGCACCCCAAGTTCAATCTCCAGTATCAAACAACAACAATAACAACAGAAACCCACTGGGAAAAACCTATACTTTTTCTGGTAGACTTTTATTAGTGTATGTTTCGAATGTTCACATTCATAATTTTAAAAATTGTTTATAACAAAAGGAAGCAGAACCGGGGCTGGGATTGTAGCTCAGCGGTAGAGCGCTTGCCTCGCATGCGTGAGGCCCTGGGTTCGACCCTCAGCACCACATACAAAAGCAATAAAATAAAGACATTGTGTCCATCTACAACTAGAAAAAATTAAAAAAAAAAAAAAGCAGAACCAATTTTTCAATGTTGTCAACAATTATATAGGTCAAGATGAAGAGTGGAAGTCGGGCGCGGTGGCGCAAGCCTGTAATCCCTGCACTTAGGGAGGCTGAGACAGGAGAATTGTGAGTTCAAAGCCAGTCTCAGCAATGGTGAGGCACTAAACTAAGCAACTCAGTGAGACCCTGTCTCTACATAAAACACAAAATAGGGCTGGAGATGTGGCTCAGTGGTTGAGTACCCCTGAGTTCAATCTCCAGTACCAAAAAAAAAAAAGATTAAGAGTGGAAAGAATATATGCAACTTTTTGAGTTCATAAAAATGTACATAGTTGGGCTGGTGCTGTAACTCGGTGGTAGAGCCATGCTGGAGGCCCTGAGTTCAATCCCTAGCACCAAAACATTAAGTAATTTTTAAAAAAGAGAAATAAATATACAAGTTTGTTTTTTAAATGGAGGAAGAGGATGGCATCTAAGGACAGTACCAGAGACAAAAAGATAATAAACTGAGTAATGTCTTATTTTTGCTTTATATGTATTTTTACCTCATCTTTGAGGTAAGATAAACCATTTTAAAGTTAAAATGTTACTACTCAAATTTTAGTAATTATTATTTGTAGTACTTTTGAGATTGAACCCCCAGGGGTGCTATACCCCTGAGCTACATTTCCAGCCTCCTGCTGCTGCTTTTTTAAATATTTTTTTTAAATATTTTTTTAGCTGTAGATGGACATAATGTCTTTATTTTATTGCTTTGTATGTGGTGCTGAGGATCGAACCCAGGGCCTCATGCATGCGAGGCAAGCGCTCTACCGCTGAGCTACAATCCCAGCCCTGCGTTTTTAAATATTGAGATAATATTTGATAAGTTGTCCAGGCTGGACTTGAATTTGCAGTCTTCCTGCCTCAGTGTCTGGAGTAACTGGGAATATAGGTCTCTGCCACCACATCTAGTTTTTAGGATTATTCTTTAAAGTTACAAATGTAATAGTCTTTTTTTTTAATGTTTATTTTTTACTTGTAGGTGGACAGAATATCTTTATTTTATTTTTATGTGGTGCTGAGGATCGAACCCAGTGCCTCATGCATGCTAGGCAAGCACGCTACCACTGCGCCATAACCCCAGCCCCAGATGTAATAGTCTTAAAATTTAAATAGCTTATATAAAAACAAAGTAGTTCTCTGCTGTATTCCTCCACACCTTTGAATACTGTTTGTTTTTGTTGTTGTTTGTTTTTTGGTACTGGGGATTGAACGCAGGGGGGCTTATCCACTGAGCCACATCCTCAGCACTTTTTTATGTTTTATTTAGAGACAGGGTCTCACTGAGTTGCTTAGCACCTTGCTATGCTCTGAGGCTGGCTTTGAACTCTTACCTCAACTTCCCGAGCCACTGGGAGAATAGGCGTGCACCACTGCACCTGGCTTAAATCTTGTTCTTAAGAAGCAGTCCTTTTCAAATCACAGCTGTTTTTTAGCTCCTTATCCCCATATCCAAGCAGCACAATTACACTCTGATTTCTCCATTTAAATGTTGTACACATTTCTTATTTATTTCTTTATTTCTATGGAAGATGAGGATTTAATTTTCTCACACTATTTTTCCTCTTTTTGTTTCAACATCTCAGCTATTTCAGGATTTTTTTTTTCCAGCTCTGAGGATTGAACTTTTTACTTTTAATTTTGAGACAGGATTTTGCTAAGTTTCCCAGACTGGCCTTGATCCTCCTGCCTCACCCTACCACAAGCACCGTGCCACTGTTTGTTTTATGAGCCTGCTTCACAACTACCATTCTGGGATTTCTTTTCATAATTTTTAAAAGGGATTCCTTTATTCTCTCTTCTATGTTAATGCCTTTACTTCTTGAATCTCTCGTCATCTTCTTTCTTTGATTTGGTGGAACATATTCTTAATTAAATTCCTGAGAAAAGAGTGCATGGGAAGTAAATTTCTATAGAACTTGTATGTTTGGAAAAAAGACCCTTATGGTCTGAGTTTGTAGCTCAGTGGTAGAGGGCTTGCCTAGCATGTGTGGCACTGGATGTGATCTTCACCACCACATAAAAATAAATAAATAAAATAAAGTATTGTGTCCATTTACAACTAAAAATATTTAAAAGATAGACCTGTATAGTTTGGGTATAAAATTCAAGGTTGGAAATATGTTTTCTTCATTTTGAAGTCATTGTAATCTAGCTTCTAGGAGATTATTGACAAATCTGATAATGTAATTATGATTCTGGAAACCTCTGTATATAACCTGTATCTTTTCTTTACAGTTTCCTCTTATTCTTGATGTTCTGAAATTTAAGTAGTTAATATTTCTTTCTGTGAAAGTCAAATCAAGATGGATCAAAGACTTATGAATTAGACCAGAAGTTTTGCAACTGCTAGAAGAAAACATAGGGTCAGCACTCCATCAAATTGGTGCAGGCACCTTAATAACACCGCTAAATCTCAAGAAATAAAAACAAGAATCAATAAGTGGGATGCCATCAAATTAGAAAGCTTCTGCACAGCAAAGGAGACAAGAATGTGAACAAAGAGCCTAAAGAATGGGACAAAATCTTTGCCAGCTGCAAAGATTAATATCCAGAATATACAAAAAACTCCAAAATCTTAACATACACACACACACACACACACACACACACACACACACATGAACTCACAAATAATTAATAAATGGGCAAAAGAACTAAACAAACATTTTTTAAAAGAAGAATCACAGGTGACCAACAAATACATGAAAAACTGTTCAACATCTCTAGCAATCAGAAAAATGCAAATCAAAACTATACTAAAATTTTACCTCACTTCAGTCAGAATGGCAATTATCAAGAATACAAATAATAATAAATACTGATGAGGATGTGAGGGGAAAAGGTATACACACATATTATCAGTTGGTGGGACTGCAAGAAGACAGTCTGGAAGACAGTATGGAAACTGCTCAGAAAACTAGGAATGGAACCACATGACACAGCAATCCCATGCCTCAATATTTATCCCAAATAACTATAATAAGATATATAGAGAGCCGGGCGTGGTGGCTCAAGCTTGTAATCCCAGCACTTAGGGAGGCTGAGACAGGAGAATCGCGAGTTCAAAGCCAGCCTCAGCAAGGGTGAGGCGCTAAGCAACTCAGTGAGACCCTGTCTCTACATAAAACACAAAATAGGGCTGAGGATGTGGCTCAGTGGTCAAGTGCCCCTGAGTTCAATCCCCAGTACCAAAAAAAAAAAAAAAAAGATATATAGAGAACTAGCCACCTTAATGTTTATAGCAGCACAATTCACAATAGCCAAATTATGGAATCAGCCTAGATGTCTCTCAATAGATTCATGAATTAAGAAAATGTCTCCTGGGCTGGAGTTGTAGATCAGTGGTAGAGCACTTGCCTCATACATGTGAGGCACTGGGTTTGATCCTCAGCACCACATAAAAATAAATAAAGAGCCAGGCGCGGTGGAGCATGCCTGTAATCCCAGCACTTTGGGAGGCTGAGACAGGAGAATCGCGAGTTCAAAGCCAGCCTCAGCAACGGCGAGGTGCTAAGCAACTCAGTGAGACCCTGTCTCTACATAAAACACAAAATAGGGCTGGGGACGTGGCTCAGTGGTTGAGTATCCCTGAGTTCAATCCCTGGTACCAATAAATAAATAAATAAATAAGTAAAGATATTGTGTCCAACTAAAAATATTAAAAAAGAAAGAAAAAATGTCTCCCAATAGATGAAAAATACATACAATGGAATTTTACTCAGTCATAAAGAAAAATGAAAATATGGAATTTTGCAGTGAATGAATGGAAATGCAAAACATGCTAAGTGAAATAAGTCAGACTCAGAAATCAAAGGTTGAATGTTGTGATGGCTTAGATATGAGATCCCTCAAAAGTTCATGTGTGAGATAATGCAAGTTCAGTAGTGAAATGATTGAGTTATGAGAACCTTAGCATAATCAGTGCATTAATTTGCTTGAATGAATTAACTGGGTTGTAACTATAAGTACATAGGGTATAGCTAGAAGAGGTGAGTCATTGGGTCATGCCTTTGGGGTTTATATTTTGTACCTAGTCTGCAGTCTTTCTCTACTTCCTGGTGGCCATGTCCTGAACTGTTTTTCTCCACCACACTCTTCTACCATGATGTTCTGCCTCATCTTGGGCCTAGAGCAATAGGAGCAAACCATCTATGGACTGAGACCTCTGAAACTGTGAGCCCCAAATTAATATTTCCTCCTCTACATTATTCTTGTCAGATCTTTTAGCCACAGTAATGAAAAATCTGATGAAAATAATTGTTTTCTCTCATATATGGAAGATAAAAAAAATAAGGAAAAGAAATTGGAGAGGATCATATCATAAAGACATAAGGAAGATCAGTAGAGTAGAAAAAGGAGATAGGGAGGGAGGAGAGATGAGAAAGGAGAGGAAATGTAGAATTAATTTAACAAAATCATGTTATGTAATATATAAATATACCACAGGAAATTTCATCTTTATATGTGTATGGAAAGCACCAATCAAGGATGAACAATGGATGAGCAAAGGGAAGATCAATAGAGTGAAGGGTTGCAGGGCACAAGGACTGAAATGAAGTGGGTCAGATTCCATTCATGTATAATATTGTTGAGATAAACTCAGCTACTATGTGTAATTATAGTGCTTTAATAAAAATTTAAGGTGCATTTAATAAAGGTGTTACAAAAATATTTCCTTGTGTGGTTTTTGTTATATTCTTTAGACTGAGTACTTGGTGACCACTACTCTCAATGTAAAAATTTATGTCTTTCAGTTCTGGGAAATATTCTATTTTTATTCATTTGATAATTCTTATCTCTTCTTTGTTACTCTTTTACTCTTTTTTTTTTAAGTGTTGGGACTTGAACTCAGTGTCTTGCATGTGCCAGGAAAATACTATATTACTGAGCTACACCCACAACCCTTTATTTTGTTTTGAGGCAGGTCTCACCAAGTTGCCCAGGCTGGCCTTAAACTTTTCATCTTTCCATCTCAATCTCCTGAGTAGCTGGGATTATAGACATATGCCATGGTGGCTGCCTCCTTTTTGTTTTGTTTTTTAACTTTTTTTTTAGTTGTAGATGGACACAATACCTTTATTTATTTATTTTTATGTGATGCTGAGGATTGACCCCAGTGCCTCACACATGTGAGACAAGCACTCTACCACTGAGCCACAAATCCAGCCGCTCTTTTTTCTTTATGTGTTTAATTTCCAAGGGTTACTTCTAGTTCCTTTTCATTGTTCAATGACATCCTAGCCTTTTCTGTCATAGAATATTATCTATAATTTTAATATCTCTTTTGTTTTTCAAAGGATAGCTGAACCATATGCATCAGTAAAGTGTGCTTAGTTGGCATATAGTTATTGATAATGTAAGAATAGGTATGGGTCATACACATATAAAACAATGGTATTTGGGACTGAAAATTTGTTTTTGGAAATAAGACATTCACATAAAATGATCACTGAGAATGTAAGTCTCTTAATAGTAAACGAGCAGTACGAGCAGTAAATACTATAACCATTCAAATGAGGAAAAAAACCTTTTAGTGTGTGAATTAAGTTATATTCTCCTAATTTGAATCACAGGCTGAGCCAAGTGATTTAAATTATCGTGGCACATATCCATGATCCCTTCAGTTTTGGAGGCCGAGGCAGGAATATCACAAGTTTGAGGCCAATCTCAGCAATTTGTTGAGACCCTGTCGCAAAATTAAAAGGGATGGTACAGAACTACTGGGTTCAATCCTCATTACAGAAAAAAAAATAAAAAACTAAAAAAATTAAATCATAGACTGAGTATTGCCTAAGGCTTAAAATTTAAAAAAAAAAAAAAAGAAACATCCCACTTTCAAAATGATTACTCTCTTACTTATTTTTTGTGGTACTAGGGATTGAACCTAGAGCCTGTGTATGCTAAGCATGGGCAGTACTACTAAGATTCATTCCCAGATCTGATTATTCTTTCAAAATTCTGTTTTTCTAGTCCAAGCATGGTGGTACATGCCTCTAATCTCAGAGACTCAGGAAGCTGAGGCAGGAGGATTGCAAGTTCAAAGCCAGCCTCAGCAACTTAGTGAGACCCTTTCTCAAAATGAAACAAAAAGAGCTGGGAATGTAGCTCAGTGGTAGTGTCCCCCTGGGTTCAATCACTAGTACAAAAAAAAAAAAAAGATTGTTTTTCTTAGTTGAATCAGAAGTCTTAGCAGCTGTGACAGAAAATTTGGTATCATCTTTGGTTTTACCCCAGTTTATTGATTATTAGCTCATCTGTCAAGTGCTGCTGATATTACACATCCCTTTGCTTTCTGTGTCTCCTCTGTGGCCACTCCTAGTCCTTTCTCTATACCACTTTACATAATATCTGTAATTTGTGATTATTATCCTGCTTATGTTCTCTTTTTCAGTTTATTCTGCATAAACCTATAAAAGCTATAATTTTAAAATCTTGTTATCATTTTGATGGACTATTAAAATTGAATTGATAGGGGCTGGGGCTGTAGCTCAGTGGTAGAGCACTTGCCTCACAAGTGTGAGGCACTGGGTTTGATCCTCAGCACCACGTAAAAATGCATAAATAAAGCATTGTGTCCATCTGAAACTAAAAAAAAAATTTAAATTAAATTGATAGATTTTTTTTTTTTTTTGGTACTGAAGGTTGAACTCGGGGGCACTCGACCACTGAGCCACATCCCCAGCCCTATTTTGTGTTTTTTTAATTTTTTAAATTTTTTAAATTTTTATTTTTTTTGGTACCAGGGATTGAACTCATGGGCACTCGACCCCTGAGCCACATCCCCAGCCCTATTTTGTTTTATGTAGAGACAGGGTCTCACTGAGTTGCTTAGCAGCCTCGCCATTGCTGAGGCTGGCTTTGAACTCACGATTCTCCTGTCTCAGCCTCCCTAAGTGCTGGGATTACAGGCTTGAGCCACCGCTCCCGGCTTTGTGTTCTATGTAGAAACAGAGTCTCACTGAGTTGCTAAGCGCCTAGCCATTGCTGAGGGTGGCTTTGAACTCGCGATTCTCCTGTCTCAGCCTCCCTAAGTGCTGGGATTACAGGCGAATTGATAGTTCTTTATTGTTAGCTGCATCAACATCAGCTCTGAGCAGAAGATTGCAAGGGTATAAGGCATATATACCTCTATTTCATCTTGGCTTTGTATTCATCATATGAGAAAATTCTGAGTTAAAATCAAGGGTTTCCATGTAACTCAATTGGCCCTGGATTTGGCCTTTAACCGCTTGCAAAATCTCCAGCATTCTGCATAGCACATCCCTGACTCAATTATTTCCTTGAAGCCCCATGAGGAGTCCCACGCCTGTTCAGAAACAAATCCAATCCTATGATATTCCACCAAGTGCTACCTCTACTCCATGCTGCTTTAGTAGATGCTCATCTGTCCTGCTGATGTTAAAGATACATAATGGTGGTGAATGGGGGAAATAACTTTTATCCCCTTTTATTTTAGCCTTAATATTTTCCAGTATTAGCGAAACAGTTTTCTACATTTTACATCTCCCTCCAATTTAAAATTTGGACCTAAATATTTTACCAGGTGGATTGTACCAGGAATGAGTTCAAAGAATATATTACATCATCTTCAACTCATAATTCCTGCTCCCCTAGTCTTATGCCCATTTGTCATTGAATCAATAATATCATGCCTGCTTCCTTCTTAAGACAGCTCTTCTTAAAAATCAAAATTATTCTGCTAGGGACTAGGATGTAACTCAGTGCTCTGTGGTAGAGCATGTACAAGGACCTGGATTCAATACCCAGCACAAACAAACAAACAAACAAAAAAGATGCTAGATGCTGTGGCACAGGTCTGTAATCCCAGCAATTCAGTAAGGTGAGACAGGAGGACTGCAAATTTGAGGCCAGCCTAGGATACTCAGTGAGACCCTGTCTCAAAACAAAAAATAAAAATGACTGTGGATATAGCTCAGTGGTGGAGTGCCCTGGGTTCAGTTCCCAGTACTGGGGGAAAATATTATGTCCTGCCAACCTACCAGTTGACCAGATATCTGTCAATTCTAGTGCAATTTTCTCAAAGTGTAGTCCCATCTCCTGTAACATGAGAACTTGTTAAAAATGAAAATACTTGGGGCTGCAGTTATAAATCAGTGAAAAGAGTGCTAGCATACACGAGGCCCTGGGTTCCATCGCCAGCACTGTAGAGAGAGAGAGAGAAAAGAAAATCCTCCAATCTAATTGTAGACATAGAGAATCTGGAACCCTGTGTTTTAACAAAACAGTAGTCATTTAATAAGTCCTTTCCATGATTCTGATACATGATAGATTTTGAGAATCACTACTTTCATATTAGGGGAAGCAATCCCTCCCCACCTCTATTGCAAATACATAAATCTTAGCAAGAGATAATAAACAGCTTCTACATTAACCTTTATTCAACTTTGTTTTCTATTACAGTCCCAGAACTTAGAAATCCTCCAGAATTAGTATTTTGGCCATTTTCTCCTATACACTTTCTCATGAGAAGCATGTATATATAGAAAGATAGACCTGTTGCCAGAGTCCTAGGCCAGAGTCCTGACTCTGGGGATATGAGGTCTGGTCACCTGCCACGTCTAGAGTCAAAACAACAAAGAGAGACACGATGGTAAAGCAATGAAGGAATTTTCTGTATGGTCAACCCAAGAAGACAACTAGTCTAGAAAACTGTTTTACCTGTACTGCCAACAGGATTATAAAGGACCTGGATTCAATACCCACCACTCAAAAACAAATACAAAAAACAAACAAAAAAAGATGCGGGGTGATGTGGCACAAGCCTATAATCCCAGCAATTTGGGAAGGTGAGGTAGGAGGATTTATAAAGGGGATGAACAAACCTGAGGAGCCTGGAGGTATGCATATACATGTTGCAGGTCTGGTTTTGCAGATCTTACTGGTGCCAGGGTTGTTTGCACCCTCAATATGAGATGAAGCCGCCACCAACAAAACTCGAGAAAAATGGAGTCAGGACGACTGGGTACATCTTTAATTTTACCCCCATTTTTTTTTGGTACTGGGGATTGAAACCAGGGGTGCTCTGCCACTGAGGTACATCCCCAGCCTTCCTTATTTTATTCTGACCCAATGTCTTGCTGAATTGCCCAATCTATCCTCAAACTTGTGATCCTCCAGACTCAGCCTTCCGAGCAGCTGGGATTATAGGCATGCGCCACCACACCTAGTTGTCATTTTCAAAATACATTGATTGGTAACATAAAAATATAATCTGTAAAATTATAAAATGACGTTTAAAGAGTATGTGCCTTGAGAGTTTCCATGAATTAGTTCTTGTCAGTTGATCAATTCAGATTACATCGAGAAAAATCAAGCTTCTGGACCTTCAAATCTAAGAATTTAGGGGTGTGAATATAGCTCAGTAATAGAGGAAGTACTTAGTACCCACAAATGTCTGGGTTCAATTCCCAGCACCAAAAACAAAAGTTAAGAAGCAGAGTTTTTGACCATGACAATAATAATAAGGATGGATTTACCCAGTAATTCAAAAGATTAGAGTAAAAGATTCAGAGTCAAACAAACTTGAGTTAGAAGCCTAGTGTACCTCAGTTTCCTCATCTGTAGAATGAAATGCAGTATATTTATTTCATAGAATTGTTGCAAAGAGTAAATGGCTCATATATAGAAAGTGCTAATCAAAATACCCACCAGCACATCAGAAATATTGTTTTGTTAATCTATGAATCCCAGCAGGAACAGAATAAATACTTGTTGAATTGATGAACAATAATTACAATGGCTACCCTGTAAGGTTTTTTGGTACTTTGCTTTGCCTCAAAATCTACCTCTGCTGTCTTTGATGTCAGATCATCATGAGAGTCTCCACAAAGTAACACATGATTCATTGCAGATGAAGGATGTAAATACCAAGTGTTTGTACTAAAATATGTTTGAGATTACTTGAGCCAGAGGAGTGTAGAAAAAAACTTCAAGGACTATTTGGAACTTGGTCTAGATCTTAATACAGGTCACAGACTCAAATACTGATGGGGATAATGCCCTCTGGAGTGACATTAGGCAAGCCCAGTCCAAAGAGGGCAGTATCTACTCAGTTCCTGGCAATTGATGTTGTGCAAGAATCTAGGTCTGCTTGACCTTTCAGTTTTCACTGAAAATCTAGAATCTTGTTTGCACCATGAAAGCTCTCAATTGTTGATTAATTTAAGAAAAAAAAAAATTAACTACAGGTTAAACCAAACACGTTTGTGTGTCTAATTTCATTTTTGAGTTACCAGGTTGAAACCTGTGCTTTAAAAGCTAGGTTAACATTGCATAAACAGAAAGAAAGGGGAGTGGGGACAAAACATGGAGGAAGAAAAGTTTAAGATGCTTTTGAGGTTATAAAGTGTACACCAATTTGACTGAATGGAGTAGGAAAAGAAAGAAAAGTTTAGACAAATGAGTTTCTGTGGAAAAAAAAAATATATATATATATATTGGTACCAGGGATTGAACTCAGGGGTACTGGACCACTGAGCCACATCCCCAGCCCTATTGTGTGTTTTATGTAGAGACAGGGTCTCACTGAGTTGCTTAGAGCCTCACCTTTGCTAAGGCTGGCTTTGAACTCGAGATTCTCCTGTCTCAGCTTCCCAAAGTGCTGGGATTACAGGCTTGAGCCACCGGCTTCTGTGGAACATTTTGAATGAGGATATCAGGGTTTTAGGCACCGAGAGGTCATTCCTAGTTTTTGAATGAACTACTGAAATAAAGCCTATGTTAATACTGAGGTTCAATGAACATGTATTGGATATATAGTTACTAAACTGTGAGACCTTGCTTTTAAAACTCTTATAATACCTGACTCATACCTGTCTACAAGAATTAGGGGATCTCAGCCAGTTGTGGTGGCACAAGCCTGTAATCTCAGCAGCTTGGGAGGCTGAGGCAAGAGGATTGTAAGTTCAAAGCCAGCCTCAGCAACTTAGCAATACTCTAAGAAACTTAGTGAGACCCTGTCCTGTCTCAAAAAAAAAGGGGGAGGGAGGGGGCTAGCCAGGTACGGTGATGCATGCGTGTAATCCCAGCACTTTGGGAGGCTGAGATAAGAGAAACACGAGTTCAAAGCCAGCCTCAGCAACGGCGAGGTGCTAAGCAACTCAGTGAGACCCTGCCTCTAAAGAAAACACAAAATAGGGCTGGGGATGTGGCTCAGTGGTCAAGTACCCCTGAGTTCAATCCCTGGTACCAAAAAACAAAAAATGAGCACTGAGTTGTGGCTCAGTGGTAGAGCATGTGTGAGGCACTGGGTTCGATTCTCAGCACCACATAAAAATATAAATAAAATAAGGTAACAATAAATAAACAGGTCTGAGGATGTGGCTCAGTGGTTAAGTGCCCCTGGGTTCAATTCCCAGTAACAGAAAAACCCAAAACCAACCAACCAAACAAAAAAACCCTACTACATTCAAATATTGAGCAACACATTGCAGTGACTAAAGCCAACATGCTCTGGGAACAGATCTAAATTTGGGTGTTGACTATGTGGCTCTTGAGCTTTCTGACTTTGGGCAAATTATTTAAATTCTTTAAACTTCTCCTTCCTTACTGTCTGCTACTATTGTTATTTTTCATTTTCTTTTCTGAGATGCTGGGTCTAATCCAGGACCTCGTGCACACTAAGCAAGTCATCTCCCCTGAGATATCTCCCCCAGCCCTGTTATTCTAATTTTTGTCTTTCCTACTTTTAGAAGATCAGGAAAAGGAAGTGGTGGGTTGGGGCTATAAGATCAGTGGTAGAGCTGCTTGCTTCCTATGGGTGAGGCCCTGGGTCAATCCACAACACCAAAACTAGACAGTAAGCAAAACTAAAACCAACCCAACAAGAAAGTAAAGATGAAGTTGTGAAGGAAGGCTATGACCAGATCATCAAGACCTTGTTTTTGTTTTTTTGTTTGGTTGTTTGTTTCAATACTAGGGATTGAACCCAGGGGCATCGACCACTGAGCTGCATCCCCAGCCCTTTTTAAAAATTTTTAAAAGTTTGAGACCAGGTCTTGCCAAGTGGCCCAGACTGGCCTCCAACTTGCAATCCTTTTGCTTCAGCCTCCTAAATCACTGGGATTACATGTTGTCTTCTGTCTTGTGGTGAGCAGACCAAGCCTTTTTGCAGTAATGTTAACCCAAAAAAGAAATTTAAGAGGAAAAGGTTTGAGTAGGTTGATGTAGGGGTTTGTTCAGTTGGGGATATATTATTATTATTATCTATTTCAGTATGGAGATTAAGCCAAGGAGCAGTCTACCACTAGGCCACATCTCCAGCCTTTTTTATTTTTAACTTTGTGATAGGGTCTTGCTAAATTGCTCGAGCTGGCTTAGAATTTGCCATCCTCCTCTCTGAGATTCCACAGTAGCTAGGATTACAGGTGTGTAACACTACATAGAGCAGGACATGTTAAATTTGATATGGCTGTTTAATGTCATGGAGAATATGGCCATTAGGTGTTAGATATATAATAAGAGCAATATCTAAAATTTCGTAATGCTTACTACGTCCTATCTGTTTGTTTAGTGCTTTATATCTGTTAACTTATTTAACTCTCACATCAACCCTCTGGGGTAGGTACTACATCGCAAAGAGTTGGAAACCAATGCAGAGATGCCTTACTTTACCCAAGGTCATATAGTTAGGAAGTGGTTTAATGAGGATATAGATCTGGGACTTGGGTCCAGGAAAAGCATTGACTCTGTAGTAGTCATTGGGGTAGAATTAAAAACAAGGCAGACTCAGGCTTTGTTTTCATGGAGTTTATAGTAAGTCATAAACATCTGAGAGGAGTAAGAAATAATCATGCAAGTGAAGAATGAGAAGATAAAAAGCCAAGGATAAAATCCTGAGGAGAAATAATATTTAAGCGGTAAAGAAGAAAAAGCCCCAGGGAGAAAATATAGATGAAGGAACAGTTAAAGTAAGAGGAAAATCTGGAGAGAGCAGAGTCTTGGAAAACAATGGAGGAGAGAGTTTTATTTTATTTATTACTAATTATCATATTTATTATTATTATTTGAACCCAGGGATACTTTACTACTTTACATTCCCAGTCCTTTTTATTTTTTATTTTGGGACAGGGCCTCACTAAGTTGGTTAGGTCCTCACTAAGTTGCTGAGGATAGCCTTGAATTTGCAATCCTTTTGCCTCAGCCTCCCAAATAGGTGGAATTACAGGAATGCACCACTTATCTGGCTGTTATTGGGTTTTGTATGTGTGAGTGTGAGTGTGTGTGTATGTCTGTGTCTGTGTGTTATTGTGGATTGTACATGCTCGGCAAGTGCTCTAACACTGAACCACATTCCCAGGAGAGGAAGAAAAATTTAAGGAGAATATTAGCTGTCTGAGAGATCCAGTAAGATAAGGAGTGAAGGTGTCAGTGCCATTGATAACTAGCAGATCTTTGATGGCTCTAGAAAGAATAGCTTTCTTAGTCATGATGAGGAGGTATCAAATTTCATGACTGAAGTGAAATTTACAAGTGGGACCAGAAGCTGGCTGGAAAGGCACATGCCGTGTTCTCAGTTACACGGAAGGCTGAGATAGGAGGCTCACAACTTTGAGGCCAACCTGGGCAGTTTGGGGAGACTCTATCTCAAAATAAAAAATAAAATGACTGCAGGATTTAATAGAGGCTTGCCTGTCATGTGCAAGGCTCTGGGTTCTAACCCCAGTATTGAGGTTACAAAGACTAGGGGCAGGACCAGAAGTAAGAGAGACCATAGTAAGGGACATGAATTAGCTGAAAATAATTGCGTGAACCAGAATGACATTAATGTGAAGGGAATGATGAAATGCACAAGAAAGATACTTCTAGGGAAGCTGGGTGCAGTGGCGCATGCCTGTAATCCCAGAAGCTTGGGAGGCTGAGGCAGGAGAATCGTGAGTTCAAAGCCAGCCTCAGTAACGGTGAGACACTAAAAAACTCAGTGAGACCCTGTCTCTATATAAAACACAAAATAGGGCTGGGGATGTGGCTCTGTGGTTGAGTGCCCCTGAGTTCAGTCCCCAGTAACCCTCCCCCCCCAAAAAAAAAGATATTTCTAGGGAAGAATCAAAATGACTTGGTGACTAGTTAAGGGTAGAAATAAGGGGAAGAATCAAGGTGATTTTTTTTCTCCCTCCAGTATTGGAGATTTAACTCAGGGCACTTAACCACTGAGCTACATCTCTAGCCCTTTTTGTTTTTTATTTTTGAGACAGAGTCTTACTAAGTTCCTTAGGGTCTCACTAAATTGCTGAGGCTGGCCTTGAACTTGCAATCCTCCTACCACATATGTGGTCCTTGATTCAATCCTCAGCACTGAAAAAAATCTCTCCCCCCCAAAACTGTGAAAGCTGAGTAAATAATGCTATTAAAATAATTACTGAGCCGGGCACGGTGGTGCAAGCCTGTAATCCCAGCACTTAGGGAGGCTGAGACAAGAGAATCACGAGTTCAAAGCCAGCCTCAGCAAGGGCAAGGTGCTAAGCAACTCAGTGAGACCCTGTCTCTACATAAAACACAAAATAGGGCTGGAGATGTGGCTCAGTGGTCGAGTGTCCCTGAGTTCAATCTCCAGTACCAAAAAAAAAAAAAAATAATAATTACTGTTTTTGAACGGATACTTGTGTGCTCATGATGGAAGGACAATGATATTTTTTTATTTTTACTTAATAAATACTTAGATAGTAATTATTATCTGCCAGTTACTTTTATAATTACTTTACATATGTTTAGTAATTTGAATTTAATCATCAGACAAGCCCAAGAGCCTGGCATGGTAGCACATGCCTGTAATCCCAGTGACTGTGGAGGCTGAGGCAGGAGGATTACAAGTTCAAAGTCAGTCTCAGCAATTTATTAAGGCCCTAAACAACATAGTGAGAACTTGTCTCAAAATAAAAAGGGCTGGGGATATGGCTCAGTGGTTAAGTGCCACTGGGTTTAATCTCCAGTAATAAAACAAAACAAAACAATCTCAGGAAAAAATATTCTTATTTATATAGAAGAACATTGAAGTTAGAATGGCAAAATAGCTTGGCTGTAGTCACAGCTTATGAAAACTACAACTGGAGTCAAACTCAACCATTTGTGTTAGTGTAGATGTGGACTTTATATTTCCGCCTTTCATCAGTTTCTCATACATTTGCAAACTATCAATGACTTCTAACAAAATAGTGGTTCAAACTTATAATATTGGAAATATTATATTATTGGAAAATATTATGATGCTAGTATGTAATGCTATTCATGCTTTACAAATAAAAGTAGTACTATCTTAAATGTAATGTGTGGTGATCACTTTATTAACATTAATGTTTTTGAATTTTTCCAGTTAAATTTATTTATTTAGTTAGTTTTGGTACTGGGGATTGAACCCAAGGGTGTTTAACCACCAAGCCACATCCCCAGCCCTTTTTATTTTTCATTTTGAGACAGGGTCTCACTAAATTGCTTAGAGCCTGGCTATATTGCTGAGGCTGGCCTCAAACTTGGAATTCTCTTGCCTCAGCCTCTTTTTTTTTTTTTTTTTGGGTACCAGGGATTGAACTCAGGGGCACTCGACCACTGAGCCACACCCCCAGCCCTATTTTGTGTTTATGTAGAGACAGGGTCTCACTGAGTTGCTTAGCACCTCGCCATTGTTGAGGCTGGCTTTGAACTCGCGATTCTCCTGTCTCAGCCTCCCTAAGTGCTGGGATTACAGGCTTGCGCCACCGCGCCCGGCTTGCCTCAGCCTCTTGAGTTGCTCTATTTACAGGCTTGTGCCACCACCTCAGGCTCCAGTTGAATTTAAAGAGAAAGTCCCATTTGCCCCTAATATCTGGAATTAATTATAAATATACTGTACAACACTAAATATGCCACAAAATAGTCTAATAGCTAGGAAATAAAAACTTCATCTGACAGCACCTCCACAAGAAAACGTGTGATTTGCAGGGTGATGTCTGCAGGTAATTGTTTCCTAAGATTGGATTTTTTAAAAGAAAGCACAAATATTCACGATATTCTCACATGTTCTGTTGATTCCATGCAGCTCGTTAGAAATTAATGATAGTTTTGGAATTTCTGTA
The DNA here is from genome assembly GCA_028644305.1 of Xerus rutilus. Taxonomy (NCBI): domain Eukaryota; kingdom Metazoa; phylum Chordata; class Mammalia; order Rodentia; family Sciuridae; genus Xerus; species Xerus rutilus. The sequence continues at coordinate 92,508,378 of CM053401.1, read as the reverse complement.
TTTTTTGAGCTTACTATATGAACTTCAATTTGTTTTTAGTAATATACTCTCTCAGTCAACTCAAATAGGATGCCAAATAGATGAAACTCTAATTAAATGACATCGAGAAAATCTATTTCATGAAATACGAGTGTGAAGAACCGGAATGAGTTACTGAGAAACCAAATACGAATTCGGAGTGACGATATACGAGGATTCATTTCAGAGATGGCAGAGTGGCAAAGGGGCTGTATATTTAGGACTTACTGGCTTTTGCAATAGCTAAGCCCTAGTATGTGATAAATTTGTAAATCGCTCAGGAAACTATGCCTTAAGCATGGTATCTTCTTGCTGTTTGAAGTGTCTTTAACGTTCTGATCACTGGTGGCGGTCGCACCTGTAATTACTGCTTACTGGGACTACTTTTGTTCATTTGGTAGTTGTTGATGCATCACGAGAGACAGAAAAAGAAGAAACAAAAACCTCCGTCAATCGCGAAGTTAAGGGCAAAGCTGTCGCTTTTTACACCTTTCACTCTCCGGTATTAGTCCAAGGAACATGTCCCAGAAGCTGTTAAAAGCAGAGCACGGGTAGGAGCGCTCCCGTCTTGGGGCGGGACCAGAGGAAGCCCCGCCTTCCAAGACCAATCCCAGCTGTCCGCCGGCGGACAGGAAGCGGCGGCAGGCCTAGCTGCCCGGGAACCGACAGTAAGCGCATGCGCGCGCCCCTGGGGCGCCTGGGGGAGGGGGAGGGGCGGGAGGTAGGGGCGCGGCCCCGCGAGCCTGTTGGGTACTCGCGCGTCACATGGTGAGGAAGGAGGCGGAGATCCGGGACTCGGGGGAGGGGGTAGAGAAGAGGGAAGGAGCGAGGGAAGGAAAGCGGGGAAGGGAGGAAGGAAGCAAGCGAGGGGAGGGAGGTCCCTGTTTTGGTGGAGCTGAGAGCGTTGCCGGCCCCTGAAGTGGAGCGAGAGGGAGGTGCTTCGTCGTTTCTCCTGCCGGGGGAGGTCCCCGCTTCCCGTGGAGGCTCCGGACCAAGCCCCTTCAGCTTCTCCCTCCGGATCGATGTGCTGCTGTTAACCCGTGAGGAGGCGGCGGCAGCGGAAGATGGTGTTGCTGAGAGTGTCAATTCTGCTCCTCTCTTGGGCGGCGGGGCTGGGAGGTGAGGCACGACCCCAAGCGCCGGGGGCGCCGCGACCACAGCGGACCGCGAGGCGGAGCGGCGGCCAGGTTGAGCGGAGCCCAGTCGCGCCGTGCGGCGGGCGCGTCAGTCAGCCCGGCCGGCCGGCGGCGCCACTCGGGCGCGCCGCTCTCCCCGCTCCCTATTGTCCCCCGCGCCCCGACCGCGTTCCCTTCAGTGGCGGGCCGAGGAGGTTCGGTGCCTCCGGCGAGGCCTTCCCCGCCCCCACGGCCTCGGCGTTGCGGGAGGCGGCAGTCGCCTCCTCCCAGAGAAGCGAAGTCGGGAGATTCGGGTCGCCAGGCGAGAGCTGCGGAGCCCAGGCCGGCGCTGCATCTTTCTAGCCTGCTCTCGGGCGAGCGCCGGCGCAGGCAGCTACTGTGGGCTGGCGGTCCTCGCCGCCCTCGCTCAACGCTCACCCTCCTCACCTTCCTCCCCAGCCCCCAGCCCCGGCTGGGTGGCCGATTCCGGAGTCCGCTCTGCGGAGGAGCACCGCCGCGCAGACTCGGGGAAGTTGGCGATGTTTGCGGTCGGGCTCGTGTATTGTTCTTTACCCAGCGCTGCGATCCAGACCACCCCGTTCTGCATTGGGGCCGCCCGTGGAGTGTAGCGGTCATCTTCCGCTTGTCCAGCAAGAGTGGTTTGGGCTGTCCATACTGCCCTGCACTGAGTGCCCTAGTGTTTGGAGAGAGCGCAGGAGGGTGTGTTTGTGTTCAGTGAAAACATTCTGTTGCCCAAGGGAAAGGGTTTGGTAGGGGTAGTATGTTTTGGGATGTTTTTGGATCTGTGGGCTGGATTGGGTGTCTCAGAGTACAAGGAAGATCCCTGGGTGACCCAACTCCAAGAGTTTTCTTCAACTCTCAGGTGGAGTAGACGTACTGTTTAGTCTGTGGATTGTCAAAACAGTGCCCCCTCCCCCCTACAAATTGGAGTTACATTTCGCTGAAAGTCTACTCTTTCTTGATGACTCGAGTTTTGAAGACAATGATTTTTATTTCCAGTATATCCTAGGACCAGTTGCATTGTTCTGTTGTTTAAAACCTTAGTAAGCTTTTTGACTTGTACCGAAGTATACTTAAAAGCCTTAAAGTATGTTTAAAAGCATAAAAACTTTTCATGGGTGCTTTGGATGAGTGTCTATCTGTAGCTTAATATTTCTTGTAGCGAACTGTTTCTTTTCTTTGTCTCTTTGACTAATGACTGCAGGGCTAAGTTTATTTGTCATATTCTACTTAGTCTGAGAATGGGACTGTGTAGGCAGCCTTCTGTTGTAGTTTGTTAGGTGTACATTTTAGATTAAAAGTTCCTAATAAACGTGTTTTTATAAAAAGAATCAAAGCTGGAAGCCCTGTGTAAGGGCCCTTTTATTTAACATTTGTGTTTCTGTTCCAAATGTGACTTCCAACAAAAATCACTTTGGCTGTTCTCACTTTTTGGGATTGTAGTCAGGAGTTAAGATGCTTCTCCATGAGCTAATAAACACAAACATGAGACACTTTATTTTTTGGCACTGGGGATTGAACTTGGGGCACTTACCCACTGAACTATATCCCTAGCCTTTTTTATTTTATTTTTTTGAGACAGGGTCTTGTAAAGTTGCCAAGGCTGACCTGTAACTTTCTATCCTGCCTCAACCTCCCAAGTTGCTGGGATTACAGGCTGTCACCACACCAAGTTCAGGTCCTTGCTTTGCAAGTGCTCTACCACAGAGCTGCATCTCCAGTCCTTTTTTTTTTTTTAAGTTTTTAATTTTGAGACAGGGTGATAGTGTTTCATTAAGTTGTCCAGGCTAAACTTTTGAATTTGTAATCCTCCTGCCTCAGCCTCCAGAGTAGCTGCAATTACAGGCATGCACTGTGCCCAGCTAAAAGGTTAATTTTGGATGTTTTTGTTAAGAACTTTTCAAAAAACTAAGAGAAAAATTTTCATTTTGAAATTATTACCAAGATTGTAACTTTTGAGTACATGGATATATTTGTGATTTTATTGTACTATACATAATTTTGTCGATTGATTTGAGGTATATATGGTCAAGTTTGTTAGATGTTTATATGATTTGTAGAGTAGACTACATTTAAATTAAATATATATTTGATTAGTATATGAGAGGAATAAGTTTGTGTAAGATGAGGAGGAGTTTTAGTGGAAATACAGATTTAACTTTAAAGTATAAATCATTTTCAGGTACAATAAACTGTTAGTTGCTTTTCCTTTGCAGTTTGTCAATCTTTGTTGTGTGTGAATTTTTTCTTCTACATGTGACTGGGATGGGAAGCTGAAAGTGAGAATTAAAGTGTTTAGAATCATAAACTTTCCTGATGTCCATTTTTGCATATCATCCTGTGCTGTATTTATAGGACCATGCAGTAACATTTCTAGAGTTCACAAAGTATGTAGACATGCACTGAAATGTATACATAAAAATACTTTTTAAAATTATTTGTAACCACATTAGAACTTCATTGGAATTGTTTAGATATGCTCAAAGAATTTTTATGTATGTGTGAATATTACTTTTTTTTTGAGCTGTGTTGCCAGATTTGGCTTTGAATTCCTAGGCTTCTTGTGTTCTTCCTGTTTCAGCCTTCCCAGTAGTGCGGAATACAGCTTGGAGCCTTTTACCTGCTCTCATAACCCTGTGCTGGGGATGAAGCCCCAGGTCTTACATATGCTGTACCATTGAACTATATTCCCATCCCTTTTTATTTTGAGACAGGGTCTTGCTGTATTACTTAGGCTGGTTTCAAATTTGCAGTCATGTCTCAGCCTCCAGAGTAGCTGGGGTTAAAGGTGTGTGCCACTGTATCCAGGTGACTGTTACTTTTTAATGCAGATATATAGGGAGTTAACATCTTTCTTTAAAAATTTCACGGTGTGTTTGAGAAGTCAAAAGATATTTTAGTTGTAGCAGTAAATTAATCCCATGTTTTGGCTTGATTAAGTCATCCATGAAATGAATTTTGGAGTGTGACATGTTTTTATATTTAAAAATCTCCTTGTAAGTGCTTTGCTTTATACCATACACTTTATAAAAATAAGCTTTCTGGAAGTTTGGGCAAAATAATTAAAAGCATTAAAGTTTACGCTTAAGCTAGTTTTCTGACTTCTGCCAGCAAATGATTCTATGGGATTAATGAAAGAGACAGGTGTTTTGTCTTTAAGGCGCTCTGACTCTATATTTTAAACTAGAGTTGGAGAGTTGAGTTAGCTCTGTCATCTTAACAAAACCCATTTCAGTGTGTCCTACATTAACAGTATATGCTGTAAGTCCAAGACCTCAGTTAGGGGTTGAGGGGACTAGGCATGGCCGACACTTCTGTTTTCTGATGTACTTTTTTTTTTTTTTAAATTTTAATTTTTATTTATTTTTTTTAGTTGTAGATGAACACAATGTCTTTATTTTATTGCTTTGTATATGGTGCTGAGGATCGAACCCAGGGCCTCGCGCATGCGAGGCAAGTGCTCTACCACTGAGCTACAGTCCCAGCCCCTCTGATGTACTTTTAATAACTTGTTTAAGCCATTCAAAGGTGTGTATTATCTCTTTAAATTTTCCTAAAGACGGTTGGGCAGAGGGCATAAAGGACATTTCTGTGATGCCTGTTGTATATCTGATATTGTTAGTATTTTCATTTTTCAGTAGTTGGGGGGATATTTTACAATTGAGAAAACAGGTTTGAAGAGATTATTCGTCTAGCATCGCCACTAAGTGGTGAAATAAGACATTCATACTGAAGCCAGAGGGACTTCAAAGCCTAAGCTTGCTTATTTATTTATTTGTTTTTGTGGTACTGGGGACTGAACTCAGCGCCTCACACATAATAGACAATCATTCTGCCACTGAGCTATATTACAGTTCTTTTTTGAAAAAATATTTTTTGTTGTTGTAGATGGACAGCATGCCTTTATTTTATTTATTTTTATGTGGTGCTAAGGATCAAACCCAGTGCCTCACACGTGCTAGGCAAGTGCTCTGCCACTGAGCTATAGCCCTAGCTATTATATCACAGTTTTTAGAAAAAAATTTTTTTTAAATGTTTATTTTTTAGTTGTAGGTGGACAGAATATCTTTATTTTATTTTTATGTGGTGCTGAGGATCGAACCCAGTGCCTCCTGTGTGCTAGGTGAGCATACTACCACTGCGCCATAACCCCAGCCCCAGAAAAAATTTTATTTTGAGATAGAGTCTCAGTTGTCCAGGTTGGCCTCAAACTCCAGATCCTCCTGCCTCAGCCTACTGAGTAGTCGAAATTACAGGTGTGTGTCACATACCAGCTAAAGCCTAGCTTTTTAACTCTATTGCTCCCTCATGCCTTTTGTACTAGGGATTGAATTCAAGGGCACTCAGCCACTGAGCCACATCCCCAGCCCTGTTTTGTATTTTATTTAGGGACAGAGTCTCACTAAGTTGCTTAGCGCCTCATCGTTCCTAGGGCTGGCTTTGATCTCGAGATCCTCCTGCCTCAGTCTCTGGAGTGGCTGGGATTATAGGTGTGCCCCACCATGCCTGGCCCTTCATGCCTTTTTAAAAATAACTTATTTTTTTTTATAATGAGAGCTTTGTAGTTATACATAGTACTTAGGTTCATCCCAACAAACTCATACATGTCTGGAAATTGATTTCAGTTGGTGATCCCCCTTCTCCTCTATTTTCCTTCCCCCTCCCCTCTCTTATTCTTCTTCCTCTACTGTACTAGACTTCCTTTTGCTCATCTATTAATTTGTATTTGATTAGTTCTTTATGTTATCCTATCTTTTTCCTCATGCCTTTTTGAAAACAGTTTCACAATAGCTTGAAGGTGACCTCTGGACTAAACTGCCTTAGAGATGTGTTTTGTTTTTTTGCAATGTCTTTAAGTTTCAGCTAATGATCAGCATTGAAAAATCAGAAAGTTTCTCAGTGAAATTTGTGGATTTGTGGATTTTTTGGAGGAGACTTGGAAGTCCAGACACCACTGAATTATATTCCTATTATCTGGGGCGAAGTAGTAGGGCTGTAGCTGCCCTCTTTGAACTGGGCATATGTGTACTAATCATTGTAGTCCCCATCATTGCTGCTTATAATATACCTGGCCTGCTTTACTCATTTTTGTTACCTGCCTGGGTCTTGTGGGCATGTTCATATTTGCTTCAGCTTCATCTTGCATAGATGGCACTAACTTTTTAAAAATGTCCTTTTTGACTGTGACTTCTTATCCAACTTTTAATAAAATTTTTTTTAATTCTTCATTTTTCTGTAGTCTTCAAAATGTATTAATAAACATCATGACATACATAGTACTTTTTATCCACCACTAGGTTATTAGTTTTCTTTTTTTGGCTGTGCTGGAGATTGAACCTAGGGCCTTGTGCTCTGTCATTGAGATACACTCCAGCCCTATATACTCCAGATATTTTTAAAATACCTGTTTCTATAATACAGATTGAACTTCCCTAATCTGAAAATGGGAGCATTTTGGATTTTGGATTTTTGGATTAAAAAAGGTCACCTGGTAAAATCTATGCAAAAATTAAAAAGTCTGAACCCCTCCCTTGTTTTGATACTGGGAATTTAACCCAGGGGTGCTTTATTACTGAGCTACATCCCTAGTCATTTTTTATTTTTTGAGACAGGTCTTAATAAGTTGCAGAGGCTGGCTTCAAAGTTGTCATCCTCCTGTCTCAGCCTTCTGAGTTGCTGGGATTACAGGTGTGCGCCATTGCTCCTGGGCAAAATGTGAACCACTTCTGGTTCCAGGAGGTTATCTAAGGGATACTCAACATGTAGTAACAATTTGAAATTCTTTAAAAAAAACAAAAAATGTTGGTTGTAATCACATCATACCTCTTTATCTTAAAGGGAAATAAACCATTTCTTTTTCTACTGGGATAAGAACCACTGAAAAACTTAGTTGAGGGTCATGTAAATAAAAATCAATTTAAGCCTTTTCTATTATGAGATACAAGTGTCAAATCTTTTGAAATTAAGAAAATAAAATAGAACAATAGATTCAATAATAAGCCACATTTGTCTAACATTATTGGGAAGAGGACAGGTTCAGATTCAGAAGGGTCAGGTTGAGAAAACTTCTCTACAGCAAGTCTTTGGGAACAGACTTAAAGTTTTGGCTGAGGTTTGAGGATGTAACTCTGGTAAAGCACTTGCTTAGTATGCATGAGGCCCTGGGTTTAATCCCCAGCATTGCAAATAAAAATAGCCCCTAATCCATCTATCCTTTCTTCTTTCGTTCTTTCCTTCCCGCCTTCTCTCCTTCCCTCCTTCTCTTTTCTGGTACCAGGTATTGAACCCAGGGGTACTTAACCACTACCCTACATTCCCAGCCCTTTTTTGTATTTTCCTTAGAGACAGTCTGGCTGTGTTGCTAAATTGCTGAGGCTGGCTTTGAACTCTGAATCCTCCTGCCTCAGCCTCCTGAGCCGCTGGGATTATAGGTGAATATTCTGCTCTTTATCAGAGGGTTAAAAGGAATTTAAGATTTGCATTTATGCCAGGTGAAGTGCTGCACAATTGTTATCCCAGCAATTTGGGATCCTGAGGCAGAGGGATCTTAAGTTTGAGGCCAGGCTCAGTAATTTGTTGAGACCTTCACCACTTGAGCAAGATCCTGCCTCAAAATAAAAATAAAATAGACTGGGATGTAGCTCAACCTGGGTTCAATTCCCAGGACCAAAAAAAAAAAAAAAAAAGAAAAGAAAAGAAAAGAAAAATGCATTTCCTTGAGTCCTTCCTGTTACCTTCCCTGATCTAACATGTTGCCCTTGATGAGTACAGTATCAAATAGTATCAGAGAAGTTCCAGGTCTATATTTGGAGCTGACACTAGTTTGGTTTTTTTTGTTGTTTAGTTTTTACTCCTGTCTTGTAGACTGTGTTTCCTTTGGTACAGATGTATTTGATGTATATAAAGGATTTAAGGTTGATAAAGAAAACTGTATGGGCCACAAATCACATGTTAATTAAAGTGGCAACAAACTTTGAAATAGTTTCTGTGATTATACTTATTATTTGCTTTCAATAACCCCTAGTATTGTGATGACAACCATATTTTTTATCTATTCTCTAAATCTCTCCCTCGAATTCCAAACCACTGTATCCCACTGCCTGGCTTGATCAAATATCCAGTTAAATGTCTAAAAGGAATTTCAGACTTAACAGAATCAGAAACTAAACCTCTGATCACATCACCTGGGCCCTTTTTTATTTAGTCTTTCCTATCTCAGTAAATGGAAAGCTCAGTTGAGCTTCTGTTGAAATTTTGGGTCATTCTTGTTTCCTTTCTTTCATACTTTGTGGGAAATCCTGCATAACAAATTGTGTCAACTCCTCCTTCAAAATGTATGCAGATTTTGACTGCTTATCATCAGCTCCACTGCTGTTGATACAAGCCAACGTCCATCTCTTCAGTTATTGTCAAATCTACTGTTCTCCCTGCTTCTCTTGTCCACCCTTTCATCGTCTTCTGTTCAAAAGCTTGTTCAAGCTGGGCGTGGTGGCGCATGCCTGTAATCCCAGCATTTTAGGAAGCTGAGACAGGAGAATTGCGAGTTCAAAGCCGGCCTCAGCAATGGCGAGGTGCTAAACAACTCAGTGAGACTCTTTTTCTTATTTTTTTTCTTTTTCTTTTTTTTTGGTACTGGAGATTGAACTCAGGGCACTCGACCACTGAGCCACATCCCCAGCCCTATTTTTTTGTTTTATGTAGAGACAAGGTCTCACTGAGTTGCTTAATGCCTCGCTGTTGGTGAGGCTGGCTTTGAACTCGTGATTCTCCTGTCTTAGCCTCCCAAAGTGCTGGAATTACAGGCTTGCGCCACTGCGCCCGCTGAGACCCTTTTTCTACATAAAACACAATAGGGCTGGGGATGTGGGTCAGTGGTCGAGTGCTCCTAAGTTCAATCCTGGTGCAAAAAAAAAAAAAAAAAGGCTTGTTCAAAACAAACCAGGGGTAAATTGTACACTTCAAAAGGACTGGAGATGTAGCCCAATGGTAGAGTGCCCTTGAGTTCAATCCCCAGTACTGCAAAAAAAAAAAAAAAAAAAAAAAAAGGTAGGTTTGAAGAGTTAGAACTTTCTCTACAAGAAGTTGCACAGGGCATGGTTGTACACATCTGTAATCCCTGTGACCTAGGAGACCGAGGCAGGAAGATTGGGAGATTCTGTCTCGAAAGAAAATAAAAAGGGCTATGGTTGTAGTGCAGTGATAGGGCACCTCTGGGTTCAATCTCCAGTACCAAAAACAAAACACAACTAAGTTGCTTTTCAACTACTGTGTGTTCCTGCTTTTTTTTTTTAATGTTAATTAAAAAACATTAGTTGTCATTCACTGCAAAAATTAGCCTAAAAAGGGAAATACTGTACAGAGTATTTCCATGATTATATGATTATATACCATGAAACTTGCAAATTTTGCTGTTACTATGGTTAAAATTTTAAAAGCCATTTTTTTTTTCATTTGTGATTAATTAGAGCTAGTCTTGGTTGGACAGGCTACTAACTTCTCTGTGCCTCATCTCCTCCCCCTTCCTGGTACTAGGGATTGAACCTAGGGTCTCCCTCATGCTAGGCAAGTGTTTTTACCACTAAGTTATACCCACAAACCTTCATATCTCATCTTAAGATTATACTTGTCTTATCTGGTTTTTTAAAAGTTAAATTAGATAATGCATTCATTAGTTAATGTAGCCATAATTTATTGCATTCTTTCATAGTATGTGTTATACACTCTTCTAAGCATTTTATGTATAAACAATCCATATAACAACACTCTTAGGCACAAAAGTACTGCTGTTTCACTCATTTTTTTAAAAATATTTTTTTAGTTGTCAATGGACCTTTTGTTTTTTATTTATATGTGGTGCTGAGAATCGAACCTGTGCCTTACACATGCTAGGCAAGTGCTCCGCCACTGAGCCACAACCCCAGCCTCTCACTCATTTTTATAGATGGGAAAGCAGGCACAGAGAAGTAGGTAGCAAGTCTGTCCAAAAAGTTGTTGAAAAATGGTAATGCTGAAAACTGCATGGATAATTGCAGAGACAAATACTCAACTGCATTTATTTTATCCATTCACCACCAATAAGGAAAATTAAATACAAAATACATGCATTTATTTCATAAGTAAAATAATATTTAATTTACCTTATGTGGTGAATAGATCTGTAATTTTTTGTTTTGTTTTTGATACTGAGGATTGAACTCAGGAGTGCTTTACCACTGAGCTACATCCCCAGACCTTTTGATTTTTTATTTTGAGACAGGGTCTCACTAAGTTGCTTAGGTCCTTGCTTAGTTGCTGAGGCTGGGCAGGAATTTGTGATCTTCCTGCCTCAGCCTCTTGAGTCTTTGGGATTACAGACATGTGCCATGTGCCTGGCTATGATGACTTTTTAAAAAACAAATTGCATATTGTAAATGCTAAATCTCTTAAGACATTATAATTCTTGGCTGAGTAATCATAGGACCACATATTTTCTAATGATTGGGTTAGGACTATCTTAATCAACAAGGTGTAGGCTGCTTTCTTTATAAATATAAATGAACCTGGAAACATTCCATAGAACATTTAGTGAATTCATTAATTATATTAAGTATATTAATATTAATAGCAACTATTTTGCACTCTGTTGTAGGTACTGAGAGTGCATATTAGTGAACAAAATAAAGGCTTTGTTCTCAGTTTATATTCCAGTGGTGGTGTTGGGAGTATATGCTAATTAGAATTGATATGAAGAAAAATAAAACAGGATATTAGGATGAGGATGACAGAGATATGCTCTTTTAGATAGGCTGATCAGAGAAAGGTTTTGGAAGAGAAATTGAGTAGATAACTGAATGAAGTGCAGCATTTGAGGGAAATGTTCCAGATAAAGAGAAAAAAGGAGACTAATGTGGCTATAACACATAAGTAAGGGAAAAGTGGTAGAAGATAAGAGAGGTATGGGAGTTGGATGGGAGTATGCGGACTCTTGCAAGAATCATATTGGGAAGCCTTTGTAATGTTTTGAGCAGAGGAGTGACATATGTCTTTTCTTGAACAGCCATCAGGAGGCGAGAATAGAAGTAAAAAGGAGACTAGTCATTTATTATTGTCTTTGACTGTCTAGACACTTTGGAACATGGCTGTGTTTGGCACATTTTCAACCTTACGAGTGCCATCAACCTAATTCAAATTTTTAGACTTTTATTTGCAACTACGAAACAGGCATGTAACTTAGTTGTTTGAACTGGGCACCTCTGATTAGAATCATCTCTGGAGGCTTGGATTCTGAAGTGAACAGACATGTTTGCTTGCTGAAGTTTTGGCAGTAATATGCATCCTTTAGGCAGTTATGACATTTTTCCCCCAAATATTTTTAGGTTGAGTTTCTGGCATAAAAGTGACACTGAAGATGCAACAGTATTTGTATTTTTCCATATTTTGAGGGGGAAATCATTAGGTATATTGGCTTCTAGGGATACCTGGGTAGTGTTAAGGAACATAAAAGTGGGGAGGGTTCCGGTATTATTTTCAAGTAAATAGGAATCGGAGTAGACAGACAGCTTGACATTATGTCACTTCAAGTAAGAGAATATTGCACGAGAAATGTAGGAATCAAATAAGATCAGGCTGAATTCCAACTGGTGGGGTTAAGTGATCCTCCGTTATCTACCTCTTGTTTAGCTGGGACTATAGATGTGCTCCACCATGCCCACCTCTGATTCAAGAGTTCTCTTGATTTGCTTGATATTATAGAAGCAGTGATAATGTTAGTACCAGAGCATGTGTATTTATACACTGATAGAACCTGGACTGGGAGAGAATCTAGCATATAACAAGGATCAGGACTAGAGTAGATGATAAGGAAATAGAGTAGACATTTAGGCAAGTTGACAGTTGGGAAATCAGGAAGATTTGTAATAAGGAGAGATCTTATCCCAAAGTGAGTGGAGCTGAGGCTAAGCCCTTTTGGATAGAGATGGGTGAATTTGTAACATTTCTCAGTGAAATTTAATGACAACTGTGTTCTGTCTCTACTGTTGAGCTCTTGACTGGTAGCTAAGTGTAGGAACAGACCTCAGTTGAGTAGGTCCAGACTCTGCATGTGGGAACAGGCAATTTTGTGGTGTCTGACTGAGGTAAATAGTACAAGGGTTGGGGATTGGCCAGGACTCCTGTGGAGTGAACCATGCCAATTACTAGCTGTGGAAATCAAGGGTATACATACATATTTTTTGGTCAATAAAAAGTATATTCTTTAGCATTTCATCACATGTTTTTCTGCATCTTAAAGGTAGATGTCAGTATGTCAGTTTAGTTTTTGAAAGGTCTGTGCTATGTGCTGTATTTTGATGGTTTTTTTTCTTTTTCTTTTTTGTAGTTACTTCAGGAACATGAATGGTGACTGACTTTATTTATGATGAAGATAATAGAATTGCTGTAGATTAACTTGAAATAATTTTTTTTTCCTGTACTGAGGATTGAACCCAGGGGCGCTCTACCGTTGAGCTACCCCCAGCTATTTCTCTCTTACTGTTTTTCATTACCTCCCTCCCCCAACCCTTTTCAGTACTGGGGATTGAACCCAGAGATTCTTTCCCACTTAGCAGCATCTACCCTTCCCCATCCACCTTTTTTATTTTGAGACGGGGCCCTCACTAAGTTGCCCAGGCTGGTCTCAAACTTGCAATCCTATTGCCTTCGCCTCCCGAGTTGCAAGGATTACAGGTGTGCACCTTGGTGCCTGTTCTCTCTAGAATGTTTTTTGAGACAGGATCTCATTAAGTTGGGGAAGGCTGGCTTTGAACTTGTGATCCTTTTGCCTCAGCTTCCCAAGTAGCTGGTTTTATAGATGTGCACCACCATGCTCCTCTATCTTGAAATCCCTGTAACCAAGATTATCTCCTTGGCCTTGTCTCCTATTTGCTCTGCAGCCTTGGGATTGTTACATATCCCTCGAATCTTGATTTTCTTTAAAATTGGCTAATAGTTTTTACTTTATAGGCTTATTGAGTAGATTAAGTGAAAAAAATGTAAGCAGTACAAAGTTTGGGATTTAGCAGGTACTTGATAAATTTTAGTTATCATTACATCCAATTCATAAGCATTACTTAATTAAATAAGATGTTTATCTATTAATAATTTCTGTATGTAGTAAGATATTAGTGTACATTTTAAAAAACTAGAATACTTTTTAAAATATTTTTTAGTTGTCAATGGATCTTTATTTTATTTATTTGTATGTGGTGCTGAGGATCGAACCCAGTGCCTCATGCATGCTAGTCAAGTGCTCTACCACTGAGCCACAACCTCAGCCCAAAACTAGAATACTTTTGAAAACAAAAGACAGTTTTGGAACTTTAATTTTTCTGTTTGGAGATGTGAAATATGAAATGGTTTTAGAAAATGTTTTTAAAGTGTCTTTTAGCCAGATTTTTGTTTGAATTTTTGAATACTAGATTCTAAAATAGAAATGGGAAGAATTGGACTTAGCACATTTTATAAATATATGCAATAAAACAGTGAAAAACTAAAGGTATTCTTACTAAAGTTGAGAGCAGAGTAAAAATGCCCTCATTCACTGTTATTGGGCATGATTTGGGGTAGCCCTAGTTATTGTAGTAAGTTAAAAAAAAGAGGGCTAGGAGTGTATGTAGTTCAGTGGTAGAATGCTTGCCTGGCATGTGCATAGGCCCTGGGTTTGATCCCTAGCATGGGGGAGGTAAAATTATAAATAAATGAGTAAAAGATTTAAATAGAAGAAGAAGAAACAAAATGCCTTGACAGAAAATAAGAATATTTTTAGAATTCTGAATGCAAAATCTAGGGGTTCATGATTTCCCTTTAGAGTTTGTATTATGGTTCTTCAGAGGGACAGAACCAATAGGAAATAGACAGATATCTAGATATAGTTATATGAGAGGGAATTTATTCAAGGAATTGGCTCATGTGATTATAGAGGTCTGCAGACCCTGGGATGCTGGTAGTGTGACTCTGTCCAAGTCAGAGTCTCAGATCTGGGGAAGTTCATGGTGGGTAACTCAGTCTGAGGCCAAAGGCCTGAGAACCCAAAGATGGGAACAATATTGGAGTGTATCCTGGAGTCCCATGTCTGGAAAACCTGGTGTTCTCATGTCCAGAGGCTGGAGAAGATGTGTCCCAGTTCTGGTAGAGAGAGAAAGAGAATGAATGAATGAGCGAGAGAATGAGAATGAATTTGCTTTTCTTCTGCTTTTTTGTTCTGTGTGTTCCTGCCTGATTGGATGGATGGTACTTGCCTGCATTGATCTGATCAGTATACACATCTTCCCCACTCAGTCCACTGACTTAACATGCCAATTTCCTTGGAAATACCCTCACAGACACACCCAGAAATAATGCTTTACCAGTTCTCTAGATATTCATTAATACAATCAAGTTGACACCTAAAATTAACCATCATGGAGGTCCATTGATTTTAGGTTAGTACTCTATTACAGAGGGAAATAAAAGGATGGGTTATAATAAACAGTCAGTACTAATGAAACCAAGTGTTTAAGTGACTTCCCAAAGATTTGATACCTGTTGTTTAACATTTTGTAATGCTGTTTATTCAGCTCTGCTGTATGTAAAAGCAATGATAGAAAATGTATAAATGAATGAACTTAGCTGTGTGGTAAAAACAGGTGATGGACAACTGTCCTTTGGGTTATAGGGTTATAGTTTGGAGACTGATGCTCTATATTATAGGATACTTTCCCTAATCAGTACATTACCTGAGACATCAATTGAGGCTTTTTTTTTTTGGTACTAGGGATTGAACCCAGGGTTGCTTAACCACTGAGGCACATCCCCGTCCCTTGTTTAATTTGTTTATTTTGAGACAGGCTCTCGCTAAGTTGCTTAAGGCCTTGCTAAGTTGCTGAGGCTGGCTTTGAACTTGGAATTCTCCTGCATCAACCTCCTGAGCTGCCAGCTCAGTGTGCCACTGCCCTGCTTTAATTGCTTTTAAATGGTAGCACCTGTGGTGTGGTACCTAGCTCTAGTAATGTACTGTTAAATGCTGAACATGATGTAGAAAAAAATAAAAAAAGATAAAACTGCTGGTAGAAGTGAGGGAATTTCTGTATGAAAAAAAGTTGCAGTGCTTTCCAAACTTTAATATGCACCCATATTCCTCTGGAAATTAGGTAGTCTGGGGTAGAGCCTGGGCCACTTGGGAGGATTGATAGATTTGTGGGATGGGAGTCCAAGACTGCACTGTGAAGAATTTTCCCAGAGGTATTCATGCTGCTAGTCTCTGAAACAGTTTGAATAGCAATGTTGTTTGTGTGTTAGGAAAATGCAAAATGATATATGTGTTAAAAGATTTAATTGGATAAGGACAGAAGCATCCAGAAATCCAAATTTCCAGTCTCTGTGATAATATTTAATGAATGTTTTGTTATTTGAATACATGGCAAATAGAATAGTAGATTTCTATATTTGTTTTAGTTTTTTAGCTTAAATGTTGAGTTGGACCTTCCCATCTTCTAATAAATTCTTGAAAATGGTCCAGTTGCTGCTTTCCCAACTGACCTTTTTTTTTTTCCCCCTTAATGTTTGTTTCCTTTGCTATTCTTTTGGTACCTATAATCACTAGTTGGCATTTATTCTTTTATTTCCTCTATCGTTTGTTCTTTGTGTCCTATTAGCACAATATAGTTATGGAAATAATGAATCATTAAAAGATAGCTGATAGTTTATTGGAGGTGAATAGGATGTTGATTTTGTTTATTTTACCAAATGGAGAAGAGGGAATATTTTGAATTGTCTTTGTTTTCTTTGTTGTGGTGCTGGGGATGGAACCCAGGCCCTTGTGCATGCAAGTCAGATAGGTACACTTGGCGCCTACACTCCAGTCCAGTTTGTCTTTGTTTGTTTTTTTAAAATTCAGGACATTTTTTTTAACTTCAGATTTTTAAAAATTTATTCTAATTAGATATACATGATAGCAGAATGCATTTTGATTCATTATACACCAATGGAGCACAACTTTTCATTTCTCTGGTTGTACACAATATAGAGTTACACCATATATGCAATCAGACATGTACCTAGGGCATTGTTGCAGGACATTTTAATTTTTTTGGTACTGGTGATTGAACCCAGAAGCACTGTACCACTGACCTATATCCTCAATCTTTTTTAAAAAATTTTTATTTTCAGATAGGATCTCATTAAGTTACTGAGGCTGGCCTTGAACTTGTGATCCTTCTGCCTCAGCCTCTTAAGTCTCTGGGATTATAAGTGTTGTGCACCACCAATACCTGGCTTCTGGAATATTTTTATTACAAAAATTTTATAATTTAAGCAAAAGTAGAAAGAAAGGCCAACCCATATACCTATTACCTTGATTTAACATTTTTAAAAAAGTTATTCAGCTTTATTGAGTTATAATTTACATATGATAAAATTCAAAATCATTGTTTTTGGTATTTTTAAAAAATTTACAGGCAGGGTCTCACTGAGTTGCTTAGTGCTTTGCTGTGGCTAGGCTGGCTTTGAAATTGTGATCCTCCTGCTTCAGCCTCTAGAGCTGCTAGAATTACAGGTGTATGCCACTGCTCCTGGCTCAAAATTAATTTTTAGTGTACAGATTTGTGAATTTTGAGAACTGTACATAGTCATAACCAACATCATGAGCATAACAGAACATTTCCATAATCCAGAAAGTTCCCTGTGCTCTTCATAGTCAATGAAAATACTTTCTGGTTTCTCTTTTGATTTCTTCCTTGACCGATGGGATATTTAGAAAGTGTAAGTTCCTAATATTGGGGGATTTTTCTGGATATCTGTTAAATTTGTTTAATTCTACTATAGTCAGAGAACAAAGATTTCAGTCTTTTAAAATTTTTGGAAATGTGTTATGGTCTAGAATTAAGGTCTATCTTGGTGAGTGTGTATGTTCCCTTGAGAACAATATGCATTCTTTTGTTGGATGTAATGGTCTGTAAATTATCGGTCAGGTCAGGTTATTTATATTGAATTTGACAGTATTCAAATTTTGTGTATCCTTACTGATTTTTAACTGTGTGTGTGTGTGTGTGTGTGTGTTGTTCAGAAAAGATTGTTACAATGGCTAACTCTAAAGAGATTTGTTTATTTTTTTCAGTTCTTGGTTTTTTCTTTCTCTCTCTCTTTTTTTTTTGGTCAGACTGGGAATTGAATTCCAAGGCACTTTACCACTGAGCCACATCCCCAAACCTTCGATTTTATTTTGAGACAGTGTTTTAGTTAGCTTTTTCACTGCTGTGGCTAAAAGACCTGACAAGAACAATTTTAGAGGAGGAAGAGTTTATTTGGTAGCTCATGGTTTTAGAGGTCTCAGTCTATAGACAGCCAGCTTCATTCCTTGGGGCTTGAGATGTGGCAGAACATCATGGTAGAAAAGTGTCCCGGAGGGAAGCAGCTCACATGATGATCAGAAGCAGAGAGAGACTCCACTCGCCAGATACAAAAATATATACCCCAATGACCCACCTTCTCCTGCTACACCCTAGCTACTTTCAGTTACCACTTAGTTAATCTCTTATCAGGGGATTAATTTATTGATTGGGTCAAGGCTCTTATAACCCAATCATTGCTCCTCTAAATCTTCTTGCACTGTCGCACACATGAGCTTTTGGGGACAGCATACATCTAAACCATAACAGAGAGGGTCTCACTAAATTGCCCAGGCTAGCCTTGAACTTGTGATCCTCCTGCCTTAGCCTTCTTGAGTACCTGGGATTACATGCTTGCACCACCACATCTGGCTTAGTTTTTTAGTTCTATCAGATTTTTCTTCATATACTTTGAAGTTCTGTTTAGGATTATCATGTTCTCTTATTTTTTACTTTGCAATTTATTCATACTTTATTCACTTGATTGAGAGCTTATTGTACATATTGTTTCACCTCAACTTTTTTGATAGTGAGGATTGAACCCAGAGATGCTTAACCACTGAGCCATATCCCCAGCCCCTTTTTATATTTTGTTTTGAGACAGGGTTTCACTAAGTTGCTTAGGGCCTTGCTAAATTGCTAAGGCTGCCTTTGAACTCGTGATCCTCCTGCCTCAGCCTTCTGGGCTGCTGGGATTACAGGAGAGCACCACCATACCCAGCTATGTTTTATCTCAACTTTGTTGGCACTGATTTCAGGGGGGTTTGTTTTGGTTTTCTGTGCTCAAGTTTGTTCAATTGCTGTGATTGCTGTTGGTTTGTTTTCTTTCAGGATCAAGGTAGGTGTTTTTGTATAAAATCTTATTTTTAATTTTTTCTGCAAAATTTCCCCTAGATTCTTTGCTTTGCATAATTGTACAATGGAAGCAGTATCCAAAATATCACCAAGATAAATCTTTCTACTCCAATATCACATGCTCTTCCAGTTCTGCCTTCCCCTTCCCAAGTTTGGTGGGCTTTGATGTTGTGGTCATGGGGATGAGTCTGTGCCATCAGTCCTTTCCTGCTACCACTAAGGGCTTTGGATTTGCTTGTTGAATTAAGAAATGTCCTTGTTTATCCCTTGCAGGTTTTTTTGTTTGCTTATTTTGAAGTTTACTTTGTCTAATATTACTACAACCACCAGCTTTCTTTGGGCTAGTGTTTGTATAATATATCTTTTTTTCATTCTTTATGCTTTGACCCATCTTTGAGTTTGTGTTTAAAGTGTCAGACAATATACATTTACATTTCCTTTTAAGAAAAATAACAAAACGCTAGTTCTGCCTTTTGTTATGATTACTTTTAATTGCTGATATGTCTGGGTTTAAAACTATCATCCTGTTTTCATCTGTTCAGTTACTTTCCCCTGCTCTTTTCCTGAATTCTTTGGGACTTTAAAAAAAGATTCTGTAGCCTGGCGTCGTGGCGCAAGCCTGTAATCCCAGCACTTAGGGAGGCTGAGACAGGAGAATTGCGAGTTCAAAGCCAGTCTCAGCAATGGCGAGGTGCTAAGCAACTCAGTGAGACCCTTTCTCTACATAAAACACAAAATAGGGCTGGGGATGTGGCTCAGCGGTCGAGTACCCCTGAGTTCAATCTCCAGTACCAAAAAAAAAAAAGATTCTGTTATTGATTTATGTGATGTAATTAATTGTCATTTTTAAAAGAGGTTGTTCCTAGGACGTACAATATGCGTCTATAGCTTATTACTGTAGACTTTCAGGTAATATTACTCACTTTGTATGTGTGGGAGTATTGGGAATTGAAACCAGGGCCTCATGCATGCTAGGCAATACTGTACTACTGTGCACATCCCCACTTTTAAGAAAAAAATACATATAAATGTATATATATTTTTATGTATATATATTTTTGCTACCAGGGATTGAACCCAGGGGCACTTAACCACAGATCCACATCCCCAGCCCCTTTTTATTTTTTGAGATTGGGTCTCACTAAGTTACTTAGGGCCTTGCTAAGTTGCTGAGGCTGGCTTTGAACTTGCTATTCTCCTGCGTTGCTGGGATTACAGGTGTGCACCACTGTACCTGACCCCAGTTTTAATATTATTATGCTTCATATGAAGTATAAGTACAGTTTAATTTCTCTTTTCCATTGTGTTGTGAATGTTGTATATTTTTATACTGTGTCATCAATTTTATACTGTCACAGAACATCATTTTTTTAAAAAAATGTGATCGCTTTTAAATAGATTAAAAAAGAAAAAATCATTTTTATTTTCTCACACATTCATCACTTCTATCACTATTCTTTGTGTCAGTACAGATTTCCATCTAGTATTCTTTTTTTTAAATATTTTTTTTAGTTGTAGATGGACACAATATCTTTATTTTACTTACTTATTTTTATGTGGTGCTGAGGATGGAACCCAGTGCCTCACACATGCAAGGCAAGTGCTCTACCACTGAGCTACAGTCCCAGCCCTCCATCTAGTATTCTTTCTGATTGAAAAATTCCTACAACATTTCTAGTATTGGTTAAGTATTAATTAATTGTTAAGCTTTGTAGTCCATAAAAGGCTTCATTTCATCCTCTTCCACCCTTTGTTTGTGAAAGATATTTTTACTGGTTATAGAATCTTTGGCTGAGAAAGTTTTGCAGTACTTTGACATCTTTTGACTTACATAGAGTTGCGCTGTCATTTTACCCTTCTTCTTCTGTATGTCATGCATATTTTTCTCTGGCTTCCTTTGTATTTCCCACCCACAGTTTATTTTAACATATATATTTAAATGTACTATTATTTTTTATTGATATATATATTTTTTGTCTTCTAGTTTCAGCCATTATCCTGTGATTTACTTTAAAAATTTTTTTTTTAGTTGTAGATGGACACAGTACCTTTATTTTATTTTTTTATTTTTATATGGTGCTGAGGATTGAACCCAGTGCCTCACACATGCTAGGCAAGCGCTCTACCATTGAGCCACAGTCACAGCCCCCCTGGGATTAACTTTTGAGTAATTTTCTTTTATATTCTTCAATTGTGTTGACTGTCTTAGGTTTATCGTTATATTTTCCACTTCCCCGCATCATGTTTATTTTCCAGTATGCTCCTTAACCTGTGAAACATTAATTTAAATAATTGATTAATTAATTGTGGTTCTGGGTATTAAACCTAGGCCCTTGTACATGCTAGGCAAGCACTCTACCACTGAGTTTACATCCCCAGTCCTTTATAACTTTTTAAATTTTGAGGCAGGGTCTTGCTAAATTGCTTAGGGCCTCACTAAGTTGCTGAGGTTAGCCTTGAACATGCGACCCTCTTGCCTCAGCCTCCCCAATATCCAGAATTACAGGTATATACCACTGCACTTAGCACGATCATATACAATCTTTTTGAGAATTTCAGAGTTTTATTCTCTTTCAAGATTTTTAAAAATGTGAATTTCATGGCTTCTGTGAGTTAAGGTCAGAAGTCCTGTGTACTATGCTTGCCCAGATTTTCATTAGAATGTTCTGTTTATTTGGTTCCTTATTTGAAAAAGTATATCATTAAGTTATGTCCAGTGTTGTATTAGTAGTACATTGGCTTTCTTGGAAAAAAAGAAGAAAAATTCTCTGATATAGTCTTTTCTAATTTCATAGTTTAAATACTGCCCCTTCAGCTAATTTCAGTCTACCAACATGGTATCACTGAGCATGGAGTTGGGAAGGGAATTGGTACTTGTGACCTCTGTCACCCAGCTCAAGCATATACTAGTTATTTTCTTTGATTTCATTTCTTCAAGGTTGTTTGTGGTGTGTGTATGTGGGGAGGGGGAATGCTTTTTATAATAATTCCCTCCTTCCCCTCTTCATGTCATTAACATTGAGATGGAGAAATTATAAAATAACAGTTTCACATGTTATCTTAACATCATGTTTTCCCACATTACTGAGATCACCTAAATACTGATATTCAGGTATGATTAATAGAAACATTCATTAGTCTTATATAGAAGATGATAATGATGTTCCTGTCCTTCATAGCCGTGTGTTCTTGTATAGCATTTTTAACTTTCTCAATTATATTTCATGAATCATATCCTATCTCAGTTGTACAGATTGAGAAGAACATGCAGGTCCTTTGCCAGTGAAAGTGAACATTATATGTGCTTTATAAAATTCTTTTCTATGGGACAGAGAAAAGATGACTTTGTTTAATAACTTTTCAACAGTGTTCCATCCATGTAAATAGTTGAGCTTGTATTACAAGTCTTTTACTAGAACAGAAACAGTTATTGTTTTAAGTTATCAGAAGTGGCAGATATTTTATCTGAACTATGCATTGAAACTTTTGGACTGGGGAATGTTGCTTAGAGGTAGAGCACGTGGGTAGCATGCCTGTGGCCCTGGGTTCAATTTCCAACATCAGAAAACAAACAAAACTCAAAGCACAAACAAAAAATCAAAAACTTGGTACTTTTATTTTGTGTTTTTAGAGCTCCGTTTTGGTTGTGATCCATCATGTGAGATCAGATGTTGAAATTTTTCACTTGTCACACTGAAATTCAGAAAGTTTTAGAGTCTATGTGCAAAGCCCTTGGTTCAGTCTCCAGCACCCCCTCAAAGGTTGTGGAAGAGCCGGGCACGGTAGCGCACACCTATAATCCCAGCACTTTGGGAGGCTGAGATAGGAGAATCGTGAGTTCAAAGCCAGCCTCAGCAATGGCAAGGTGCTAAGCAACTCAGTGAGACCCTGCCTCTAAAGAAAATACAAATAGGGCTGAGGATGTGGCTCAGTGGTCAAGTACCCCTGAATTCAATCCCTGGTACCAAAAAAAAAAAAAAAAGATTGTGGTAGAGAAATTATGAAATAACAGTTTTAGTATGTTATCTTAATGTCCTCCAAAGTTTTGGATTTTTGTATTGGGGATGCTCAATATGTATTATAACTGAAGTGAGTTTGGAGTAAATTAAAGATCTATATTATGAACCCTAAAAGGACCACTAAAATAGCCAAAGATTTGTGGTTAATAAGCTGACAAAAAATTAAAATAGAATAAAACAATTAGTTTAAAAAAAGTAAAAAGCACAAAAGGGAAAAAACAACAGGTGACACAAAAGAAAATAAATAGCAAGATGATAGACTTAAACCTAATCATATAGTAACCACTTTATTTTTCATTTCATTTTAGTTTTGGTGGTTCTGGGGATCCTCACACGTGGTAGCTAAGTGCTCTACTAATGAAGCATACTCCCAGCCCAAAACCACTTTAAATATAAATCATCTGAACACCTTCAATTAAAAGGCAGAGATTGCCAGAGTTTGTAAGAAGCAAGATCCAACTATATCCTGCCTTAAGGAACTCATTTTAAATATAAAGACAAAGATAAATGAAAAGTATAGGGCTGGGTGTGGTGGTGCATGCCTGTAATCCCAGCGGCTTGGGAGGCTGAGGCAGGAGGATTGCAAGTTCAAAGCCAGCCTCAGCAACTGCGAGGTGCTAAGCAGCTCAGACACTATCTCTAAATAAAATACAAAGAAGGGCTAGAATGTGACTTAGTGATTGAGTGCCCCTGAGTTCAGCCCTTGGCCCCCCTCCCTCCCGGAAGAAAAAAAGGATAGTAAAAAGATGTACTATGCTAGTCAAAAGAGAAAAAATGAAATGACTATGTTAATGTTGATAAAGTAGATTTTAGAGCCTAAAATATTATAAAAGAATAAAGAAGGCCATTTTACAATGCTATAGGAATGAATTAATTAAAAAAGGCATAATAAGCATTATGTATATAGTAACAGAACTTCAAAAATATACAAAACAAAGAGCTGCATGCAAAAATGAAGTTACAATCATAAACAGATTTCAGTACTTCTCCAATAATAGAACAAGTAGAAAATCAGTAAGGAAGTAGAAGACTAGAAAAATACTGTTGACCAACTTGACCTGATTGACATTTATAAAACACTCCAACTGTTAGAGTTGCTAGATTGGCATTTTCACAATACTCAATGCAAGAATACTCAATACTCAATGCAGAGTTCACATTCTTTTCAAGCATATATATTCTATGGCTATCGGGGAATTACTTTAAAAATCAGTGAGAGAAGTATAGTTGAAAAATTCTTAATATTTGGAAATTAAACAACAGACTTCTAAATAACACATGAATCAAAGAATAAATCAAAAGGGAAATTAGTATGCTGGACAGAGTGAAAATGAAAATGTAACAGAATTCCTGAGTCGCTGCTAAAGCAGTATATAGAGAACAAGCAGTATGTAGCACTAAACACCTATGTTAGAAAAAAGGTCTGAAGTTGACTGCCTTACCTTATGAAAGTAAAAAGGGCAAATTAAATTCACTGTAAGCAGAAGGAATAATAAAGATTGAAAACAAAATACAAACAAAAATAAGAAAACCAAAGGAATTGAAAGATATTCTTTGGGAAGAGCAATATAATTGGATAATTTTCTAGCTATTCTGATCCAGAAACAAGAGAGAAGGTGGTTTATATGAGGAATGAAAGAGGTAACATCACTATAGATTCAAAAGATATAAAAAAAGTAATATTATGAATAACTTTATTTCCATAAATTCGACAGTGTGAGTAAAATGGAGAAATTCTTACTAGAGTCTACTTGAGGAATAGGTAGCTTGCATAGCTTTTTTTTTAAAAATTTTTTTTAGTTGTAGATGGACACAATGTCTTTATTTTATTGCTTTGTATGTGGTGCTGAGGATCGAACCCAGGGCCTCACGCATGTGAGGCAAGTGCTCTACCGCTGCGCTGCAATCCCAGCTTGCTTGCATAGCTTTTTATCTACTTATGAAATTGAAATTATAGTTAAAAATATTTCCATGAAGAAAACTCCAGACCAAGATGGCTTCACTTGTTAATTTTAACAAATATTCAAGGAGGAAATAATACAAATTCTGCATAAATTTGTTCCAAAATTGAAGAAGAAAGAATACTTTGCAACTCTCCTTTTTTAAAAG
Organism: Xerus rutilus; assembly: GCA_028644305.1. Classification (NCBI taxonomy): domain Eukaryota; kingdom Metazoa; phylum Chordata; class Mammalia; order Rodentia; family Sciuridae; genus Xerus; species Xerus rutilus. The sequence continues at coordinate 92,483,862 of CM053401.1, read as the reverse complement.
TCTTAATAACAAAACTTGACAGAGATAGTATGAGGCAAAAAAACCTAAAAACTAATATCTCTCATGAACATGGAAAACAAAAGTTCTAAACAAAATTGTAGCAAATTGAATCCAAAAATATGATCAGGTGTGGTTTATCTCAGGAGTGCAAAGTTGGTTTAACATTAAAAAAATCAGTTAATTTGGGCTGGGGTTGTGGCTCAGTGGTAGAGCACTCATCTGGAATGTGTGAAGTGCTAGGTTCAATCTGCAGAACCATATAAAAATAAATAAGATAAAGGTATTATGTCTGTCTACAACTACAAAATATTTTAAAAAATCATTTAATTCACCGTATTAGTAAATTGACAAGAAAGAAACTGTAAGATTATCCTAAATAGATGCAGAAAGAGTAGATAACAAATCAGCATCTTATAGTTTTGATCTGCAAAGTCTGATATAAGTGAACTTCCTCCATTTAATACAGGACATCTAAGACAAGCCTATATCTAATGCCCATACTTGTAAGTGGTTGAAATTACACTATAGTAAGTTTTAAAAATGAGGAATAATATTAGTGGAAGATTCATAGTATTAGTACTAGGATTAGTGAGACAATTGTTTTATACATATTCATAGATATTTTAGTAATCATGTTAGAACTAAAAGGGGCCTTCAGAATGCTGCTAATTCATATTGTTGTCTATTTTGTGTAGGTCAGTATGGAAATCCTCTAAATAAATACATTAGACATTATGAAGGATTATCTTACAATGTGGATTCATTACACCAAAAACACCAGCGTGCCAAAAGAGCAGTCTCACATGAGGACCAGTTTTTACGCCTAGATTTCCATGCCCATGGAAGGTGAGTAAATTTATTGCTGTGTCTGAAGTTGCTCTTTATTCAGTCTAAAAGAAGAAATTTATACGCTTTTCTTTTTTTCTCTAAAGAAAAGGTCCTCATATGGAAATTTAGCCTCCATTGGAATTTGGTGTATACATTTAAAAATGTCTTCAAATGGATTGCTCTTTTATATGTTTAAGGAAACAACCAATTTTAAATGTTTTTGAATTATGAATCATATTTTCTATATGTTATAGAAGATATATGCCTTTAAAGAAGATTCTGGGTTCACAGTTTCCTACTACTTTTTTTGTTTCATATTTAATATATATATCTTCTTATGCCAACAGAAAAGATAACTCTATGCTATTTAATAAGTCACTTAATTTCTCATTGACTCAATTTTATCAGTTCTGAAATAACACCTGGTATTACCTGCTATACTGGGTTTAATCTGAAACAGAAATGTTAAGGGATAAAGGACAGCCAGGGGAGAGAGTTAAAAAAAATTATTGAGTGCCTTTTGTGTTCTTAATGCTTTATATGCATTTTCTTATTAATCTTCTCAACACTCAAGAAAGGTTAGTATCTCTTTGTATCTGAGGAAACTAAGGCCCAGAGAATTTAAATGATTTAATTTACACAGTGCATATTCAAAACCTGGTTTTTAAAAAATTTCCCTCTCTTTCTCTATGTTGGCATATTTAGATATGAAATCTTTGAGATCTTTGTTGGGCCCTCTCTTGCCTGCAATAATTACCAAATCTATTTTTTTATTAAATATATTGTTTTTATATTGATATAACCTGGATTGAGACCTATATTGTTCACTTCCCAATAGGTTTTGCAGTTTCCACTCTATCATTGAAAATCATTTTGCATACTGCTACAAATGACTCTTCCCTATATCCTTCCTTTTCATGGCAGCTTATTGAGCTGAAGTCTTCCATTAGTGATTATTAATCAAATTCCCTAAGTTGTCTTTAAGGTTTCTCTGGAAATTAATCAGAATCTGTTATTCTAAACTTAACTTTATTCCATTTCCTAGCATCACGTCTTTTTCACCTAGAATGTTCTGAGTATTTGCTATATATATACAGTTTTTTATCTGTGGCATTTACCTAAAAATTTTGATTACCTTTTAACATACAGTTCAATTTCTGCCTCTTTAGACATTTTACCTCTTCCTCTGAACTTTAAAATTCCTTATCTCTACCATTGGTATTTGATTTGTGTTCTTTTCCTTTCCATGTGTGTATTTATTTTTCTACAGCTGTAGTTTTTATTTCTCATACACAAGCACCCTGGTTATCATTTATTATTGTCCATTATATTACTTATATGGTATACAGGTGCTTAGGAAAGATTTTCTTTTTATTTCTTACTTTCTTGTTTTTAAATCTTTTTAATTTTTCAGTATTGGGGATTGAACCTTTGAGCTCCATCCCCAATGCTCCCCACACTGTTTTTCTTTTCTCCCCACACTGTTGTTTTTTTTTAAATTTTATTTTGAGACAAGGTATCACTAAGTTGTTGAGGCTGGCCTGAACTTGCAGTCCTCCTGACTCAGCCTCCTGAGTTATTGGGATTACAAGTGTGCACCACCATACCTACTAGAAAAGATTTTAATGGATAAAAAAATCAAATGCTATAAAACAAAGTATTTTGCCTATGGAAATGTTTATTATTTAATTTAACATATTTTCCATATTAACAATGGTAATAGTAATAATAGTGATTATTATTTAATTTAACATTTTCCATATTACAGTAGCAATTCATGTACATTTTATGACTCTTCACTTCAGATATTTTAAAATGACCCATTCTTTATTAGTACTATGAAATAATTAGCCATCAGTAGCCTTCATAAGTTTTTAGTGATCTCTCAAAATATACTTAATATTATATTCCAGTGTGATCTGATTACTAAAAGAAGATTCTAGTTGCCTTTGATGTGGACACCACATTCCTATTATATCCTTAGGTTTTAATTAGGTGTATCACATATTTGATACTATGTTGCAAAAGCAGATTCCTAGCTTCTTTTTGTGTGTAAGCAAGTGAGAGAGAGGGAAAGAGTAAGTGTACTGTTTCTTAGTCATCCAAAACATATTTGACTGCTAGTTAAAAGTTACTTAGTCTAGGCTGGGGACAATGGAAAGATGAAGCAAATACAGATCTGATAGGAACAATAAGTGTGCACAAGTCATTGGATAAGAGAAAAATATGGTGCGTTAGAGATAAAATACCGTAGATGTTTAAAGGAGGGATAATCTCTGGCTTAGGCTCTAAGCAAAGGCCTGGAACTAGAAAATCTCATATAAATTGGTTTCATGTGCATTGACAATCTTCAGGTACTTTTAAAAGAAGCCTGTTAATTAACTATATAAACATGTATCATTACAAGCTTTTTTTTTTTTTTTTTTTTTTTTACAGGGGTGGATTGGGCCTGGGGATTGAACTCAACCACTGAGCCACATCCCTAGCCCTATTTTGTATTTTATTTAGAGATAGGGTCTCACTAAGTTGCTCAGCACCTCATTGTTGTTGAGGCTGGCTTTGAACTCTTAATCCTCCTGCCTCAGCCTCCTGAGTTGCTGGTATTACAGACATGTACCACTGCGCCTGGCTTTGTAGTTTATTTGAATTTCTTATTAATGTGGTATAGAGAAGTCTATAGTTAGCTGCTGTAGCCTGGCCTATAAAACATGTTCTATCTTATGTATTGTGGCTAGACTTGTTATCTGTTTTTCATCTTCTTAAAAATATAAAAGAGAGTTTGTTTCTCCTGTTCACATAGGAGGGCTTAGTATTCCAGAATCAAATAATCAATGTAATCAATTGCAGAATATGTTAAATTTTGTGCAGTTAATTTAGATACACAAAGACGAATACCCAGACTCTGTGTGTATGTTCCAGTACTAAAGTCATTCTTTGTGTTTGTTTTATACCTAAGCATATGAACCAACAGATGTCTTTCAACTTTGCTTTTAAATTTCCTAAATAACAAAGTGTGTATTACATTGCAGGTTTACAGATGTTAAATAAATGGTTAGAGTCTTCTGAACTCAAAGTCTTAAGAATTCCATGAAAAGCTATTGCTCTTGAAATAAAGTTTAAAGTTGTTTGAAAATTAACGTTCTATTTGAGCTAGTGCTACAATTGTTGAGGAAAGAGGTATTTTAAAGCAAAATATTTTGAAAATAGGTACTAGGGTAAAATAGATTTCTTACCTATGCTTAGAAATAATCAGTTTTCTAGATTTCTGAAATGTTTTCATTTGGAAGAGCTCTGATAAATGGGATTGCTCACTGAAATATTGTATTTATGTCAATTATAGCATTTATCACATTTTATAATAACTGTTTATACGCATGTCCTTTGTTCCTTTTGAACTTGAAGTGCAGAGCCTGAGTTTTATTCACCTTTTTTTAACATAGATGATAGTCATTTAAATTATATTGAGGGAAGGAAAGAAGGAAGGAGGGAAGGAGGAAAGAAGATGAAGAGAGTATAACAGATACAAGCATAAATTGCTCATAGGGGAAGTATATAACCAATATTTTTGTTTCGGATTGGCCCTAATCATAGAGTTTAATCAGAAATAAAACTAAACCATCCATTGTTCCTGGCATATTTAATTTGGTGGATAGTAAAGTACACTGACATTGACATATTATATGCTCTGTAATATCTCATCCTGTTCAGCAGTTGGTTTTCTTTATTGCTTTTTCTCCCTGCCTCATGCTGGGGATTGAATCTGGGGTCTCATGCATGCTAGGCAAGCACTCTACCACTGAGCTACGCCCCCAGCTCCATAGCAGTTATTCTTAATTACTAAGTAGTAGACAGATTTATCATATTATGACAGAATTTTAGTAATAATTTCAGAAAATTTGTTTTCTCTCAATCCTGTGTTCATGCAAAAAGTGTACATGAATATGTTAGTAGGGGCCGTATTTCCTTTAGTCTTCTTAAATACTAGTATTTCTTTATTCTTAAATACATGTTGTATCCTGCCTTAATTATCATATATTCCTGGGTTAACTATCACATAATAGTTCCTGGCTCGACTATCATGTATTTTAGCCTTGCTGTAATACTAGTGAACTATAATTGCTTTAGGAATTTTGCTTACATGATTTTTGTAATATCCGGGTTTAATATTGTTTAGGTCTTGGTTCTATATAATATGACATAATATTTCTGTGAGTGAGTTTGGAGGAATCTTGGTCTTTATCTCTGTCATAACATGAGTTAGGGAGCAGAAACTTTTACCTCTTTAGACAAGCCAGCACATTTGAAGAACCAGAGGTGAGAATCCTGAAAGCACAACTAGATGCCTGCTTTTAAAAAAGGGGTAGAGAGGGGCTGGGATTGTAGCTCAGCGGTAGAGCGCTTGCCTCGCATGTGTGAGGCCCTGGGTTCGATCCTCAGCACCACATACAAAGCAATAAAATAAAGACATTGTGTCCATCTACAACTAAAAAAATATTAAAAAAAAAAAAAAGATAAGCTTTAAAAAAAAAAAGGGGTAGAGAATAAGTTTGAATTGTGTGAAAATGCTATTGTTGTGGATGTGGAAAAACAAAAACTATAAAACACTGACTTGGTTAATTAAGTTTATCCCAAGAAAATTTGAGCAAATATCAGCAAAAATTCCCAAAGGAAGAATAGTATTTCTTATACTTACTTTGTGTCAGGTACCATATAGCTGATGTTGTTTGTTTAAGTACATTTCACAATGATGTCTCAGTAGTGGATATTTTAGGATGTAGTATGTTTTGTTCTTTCCTGATTCCTCTTTATATAGAAATTGAAATTCTAGTAAACATATTTTTAAAGAAATCTGAAAGGTGGCTGGCTGCTTGAATTTCTGAAGCATAAGAAAAGCCAGAAGGATGACTAGATAAGGAGTTCTAGACCAAAAAAGGGGAGGAAATGTGCTTTGGACAAAGATACTGAGATGAAAAATGGCTTGTTCTTGGAATTGAAGGAATTTCAGTATGACTGGTGTTGTAAAATATGAGGGAGAGTATTTCAATTGAGGCTTGAAATGTATACATGAACCAGGTCTTTGAAAGTATTAGTCAGTCATGGTGACTTGGCCATGGATGATTTTTAACGATAACTTTAAGAGGTTTAAAATGTCTGTTCTGGCTGAGAATGAAGAATGCTTTAGAAAGTGGAAAGACTAGCTAGTGTGATGGTGCACACCTGTAATCCCAGCAATTTAAGAGGCCGAGGCAGAAGGATCACAAGTTTGAGGCAATTTAGTGAGACCCTGTCTCAAAATAAAAAATAAAAAGGGCTGAGAATGTAGTTCAGTGGTAAAAGTACTGCTGGTTTCAATCCCCAAAACAGGTTAAAAAAAAAAATTGTAAGCCTAGATGCATTGAAGCAAGTCAGGAGACCGTTGTGCTAGTTCTCATGGGAGGTTGTGGCTTGAATTAAGATGATACTGGAGATTATGACAGAGGGTGAATGGATTTGAGAGATATTTTGAGGGTAGAATTAATTGGACTTGTTGAAATGTACTAAGGTATAAAGAGGAGTTAAGACTGTTTTCTGGTTTGAACAAATAGGTAGCTACTGAGTCCATTTTTTGAGGCAGGGCATTAGTTTAAAAATATCACACTACAATCAAGCTTTCATTGATGCTTCTTTTAGTTTTTGGACTTGATGTAAGTCCAAACAAGCATATTATAATAAGTCTAATAAACTAAACATTAATTCAACACAATTACTTTAAAGAATGTTCAGGTATAATTAGTTACAGTTACTGAACAGCTATGAATATAAGGAGAGGTCATAAGTTTAATTTTGCATATGTTATTTGAAATTCATGAAGAGAGCCTATGAGAAAGCTCCACTAAATGCCAGCATTTTAGTTGAAGGGTAGAGTGGTGGAGAGGATGCTGAGACTGAAGCGTGGTAAGAAAAATAAAAGAAAATTTGAGAGCATGATTTCATAGAAACCAAGGAAAAGAGTGTTTCAGGGAGGTGAGTGGTCATTTGCTGCTTCTTGCTTCCATCCTATGAAACAGTCCTAATACTTTTTTTGTTTTTGGTACTGGGGATTGAACCCAGGGCACTTTATCACTAAGCTACATTCCTGTCCCTAGCCCTTTCTATTTTTTATTTTTGAACAGGCTGTCCTTAAATTTATGATTCTCCTTTCTCAGCCTTCAGAGTCACTGGGATTATAGGCATGTATCATTGTGCCTAACATTGCTAATATCTTAATGCATGTGACTTATTCTCTGAATTTCTTTAGTTCTATTTGCTCTTATTAGATCTAACTACAGAGAATAGTCCAGACTTGGATATATCATAGTCATGTATAAGGGTAAAAAATATTTTTTTTGTTTGAGTCTCTTAATGCTTCATAACAGCCAGTATATTTTTGGGCATTTGGTTATTAGAACATAATGGACTGTCTCTACTAATTCTGTGGTGATTCAAGGACCCAATTGTTTTTAAGAATGGTTTGACTAATTTCTTCTTAGTTCTATGAAGCACAAATGCATTCTAGTCATCCATAGTAAAATTGTCCTACCTGTATATGTGACTTCCCCAAAATTTTAATGTTTTTGTTTCATAAATAGCTTACTTTCACCTGTCAAACAAGTGACTCTTTCATATTTTTTATCTTGAGAAATCTTATAGGTCACTGTGTCCAAATAATACTGGATGGCATTTTCCATTGCCAGTTTTACTTGTTATCTTATTGTTAATTCCCTTCTATTGACACATACTTCTTTCAGTTTTATTCCCATTGATTACACTTTATGAGTCAGCCACTTATTTTTATTTAAAAAAATTTTTTTAGTTGTAGATGGACATAGTACCTTTTTATTTTATTTATTTATATTTTATGTCGTGCTGAGGATCGAACCCAGTGCCTCACATGTGCCAGGTAAGCACTCTACCACTGAGCTACAACCCCAGCCACTAGCCCTTTAGTTTTGTCTTTCAAGAAGACCTGAATTAAATCCTGGAACTCCTTTAAATGCCCTAAGAAGGGAACCATAGTTTGATATGGAAAGTCATTTGTTAGCTAATTGAAGACTGGTTCAAATTCAAACTCTGATTTTATTTATATGATCTTGGTCAAGCTGTCCTTCCTGATTTGTTAAATTAGTAAATTTAGGTGATTGATCTTTCTGATTTTATTCATTTGGTCTATATTGGGTATTTGAATAATTGAAATGTCCCCCTATTCTTAAATCCTGTAATCGCTTCAGTGCTTTATGTACGGTACTTTGCTTGTCAGTTATTTAATTAGATAGTTGCATGAGGTTGGAAAATATTTATGGAAACCTTTTTTCCCCCCTCTTCAATAGATAAATTTAATCTTTAGTCATGTATAATACATTCAATCATGCTTTCATGGCATATTTTTCCTGGGGCCTCTCCTATATTTGAGAAAGGCTGTTTGTCTTCTTACATAGGATAAAGTTAGTAATTTTAGCTCAAGTTTTAGTTTTACTTTTATCTTCTTTGGTAATTCTTGTATGTTCTTGTTTATATATTTCTGCTTATTTGAGGTAATTGATCTGCCTCAGGGCTATCAGCTTAGCTTGGATCTATAGTTTTCAAACTATAGAGCTCTAGAATTTCTGTGTAGGATGCCCTCAGGTATGACTCAGTGGGATGCGCGTGAATTGTCCCCCCCACTCCCATGTTGGACTTCTGTATGATAATATGAAAAAAGGACTTTTCTGTTTCAAAATGTGTATTAGTGGAAGTAAATTTGATAATTGACTGAGTAATATGTAGTGTTAATATTGGCAACTTGTCTTCCAAAAGGATTTGGGCCAGGTCTGGTAGCACATACCAATAATACTAGCTACTTGGGAGCTGAGTGGGAGGATCGTGAGTTTGAGTCCAGCCTGGGCAATTTTAGTGAGACTCTGTTTCAAAATACGGGTGTAGTTCCATAGTAGAGCACTTGCCTAGCATATGTTAGGCCCTGGGTTCCATTTCAGAACTGGAGGGGAAAAAAAAGTAACAGAAGAAAATATTTGAATGGTGAGACTCTTCCAAGCATCTTTGTTAAGAAGAAGGTAAATGTTAAGAGCAAATGAATAGCTGGAGACATCAGGGATACCTTAGATAAGTTATTCCTACTCGTCACTAACCCAGTCCTACCATAAGCCTGCTCCATTTAGATAAGGTAGACCTCTATTTATCAAGGTATTCTTGGTGTCTGGGACTCTTGGATTATTCCAGTAGAACTTAAAACAAGGTTTACTCTTAACCTTCCCCTTGTTGCCAAGGTACTTCATTAGTTGAGGCTTTTCGTTCTATCATGTTTTCAGCACAAGGATGCAACCTTTATCTGCTGCTGATTTCTTCTGTGAATCAGAGCCCCACTATCGTTAGCTAAAATAATAGTCTCGTGGACAAAGACAACTGCTTTTTACTGTATATTCAATGTGTTCTAACTTATAAAAAGTTACCTCTCTCTTTCACAATACTGGGGATTGAACATAGGGGCACTATACCGCTGAACTATACCCCCCTGCTTTTTATTTCTTATTTTGAGATAAGGTCTTGCTAAGTTGTCAAGGCTAGCCTTGAACTTGCCATCCTCCTGCCTCAGTCTCCCAAGTAGCCAGGATTATAGGTATGTGCCACCATCACAACTGAGAAAGGTACCTCTTTGTATAAAAATATAGAAGGTACATCATGCACCAGAGAACTTTAAGGAATCACATCCTAACTTTTTTTGTTTTAATTGTTGTTGTGCACCAAAAGTGTTCTACTACCTCTGTTACTTATCTGGTTTGGATATAGGATACTTTCCTAAAGCTTTGAGAAAGGAAAGCCAGCTACTATTACTGTATGGTGGGATTGGCAAATAAGCATCATTTTGGTATTTTTTTCAAATTGCTGTTTTTTTTTTTTTTTAAATATTTATTTAGTTTTTTAGTTGTAGGTGGACGGAATATATTTATTTTATTTTTATGTGGTGCTGAGGATCGAACCCAGTGCCTCACGCGTGCTAGGCTAGTACGCTACCACTGCGCCATAACCCCAGCCCCTGTTGTTTTTTTTAACTGATTTTGCCCTTCATAGCTTCACCTTATTCTTTACTTTAATGTCACTGAAGAAAGCCAAGAAATTATAATAGAACTATTATAATCAAGATGAGAAACAAAATACTATTGATCCATAAAATCCAATACAGCGATTAAATGTGAGGGTAGCCAAGCATGGTAGCACACGCCTATAATCCTAGTGACTTGGGAGGCTGAGGCAGGAGGATTGCAAGTTTGAGGCCAGCTTCAGCAACTTAGTGAGATACTTTCTCAAAATAAAAATTTAAAAAGGTTAGGGATGTGGCTCAGTGGTAAAGTGCCCCTGGATTTAATCCCAGTACCAAAAATACATAAATAAGTAAATAAATACATGTGAGATTAGGAAAACATTCCTAGTTGCAAATAATGTTCTTTATGTGAGTTATCTACCTCCTTGAAGGAAATATAAGTTTATCTTTGATGATAATGTCATATAGTAACAATAAAAAGAACCAAACTAGCTGAAAGAAACATTGTGAAAGGGGACAGTTTAGTTATAGTGTTTGAAAGTGGCTTCAGCATTAATAATCAGAATTTCTTGTGTTGTAATGCACAATTTTCAGGGAAAGTCAAAGGATTTTATATATTATTTTCATTTCTGTATCTTACTTGCATTTGTTTAGATTTTTAAAGGTAGCTGCTTGGTGGAGTGTGATCATATTAAGACTACTGCAATACTCAGCATGTCTTAGCTTGATTTTTTTATTGTATGCTTGAGGAAGCATTTTTAGTGCAGTAGAAAAAGACACATGCAACAAACAAATACTGGAGTTCTAGTGCTAATTCTAATCTTGTGACCTTGAGTCAGACCCTTTGATAAAAATATGCATCATGCATCCTTTGCACTGTTACTGTGAAGATAAGATTAAGTAACATGGGTAAAGTGTTCTGAAAACTGGAAAGCTATGGATAAATTTCAGAAGAATGTTCTAATCTTACCATCTGTACAGTACCATTATCTCAACCAAATCTCTCAAGGCTTTTACCATAAGAATTGTAGCCAACCAGATGTGGGCACAGTGATGCTCACCTGTAATTTCAGTGATTCATCAGGAGGATCACAAATTTGAGGCCAGCCTGGGTAATTTAGTGAGTATCCCCTGATTCCCCTTTTAAAAAAAGGTGGCTAGTCCCTTTCAGAATATAATGATTTTCTAAACATTTGAAAATTTTCTCATTGTAGTAAAATAGCATCAAAATTACTACTTTAACCAATATTAAGTGTACAGTTAATTCAGTGACATTTTGTGTATTCAGTTTGGTGCAACCATTGCCACTATTTCCAAAGCCTTTTCACTGTCCCAAACAAAAATTGTATGCCTATTAAATAGCAAATCCTCATTTTCCTTTTCCTCTAGCCCCTAGCAACCAACTATTCTACTTTTTTTTTTTTTTTTTTTGGTGAGATGATTTTTTGCTTTGTTTCCTAGCTGTCCTTGAACTCCTGGGTTCCGAGCTGTCCTCCCTTCTCAACCTCTCAACCTCCTGACCTTTTGGGTAGTTGGGACTACAAACATATGCCACCCTGCCCACTCCAGCCAGTCTTTTTGTCTTGATGAATTTGCCTATTGTAGGTACCACATATAAATTGCACCAGAATATCTATGATTTAATTTAATTTCCCAAAATGTTTTGGCTTATTTCACTAGCTTATGTCAGGTTTTCAAGGATTCACTTCCATGTTGTAGCAAGTTTCAGACTCTGATTACTTTTTAAGACTGAATAATAATATGTGTATATATCACTCATACATACATTTTTAATGTATCTTTAAATGGACATTGTTTTTTTCCCATCTTTTGGCTATTATGAATATTGCTATGAACACTGGTGTACAAGTATTTGAGTCCCTGCTTTCAATTTGTTTGGGCATATACTTAAAAGTAGAATTGCTGGATCATAGCAATTCTTTTTTTAACTTTTTGAGGAGCCACCAAATTGTTTTTCTGTAATATAATGATTTTTATACAACAATGTTCACTGTAGTTTTTCTGACCCTTTGACCTGAGCTTTAAACAAAAACCAGGTTCTGTTTTGTAATATATTTTTAAATATATATATTTTTTTAGTTGTAGATGCACACAATACCTTTATTTTATTTTTATGTGGTACTGAGGATCAAACCCAGTGCCTCACACGTGCTAGGAAGGTACTCTTCTATTAAGCTACAACCCTAGCCCTGCAATATTTTTTTGAGAACTTCTTAAAAAATTAAGAAGGTAGTATGTGGTTTGTCTTTTCAGCTACTTTTGATTATTATTTTATATTATCCAATAGGAGTACTATAAAAGATTTGCATTTTATAAAATATAAAATAGCATAAAGATCTGAACTCTCAAATAGATGGTAGAAGAATTAAAATTAGAAAATTGGAATCCAGTGGCTTAATTAAATCATGCCAACTCCTGATAATTCATTTGTAGTTTATTTTCTAGATAGTGACACACTTAATTGTCTTACTTATTTTTATCATTTACCAACTTTCCAGGCTCTCCTTTATTCCTTCTTCTGTTGATGCAAATTAATTTTTATATTAATAAAAGCAGTGAATTTTGGGATATGATCTAAATTTAATTGTTTATTATCTGTACTACTGCTTGACTCTGCATGGATAATTGAGAGCTTGTTTTATACATGGTTTTAATCCAGTTTAAATCAACAGTGGTATTATATTTTGTATGTATGAGATGATTTTCTTATTAAATCAATATGAAGATTGAAGGAGCCTACTTTAAGTGTTCCTAAATTCTGTTATCCTTCTAGGATATTTATCGATCTTGTGCTTAGATATTGAAGTGATGTAGAATTATTTTGGGGAGTGAGAGTTTAGCATTGACTTCTTATATTGAAATTGAACTTAAATGTCTTCTGTCTTCCTAAAGCTTTTATTCTTTTTTTTTTTTTCTTCTTTAACCATATGGAATACTGATGCTCTGGCTTACATCATTTTTCTGGTGCAATAACTTGGCTGAATAATAAATTCCTAATAATATAAGTCCCTGGATGTTTAATCTATTTAACAAAGATGCTCTTTTAGAGGATCTTTTTAGAGGTAGTACTTTTGTGGTAAATTGAAAGAAAAGTGTATATGTAATGATAAATCAATGATTTTTTTTAAAAATACCGTGGTCTTTTATAAAAAACAGTACATGCACTTATATATGGTCAAGAATTTCTTGTCTATCAGTTGGCAAAAGTAATTTTATGAAGAGACCTGTGTGCAACAAGAATTCAGACAGGATTCCTATTTATTCAAGGTAGTCTATTTTAAACTTTGTTTGTAGAATTCTCACTTAGACATGTTTGGTTTTGTTGATGGCTTCCTTCAGTAGGTTGGAACCTTAAGGCTTTTGTATTTCTCCATGACAGTCCTGGGCACCTGGAAAGCCCTAGGTTTTTGGCAAGTGGTGATAGTTTTTGGCAAGTGGAAAGTGAGTTGACTCTTAAAATAAAAGGGTACCAAGACTGAAATTAAGGACAAGAGAAGATAGACAATGTTCAAAAAGGGCCACATTTTTGGAAGCTAGTAAGTATGATCTACTGAGCCCTATTTACATAAAGTAATATATATTCATCTTAAGTATAGAGTTTGAGGTAAGTTTGAGTTGTGAAACTGTCATTCACATCAAGATATAGAATGTTTGCATCATACCAAAAAGTCCTCTTATTTAAATCGTTTATTCTTAGTTTCTCCCCACCCTGTGCAAAAACTGACCTGATTTCTGTCATCACAGATAAGTTTTGACTTTTTGTTTTGTGTCTTCACAAAAGTACATATTTTCTTTCTTCCCTCCCTCCCTCCCTTCCTTTTCTTCTCTTCTCTTTCCTGCCTGCCTTCCTGCCTACCTTCCTGCCTTCCTTCCTTCCTTCCTTTTCTCTTTTCTTTTCTTTTCCCTCCCTCCCTTCCTTCCTTTCTTCTTTCCTTCCCTCCCTCCCTCCCTCCCTCCCTCCCTCCCTCCCTCCCTCCCTCCCTTCCTTCCTTTCTATCTTTTTTTCTTTTCTTTTCTTTCTTTCACCAGGATTGAACTCAGGGGCACTCAACCACTGAGCCATATCCCCAACCCTATTTTGTATTTTATTTAGAGACAGGGTCTCACTGAGTTGCTTAGTGCCTTGCTGTTGCTGAAGCTGGCTTTGAACTTGCAATCCTCCTGCCTCAGCCTCCTGAGCTGCTGGGATTACAGGTGTGTGTCACTGCGCCTGGCAAAAGTGCATATTTTCAATAGTTGGAACTTTTTAATGCTAAGTAGTTTGCCGTTCTATGAATAAGCTACAGTCTCCTTACTTGTTGGTAGACATTTAGGTTATTTGCAGATTTTGGCTATTGAAAGTAAAGCTGCTATGGACATTTGTGTTCAATTGTTTATGTAGACATATGTTTTATGTTTTCTCTTAGAGTGGAATTGCTGGGTCAAGGGGTTTTTATATGTTTAACTATAAGAAACTGCCAAACAGTTTTTTATAGTGGTTATACTATTTTGCATTTCCATTGGCAGTATGTGAGAGAGTTCCAGGTGCTCAACATTCTACCAGCACTTGGAAGTGTTACTCTAGGGAGGTGTATGGTAGTATCTTACTCTGGTTCTGATTTGTTTTTCCCTGTTGATTAATGATGTTATATAGGTTACCATGTGCTTGTTAGTCTGTTTCTGCTTTCGTGAAGGATTTGTTCAAATTGTTGACTTTTTAATTTTGAATAATCATCTTATTGAGCTGTAAGAGGTTTTTATTTATTTTGGATATAAATTCACAGATGTATGTATTGCAGAAGTTTTCTCCTAGACTGTAGCTTATCTTTTCATTTTCTTATTATCTCTTAAAGAGCAGAAGTTTTTAATTTTTTTTAAAAATTTTTTTAGTTGTTGATGGCTCTTTATTTTATTCATTTATTATTTATATGTGGTGCTGAGGATCGAACCCAGTGCCTCACGCATGCTAGGCAAGCGCTCTACCACTGAGCTACAGCCCCAGCCCAGAAGTTTTTAATTTTTATTGTCCATTTTATGAAAAACATTTTATGATTTATGCTTTTGTGTCTTAAGATACTTTGACTCTTCAGGCCATGATCTTTTCCTCCTAGTTTTAATTACAGTTTTTACATGTAAGTCTGTGATCCAATTCAGTTTAATTTTTCTGTATGACAGAAGTAAGGGTCAACTAATATTTTTCATATGGAGATCAGTTCTAGTACTCTTAGAAAAGCCTATCCTCCATTAAATTACCTTGATTTCTATGTTGAGGTCTGTTTCTGGACTCTTGTTATGGCTTTGGTTTGGTTGATCTTTGCATATCTTTATGTCACTGTTTTGATTACTGTAGCTAAATATACCCAACAGGGTCCAGTTAGGAGATAGAAACCAGCATTGAAGAGTAAAAGTTTAATATAAAGAATTACTGTGTTTCTAAGAATTAGCTAGTAAAAAGGAATGAAAGAAAGAAAAGAAAACTGGAGTTGAGGGAGACTAACTAAGAGGTTGGTTCCCCTTTCCTCAAAGTTGGAATTCAGCTATTAATGGCAAGAATATGGCAGCCCATCAGAGAAACCTCTTCCTTGAATCAGAGCTGGTCCATGGATGGTAGGCCAAAAGTGGCAGACAGGGACCCACCAGTCAAAACAGGTAACAAATTTTGCTTGAGTGTGAATGCCACAGGATGTCCCAGGTGCATGCCAAGCAAGAAAATACCCTGGAACCAGCAAGAAAGGTCCTTTGCCCCTGCAGTGCTGCTTCAGAGCCCTTTACTGACAAACCTTATTACCACGGCTGGCAAAGAAGTGTTTACAGGTTCCAACAAGGCAGTGTAGTGTAGATTAGGATCCCAGAGGTAGGTGAACTGATAACTGGCACAGTAAATATTAAAAATCTGGTAGTGTAAGTTTCTCCTTTCCAGAATTGTTTTGCTATTTTAGGTCCTTTGCATTTCTGTGTAAATGTTAGAGCTACCTTGTCAATTTCTATAGTAAAATCTGGAATTTTTGAGGTTTCGTTGAATCTATAGGTGATTTGAAAACAGTTTATGTTCTGGGAACACCCCCTCCCTGCCTCCCGAATTGGGAATTGAACCCAGTGCCTCATGAATGCTAAACACACATACTACTGTGCCCCACCCCCACCCTGACATCCTAGCACTATTGAATCTTCAGGTTCTTTAGTTTCTTTCAACAGTGTTTCATAGTTTTCAGTGTAGAGGCATTGTACATCTTTTGTTAAATTTATTCCTGAGTACTTTTTAAAAATGCTATTGTTAGTGGTGTTTGTTTTTTAAATTTTATTTTTGTTGTTTGTTGCTGGTACATAAAATATTATATTTTTGGCATATTAGTCTTATTCTTATGTCTTTGTTTTAAACTAATTATTTCTAGTAGTTTTTCAGTAGATCTTTTAGGATTTTCAACATAGAAGATTATGTTGTTTGTAACTAAAAGCAGTTTTATCCTTTCATTTCCACATTTGGCTTATTGCACTAACTAGGATATTTCATACAATGTTGAGGAGAAGTGGCAAGTGTGAACATCTTTGCTTTATTACCAACCTTAGGGAAGAATTGTTGAGTCTTTTTCCTTAAATATGGTATTAGAGTTGGTGTTCTGTAAATGTATTTTATCAGGCTGAGGAAATTCCTGTCTTCCTAGTTTGCTGAGAAATTTTTATCCTGAGTGAGTGCTAAAATTTATCAGTTGCTTTTTCTACAACTAATAGGCCATTTTATGGTTTTTCTTCCCTTCATATGTGGTGAGTTACATTGATTGATTTTAGAATGTTAAACCTACCTCTCATTCCTTTAATAAACTTACCTGATTATGATAATATATATATTTATATTGCTGTTGTCTTCTCCCTCCGTATTTCTGCCTTTCCCTTCTTGTAGTTTTTTTCCCTCCTCATTATGTCATTTTTTTCATATTTTACCCTTATGTTTTTGAACATATTTACAATATGTAGATAATAAAATTTTTGTCTGCTCATTCCATCATTAGGGTGTTTTTGTTTTTGTTTTGGGGCTGTGTAGGGGATCAAACTAGGGCCTCAGGCATTTAGACAAGCACTCTACCACTGAGCTACATCCTTAGCCTTTGATTTTTTTTTTCCTGCTCTTATTTGGTTTATATTTCTTTCCTTTTAATATCTCATGATTTTTTTTTTTTCCTTTATGTGTTTGTGGTACCAGGGATTGAACCCAGAGCCTTGCATATACTAAGCAAGTGCTCTACTATTAGGCTATATCCCAGCCCTTTTTTAGTTTTTATTTTGTGATAAGAGTCTTGCTAAATTTCCCACACTGACCTTGTAGTTATGATCCCCTGCCTCAGCCTCCTGGGTTGCTGGGCGTAAGAGTTGCTGGGTGCACCTGGCCTAAAATAACTTTTTTTAAAAAAATAATTGGTAATTCACAGAAGGTTTCAAAGAAATTTATAAGGTCTTGGTATTACCTGTCCACCAGTTTCCCCCAATTTTAATAACTTTATACAAATGTACAGTTTTAAAACTAAGATTGATATTGGCACAATATATGTAGCTTTTTTAGATTTTCCAGTTGCATGTGTATATGCATGTGTTTGTGTGTAATTCAGTGTAGTTTTATCACTTGTAGCCTGGTGTAATTATCACCACAATCAAAATACTCAACTTATCACCACAGAATCTTGTATCCTTTTATAGCCACAAGCATTAATTAGTTAACAAATGTTAATTGGTTCTACATCTTCATAATTATATTATTCATGAATGTTACATAAATGGTATCATGCAATGAATATTTCTTTACATTGGCCTTTTTCACTCAGCATAATTTTTTTGAGATTTGTACAAGTGGTCATGTTTGTCAATAGTTTGTTCCTTTTTACTGAATTCTATTCCATGATAAATATGTACCTTAGTTTAAGTGGGTTTCGATTTTTTAATATTTTTTAAAGTGTGGTTTGTTTTGCTGGATAGTACAGTAACTTGTGAATCAGTTTGACCCTTTTGAGACTTGTTTTTAAGCTTTGTTAGGATAAGTCAAAAGTAGTCCTTACTCTAGAACTAGTTTGCCCCCATTTTTTTTTTTTTTTGGATGGTGCTGGGATTGAACCCAAGGCCTCACATATGCTAGGCAAGTGTTTTACCACTGTGCTATATCCCCAGCCTGCCCCTATTTTTAAGAAGTAGCCTTTCTTGGTTGTCTACTAAATGACAACACTCTCTGTGCTTGATCAGAACTTGAAAGTATCTCTATCCCTTAAAAATCCAGTAATTGGTCAACTAATAGCTTCCCAGTAGTTGTTCTTTGGCCTGCTTATGTGGAGTCTCCCTTTATGCATCCTTTTTCATATTCAGCCAAAAACTAAAAGGTGAATTCCTTTGCAGATTTCTGTAGCTCTTTTTCGTTGTAGCATCTTCTTTTTACCTACTCTGCCCTGCAAAATCTAGATGCCTCCTCTGTCTCTGAGACTTAGCAAGACTGTGCTGTCCTTGGGTTTCTTCTATCTTAAGTCGTGGTCCAGAAAGTTCCTCCAGGCAAATGAGGCATAGTGGCAGGTGCCTGTAATCCCAGTTATTCAGCAGTCTGAGAAGGGAGAATCCCTTGAACCCCAGGAGTTCAAGGCCCCAACATAGTGAGACTCCATCTCTAAAGTTCTTCTAAGCAGAGATCTGAAGCAGTCACATGGCTCATCCTGTTCATTTTCCCTTGTTCAGAGATAATAGCCTTTAGCGCTTATTGCTTATTGTTTGAAAACAGTTGTTTCATATCTATCACTCAAAACCAGTATTTTTAAAGGAGAAGGCATGTTCAGTAAAAGCATCTCCACTGTTTATTTCTAAGACAGTTATTTTGAAGTTGAAATGGATTATTTTTGTGTAAAGAGCAATATTTTTCCTTTTATATATTAAGATGTTATCTCAAATTGCATTGTTTTTTGAATAAGAAATAGATTCATATATCTTAAAATTCAGAAGGTACAAATGGGTATACAGTAAAATCTCCTTCCCTCTCTTGTTTCCCAGTACCCATTTCCCCTTCCTGGAGATGACCATTGTTACTAATTATCTTGTACATCCTTCTGGAGATTTGATGCATATTCTGGCAATGTGTATCTCACACAGAAATGGTCTCCTCAGAAAATGTGTGTATATGTGCTTATATTCATTCTTTCCCTTATGCTCATTTCAAAGAAATGGCTTAGTTTCTTTTCTGTACCTCTTTCCCCCTTTTAAAGCTTACTATAATTTATGGAGCTTTGGTTTTATTACATGTAAAAAATTTATATTCTTTTTTCAGTGTTGTGGTTTATAGTTATATGGAAATACCACAGTTTATTTAACTAGTTTGATTGTTCCCAATCTTTCCCTTTGTTTGTGATACTGTGGATTGAACCCAGGGGCACACTACCACTAAGCTACATGCCCAGCCCTTTTTATTATTTATCTTGAGACAGAATCTCATTAAGATGCAGAGGCTGAGCTGGGCATGATGGTGCGTGCCTGTAATCCTAGCACTTTGGGAGGCTGAGACAGGAGAATCATGAGTTCAAAGCTAGCCTCAGCAATGGCGAGGCACTAAGCAACTCAATGAGATCTTGTCTCTACATAAAACACAAAATAGGGCTGGGGATGTGGCTCAGTGGTTGAGTGCCCCTGACTTCAATCCCTGGTACCAAAAACCAAAACAAAACAAAACAGAACAAAAACATGCAGAGGCTGGTCTACAACTTCTGATTTTCCTGCCTTAGCCTCCTGAGTATCTGGGATTATAGGCGTGTACCACTGCCTCAGTTCCCAGTCACAGTGATAAGGTGAATGTTCTTTCTGTGGTATTTTCTAACACTAATAACCAGTTCTCTGATTCTCCATACACCAACTGGGTGTTCCACAATTCAGTTTAATTCAATTCCAATAGTAACTACTTGGATTTAGCTCAGACTCTATAACTTAAAGGCTCAGTTCCACAAGACTGCTTATAATCTCAGGCACCAGTTGCAAGTCCTGTACTTCTGATCAACTTGCTATAAATCAGGGGTTCCTACTATTTCTTCCTAAAGTTAATTTGCTAAAATTGCTGATAGAACTCAAGAGAATAATTTACTTACGAATGCCAGTTTATTATAAAGGACACAACTCAGGAGTAGCCATAGCCAAATGGAAGATATGCCAAGGATAAGGTATTTGGGAAGGGGCACAGAGAGCTTCCATGCTTCTAGGTGCATCACCTTTGCAGCACCTCTGTTTTATCTTCACTTTGGAATCTAATCAGATTTCATTGTTTAAGTGTTTTTGTAGATCTTTATCTTCAGTCTCCCTCTAGCGCTAGGCACTGATTTGGCTGGGACTGATATTCCAACACTCTAATCATTTGGTCTTCCAGATGACCGCTTCATTCTTGGTCTGTTTAGGAGTCCCTCCCTCAGTCACTTCATTATTATAAACTCAGATGTGATTGAGACAGACTTTTGAATTGGGTGAAAGGTACACCTGTCAATTCAAAGGTTTTAGGAACTTTGTGCCAGGAACTGGGGGGCAAAAACCAATATATTTCTTACTATATCACAGTTTTGTAGTAAGAAAGTAATTTCACCTGTGTGTAAGGATGCATAAGATAAAATTCTAGACATAGAATTCCTGTATCAACAGCTATGTGCTTTTATAATTATATTTTTTTTTACCAGTTTTCCTTTTACAGTTTGTAGCAGTTTATTCATGTCACAAGTGTACATGTACAGTGACTTTATTACCCATACCACTCAATATGTTGCAGATTTATGCTGTGTTAAATAATGGTTCTATGGTACTCTTCAGAACATATTTGTAAGATAAAATAGTAGACCCTCATGCTTCTTTTGTATTTGTCACAATAAACATTGAGTAGAAATTCTCTATGTGCAGACTATTATAGCAATTATAAAAGACATAGTATACTTTAAAGAGTTTAGTAATGATAGCCAATTTGTTGCCATTTATTGTGCATCTTCTATGTGCCAAGCATATTGACTTTGGATATATTATAATCTCTAATCCTTAAAATAATTCCATAAGATGATAGAATTTATTGTCTTCATAGGACTCTTGAGCTAATAAATTTCAGGCTTAAGATTTGATTTCAAGTTTGATTCTGCCTCCTATGTTTTTATCATATCTTAAAGATTAGAGACTAATGTCATTTAATTCACTTTGATATTTTGGTCTTTCTCTTCCTTATAGAGGACAGTTAGAATGCCATGATTTCAGGCAATATCCTGATCTTTTGAAGTTCCAATTATCAAATTAAAGAAGACCTAATTATAATCTGCAAGAATTTAGAAGCTTCAGGGCTAAGGAGTTGAAAGTTTGTGGTGTGTGTGTTATGTCTGTGTAAAAGAAAGCATGCACACTTGCCTTTCTGAGAAGAGATGTTAAATATGTTAAGTAGATGCCTCTTTGCTATATACTAACTTATTTGAGTTTTGAAAGTTATGGGAAAATGGTAAAACTGCAGAATTATTGGAGAGAGGAGGCAGGTACAAGTAGTGGTGATCGTGATGCTTGTTTTTATCTCCCAGTAACTTAGTTGTTGTTTGAATGGTCTTGTTTTACTATGTAAGGTTCAGCCTGTCAGCATTATTTAAAAATATATCCTAGATATTGTTTTAATTGTGTATGATTTAGAGTCTACCACAGCCAGTAGGTTGACAGTGTTTTTATAAGAAAATTTTGGAAAGTATATTTCCCAAGTTGACAAATTGTGCGACATAGTTCACATTTTCCAGACTTATTTTTTAAAAAATAACAAATAATTGTTTACATTTTGTATTCTTTTAATTTCAGTTTTTTCCCCTTCCCATCCCATTTGCAGACATTTCAACCTACGAATGAAGAGGGATACTTCCCTTTTTAGTGATGAATTTAAAGTAGAAACATCAAATAAAGTACTTGATTATGATACCTCTCATATTTACACTGGACATATTTATGGTAAGTTCAACCTTACATAATCCCTTTCTTTAATTTTTTTTTTTTACACAAGGAAGTATATATTTTTTAGAAAGTATAAGAAAAGTGTAAGTGCTGGGGATGTAGCTCAGTGGTAGAATGCTTGCCTAGCATGCTTGAGGTTCTGGATTCAATCCTCAGTTAACAAAAAAGAAAAAGAAAAGCATAGCAGATATTTCAGAAAAGCTGATATAAATCTTAAGTTGAGGGAACACAGAATTCGGACTCTTGGATACAGTGAAAAAGACAGAATACCTTTCCATTTAGCTGTCTAGAGTACTAGCAGGTGCTCAGATCCTGTTTAATTAAGAATCAAGCCTGCTAGTTTGTCATCTAGGGCACTTGCCCTTGGAAGTCCACACTCAGAAAGCAGCCACATTGCCTGTGCTTTGGATCTTTGGTTCAGATTTGGATGATTCCTGGCTACACATCAAGGAAGAAGAGATTGGGGGGGGTCTGACAACTGATTCAGACAGAGATGACCACATGTGACTGTTACTAGGGAGATTTCATCGGCATCACAAGATAATCCTCAAGATAATCCTGTCATCACAAGGCACCCTTCTCCCCAACCTTCTACAGACTGGGCCACAGGCCTTTGCCCTAAAAGTCGAAACCAAGCCCCTATAGAAATAATCCCTAAATAAGAGTCATCTACCTTGATCTTCTTTGAGTCTAATATTACCCTATGCCTTAGACACATGTTTTGTGTGTTTTCTATCCTGTTTAAAAAAAATTCTGATGAGAATGAGTCAATTGTGAAGGGTGGTGGTCTTTTGAAAAATGAAATGATCTTTGGGCCTATCTTTACATGTATGTTTAATGTGAATCATATGACAATTAGCTTCTGAAAGGTATAACAGTTTTTTTGAAAGCTATAAAATTTTGACATTCAATACTTCCAAACTGTTAGTGTTTTCAAAAAATTTTGATGACTTATAGTTTTCTGATCTTCCGAGGAAGAAATTAATAGTAACTTAACTATGTTTTTGTAAGAATGTAGGAAAAACCAAAAAAAGGGTAAAGATTACATTAGCTAAAAATAATGTGATAAATGCCATGATTTTATTTTCTTTTATTGCTGAATAATATTCCATTGTGTATATGTACCACAATTTCTTTATCCATTCATCTATTGAAGGGTATCTGGGTTGCTTCCATAGTTTTGCAATTGTGAGCTGTGCTGCTATAAACATTGAGGTGACTGCTTTATTGTAGTGAGCTTTTTTTAAATCTTTAGGGTATAGGCCAAGGAGTGGGATAGCTGGATCGAATGGTGGTTCCATTCCAAGTGTTTTAAGGAATCTCCATACTGCTTTCCAGATTGGTTGCACCAATTTGCAATCCCACCAGCAGTGTTTGAGTGTACCTTTTTCACCACATCGTCGCCAGCACTTATTGTTGCTGGTGTTTTGGATAGCTG
>CM053401.1:92348225-92460483 GCA_028644305.1 Xerus rutilus | reverse complement strand
ACATTTCTTCATATATATATTTATTGATTGTATATCTTCTTCTGAAAGGTTTCTATTCAGCTCCTTAGCCCATTTATTGATTGTGGTACATATACACAATGGAATATTATTCAGCAATAAAAGAAAATAAAATCATGGCATTTGCAGGCAAATGGATAGAATTGGAGAACATTATGCTTAATGAAGTAAGCCAATCCCAAAAAACCAAATGCCGAATGTTCTCTCTCATTAGTGGATGAGGATACATAAGGGGGATGGGAACGGGAAACACAGGAGAAATGCAGGAACTCTGGATGCAGCAGCGGGGAGGGGGGAGGAAGGAAAGGGAAACGGGAATAGTAATGATGATTGATCGAATGGTTCATTACTACCCCTGGTGCATGTATGAAGACACAAATAGTGTGACTCTTTATGATTTGCAACCAGAGAAATGAAAAACTGAGCTCTGTTTATGTACTATGACTTGAAATGCATTTAAATAAAAAAAAAATAATGTGATAAAGTCATTGATATGAAAATCTTTCTAGGCCCTTCCTTCATGAGATTCTATTTGATTTTCTTCAGTTCTAACAAATTTCTCTTACGATATCAGTTTAAAAAGTTGTTAGGAGCTGGGTGCAGTGGTGCATGCCTGTAATCCTAGCGACTTGGGAGGCTAAGGCAGAAGGATTGCAAGGTTGAGGCCAACCTCACCAATTTAGCAAGGCCAACCTCAGCAGTAAAAGCAAGACTCCGTCTCAAAATAAGTAAGTAAGTATACTTACTTACTTATTAAATAAATAAATACATACATACATACATACAGGTCTAGGGATATAGATCAGTAGTAAAGTGTCCCTGGCTGGGTTAAATCCCCAGAACCAGAAAAAGAAAAAAGAAAAAAAAAAGGTTGTTAGGAGGTATGAGTGTCACACTTATTTTTTTTTTTTGGTACTGGAGTTTGAACTCAGTAGCACTCGACCACTGAGCCACATCCCCAGCCCTATTTTGTGTTTTATGTAGAGACAGGGTCTCACTGAGTTGCTTAGCGCCTCGCCATTGCTGAGGCTGGCTTTGAACTCGCGATTCTCCTGTCTCAGCCTCCCTAAGTGCTGGGATTACAGGCTTGCGCCACCGCACCCGGCTTTGGGTGGCACACTTAACCTGAAAAGTTACATCTGAAACAGTACAGGAAAAACAGAACAATTATAAGAGTCATAAAATAGCTTTAAAAAAAAAATCAGTCTTCTGGGGTACCGGAGAAGGGCAAAATGTCATTGTGTTATAACTGTACACTAATAAATACTCAAGATGACCCTCATTTTTCAAGAGAAATTGAAATTTTTTTTATATATTAGATTTTCACTCAAAATCATAAATTATGAAAATTTAAATGCTTAAAGAAATGTTTCAAATTTTTTGATTATGCCAAGTAAATAAACCTTTTTATACTTCATCTTTCTTACTTATAGCCTAATGCTAATTTTTAAATCATATGTTTTTTGCACTCTTATAATTTTGCAATCAAAGGAAAGTGTTTTTATATCAATCTAGCTTTTTAATGCCAGATATATAGTGTTCTGTTATTTTCTTGATCATTTATTTTGAGCAAATAAGTTAGTAGTCTCTGCCTTTTTTTTGCTGTGTGATAGTCAAGAAAAGTAAAAGTGTATTTGAATTTGCAGATAAAAATGATATCATTTAAAATATGTGTCTTGGGCTCTTACTTTCAGTATATGATTAATTCAAAGTCAACTAATAATGTTAGAAATTATGGAAAGTCTGGGGCTGGAGATACAGTTTTAATGGTAGAGCATGTGCTTAGCATGTGTGAGGCCTTGGGTTTAATCCCCAGCATGGGAAAAAACATGACAAAAAAGCAATTATGGGGAAAGCCTGTTTTTGTTTTGTTTTGTTTTGTTTTTGTGAGACTGGGGATAGAGTCCATAGAAGCCTGTTTAATGAGAGAGTTTAACTTTTTTTATTTTTTAAAAGGTCTTGCTATGTTGCCCAGTCTTGCTTTCAACTCTTGGTCTCAAGGGATCTGATCCTCCTTCCTCAGCCTCTTGAGTAGCTGGGTTTAAGGACATATACTACCACACCTGGCTTTAGGAAATATGACTTTTAAAGCTTCCTTTAAGGGTAGGAGGTGTGCATCTGTAATTCCAGTTACTGGAGAGGCTGAGATAAGAGGATCCCTTGAGCCCAGGAGTTTGAGGCCAATCTGGGAAACATAGCTAAAACTTATCTCTAAACAATAACAAACCAAAAAGGATAGGGGGACTGGGGAGTGTAACTCAATGGTAAAGTACTGGTCTAGCATGTGCAAGGCCCTGGGTACAATCCTTAGCATGGAAAAAATAAAATAAAAGCTTCTTTACCTACTTCCCACTTTTTTTTTAATATCTTTATTTTATTTATTTATTTTTATGTGGTGCTGAGGATCGAACCCAGTGACTCACGCATACGAGGCAAGCACTGTACCACTGAGCCATAGCCCCAGTCCCCTTCCCACTTCTTTATATCATTTGGTTTTGGTGCTCAGATTTTGTGGTTTTTATTAAGAACTTAAAGTACCTTCCAGTATTTTCTTTCACTAAAAAAGTATAATTGATGGAAAAGTATTATAAATCTTTGACCAATATCTTAAAAGGCATTGCTGATATACCTTTGTTCAAATTGCTTTTGAAATAATTGACATGTTTTCATTTAAAAATGTATTTATAAAACCTAAAGATGTCAAGGAAGTCAAAAGACTCATGTATAATATGTCAGGTGGGAAAGGAGCTTTTTTCCCTTATAATAATTAAAACAAAATTTTCAAAAGATTCTTTGAATATATTTATTCTGAAGGTATATATTTTACTAGTGGGTCTCTTTACTTCTAAGTTTAAGTTAACTTAACAATTACTTATTATATGATTACTGTGTGCATGCCAGGATACTGGGCTAGGTGCTAGGAATTAATTCCATGAAGACTGATGTTCTATACCATTTGACCCTGTTATCCTATTCCTTGGTATATACCTTAAGGACTTAAAGTCAGCATACTACAGTGACACACCCACATCAGTGTTTATAGCAGCTCAGTTCACAGTAGCTAAGTTATGGAACCAACTTAGGTGCCCTTCAACAGATGAATGGATAAAGAAAATGTGGTATATATACACAATGGAATATTACTCAGCCATAAAGAAGCATGAAATTATGGCAATTACCGGTAAATGGATGTAACTGGAGACTGTTATGGTAAGTGAAATAAGCCAGTCCCCAAACCAAAGGCTGAATGTTCTCTCTAATATGTGGATGCTAATACATAATAAAATGTGTGTGGTGGGGAGGGAAGAATAGAAATTCATTGGATTAGATAAAAAGGAATGAATGGAAAGGAAGAAGGATGAGAATAGGCAAGACATAGAATGAAATGGACATAACTTTCCTATGTTCATATATAAATATATGACCAGCAAAACTTGACATCATGTATAACCACAAGAATGAGATCCTAATTAGAATAACTTATACTCTATGTATGTATAACATGTCAAAATACACTGTATTATCATGTGTATCTAAAAAAACAAATGAAAGTGGGGAAAAAAAAAGACTGATGTTCTACAAAGACTTAAAGACAAAAATAACATGATTATTTCAATAGATGCACAAAAAGCGTTTGACAAAGTACAGCATCTATTCATGTTTAAAACATTAGAAAAACTAGGGATAGAAGGAACTTACCTCAACATTGTAAAGGCTGTATATGACAAACCCAAGGCCAGCATTATTCTGAATAGAGAAAAACTGAAAGCATTTCCTCTAAAAACAAGAGCAAGACAAGAATGCTCACTTTCACCACTTTTTCAATAGTCCTTGAAACTCTAACCAGAGCAGTTAGGCAAGAGAAGGAAATTAAAAGGTTACGAATAGGAAAAGAAGACCTCAAATTATCTGTTTGCCAATGAGATAATCCAAAAAATTCTACCAGAAGACTTTTAGCTCTCATAAATGAATTCAGCAAAGTAGCAGGATATAATATCAACACTCATAAATTAATTGCATTCCTATACTCCAATGATGAATCTGTTGACAAGAAATTAGGAAAGCTGTCTTATTTATAATAGTCTCAAAACAACAACAACAACAACAACAACAACAAACCCCAAACAGACTTGGGAATCAGTTTAAGACAAGAGGATTTCTATAATGAAAACTACAGAACACTAAAGAAAGAAATTGAAAAAAAAAAAAAACCTTAGACGATTAGAAAGACCGCCCATGTTCTTGGATAGGCAGAATTAATGTCAAAATGTCTATACTACCAAATGTGCTATACAGATTCTATGCAATTCCCACCAAAATTCCAGTGATGTTCTTCACAGAAATAGAAAAAGCAGTCATGACATTCATTTGGAAAAATGAGAGACCCAGAATAGCCAAAGCAGCCTTTAGCATTAGCAAAAAAAGTGAAACAGGAGTAATCATAGTACCATACTTCAAATTATACTACAGAGCTGTGGCAACAAAAACAGCATGGTACTGGCATCAAAACAGGCATGAAGACCAGTGGAACAGAACATAAGACAAAGACAAACCCACATAAATATAGTTATCTAGACGAAGGTGCCAAAAACATACATTGGAGAAAAGATAGACTTTTAAACAAATGATGCTGGGAAAACTGGAAATTTATATGTAGTAGAATTAAATTTAATCCCTCTCTCTCACCCTGCACAAAAGTCAACTCAAAATGGATCAAGGCCTACGTATTAGACCAGAAACCTTACACTGGCTAGAAGAAAATGTAGGCCTAACACTCCAACATATCAGCTCAGAAACTGACTTTCTTAGCAAGATTCCTGAAGTGCAAGAAGTAAAATAAAAACATCAGTAAATGGTATGGCATCAAATTAAAAAGCTTATTCACAGCAAAGGAAACACAAGTGTGAAGAATCAGCCTACAGAATGGGAGAAAAAACAAAAAAACAAATAACCCAGTTAGTAAATGGGCAGAGGAACTGAATAGGCACCTTACAGAAGAAATATGAATGGTCAACAAACGTTTAAAAAAATTGTTAGCATCTCTTCCAATTAGAGAAATGAAAATTAAAACTACACTGAGATTTCATCTCACTCCAGTCAAAATGGCAATTATCAAGAATATAGGTAACAGTAAATATTGGTGAGAATGTGGTGAAAAGGGTACACTCATACATTTTTGGTGGGACTGCAAATTGGTGCAACCACTCTAGAAAGCAGTTGGGAGATTCCTGAAAAAACTAAGAATGGATTTGATCCAGTTGTCCCATATTCACTATATATTCTGAAGCATTTAAAATCAGCATACCATAGTGATGCCACCACATCAATGTTTATAGCAGCACAATTCTCAGTAGCTAAGCTATGGAGCCAACTTAGGTTCCCTTCAACAGATGAATGGATAAAGAAAATGTGGTATTTATTCACAGTGGTGTATTACTAATCCATAAGAAGAATGACTGTGGCATTTGCTGGTAAATAGATGGAACTGAATGCCATCATGCTAAGTGAAATAAGCCAATCCCCAAAAGTCCAAGGTCAAATATTATTTCTTATATGTGGAGTCCAATCCAAAATAAGGTAGAGGGGATTAAAAAAAGCATAGAAGGAAGATCAGTGGAGTAGACAAAGGAGAATGAAGGGAAGTTGGGGAAGGATGGGATAAGGAAAGACAGTGGAATGAATCTGACCTAACATTCCTGTGTACATGTATGAATATAACACCGACATATACTTATATATATCATTATGCACATCCACAAGACAAATTAAAAAATATATATATAAGTAAATAGCAGAAAGATCAATGAAGTAGAGGGAGGGGAATGGTGGTAGGAGGAATGGAGAGGAAGGAGACATACTGGGGATTGAATTAGAACAAATTAGATTCCCTGCTTCTATAATTATGTCCAAAAAAAATCAAACTGTCAGGTATAACTAAAAAGAACCAACAAAAAGATGTTCTATTTTTCATTGTTGTTAGTAGTAATTATATATGTTTTAGCTAAGTTCTAGTTGTAGTTTGTATCTCAAATTCAACTTGATATTTTTATGTGAAAATTAATTTGCCCAGGAAATTTGTACTTAGGATATTTGAAAAACATTTGTAAGAATGGCTTTTTAAAGGATAGTGAATTTACTATTCATGTGCAAATTAAAATTTGAAGAATTTGTTTTCTTCATTAATAGGTGAAGAAGGAAGTTTTAGCCATGGGTCTGTTATTGATGGAAGATTTGAAGGATTCATCCAGACTCGTGGTGGAACATTTTATATTGAGCCAGCAGAGAGATATATTAAAGACCGAGTTCTCCCATTTCACTCTGTCATTTATCATGAAGATGATATTAGTAAGTACTTAAATTTTATCAAGTAACCTTTTGCAAAAAGGTGTAGGAATAGTTAAAACTATGTGAAGACAAGGGAAGTTGAGCTGTTTTCTTTCCTAAGCTATTAATCAGGCTAGAAAACACTTTTACAGAGTCTCAATTAAGTGAGTAATGGATCTTTGTAGTGGGGCAGTTTTCTTGTCAGTCTGTGTCACTCCTGCTTATTAATACGATATAACCAGTTGTATTTGAACTGTGAGTCAATCAGATCCAGTTGAATCGGAAATTCTATATTCTGATATCAGCCAGTCTAATGCCTATACCTGTGTGTTTATGGCCTACTGAGGATATAACATCATCATCTTCTTATATAAATTATCATGTGTATATAATATTTAAGGAACATTTTAGGTATTTTTGTGATTTCTAAATCCTTTAAGTTTTTTTTTCTGGAATATTGACTTGATCTCAGTTCTGTGTGGTTTTTTTTTTTTTGCTTCTGTGACTGAAATACCTGACCAGAACAACTGTAGAGGAGGAGGAAAGGTTTCATTAGGGGCTCATGGTTTCAGAAGTCTCAGTCCATAAGTGGCTGGCTCCATTCCTTGGGGCACAAGGTGAGGCAGGGCATCATGGCTGAAGAGTGTGGCAGAGAGAAGCAGCTCATGTGATCATCAGAAAGCAGGGACTTCACTCACCAGCTATAAATATGTACCCCAAAGCCATGCCCCCACGCCCCACCTCCTCCAGCCACATTCCACCTGCCTTCAACTACCACTTAATCCCATCAGGTGATTAATTCACTGATTGGGTTAAGGTTCTCATAACCCAATCATTTCTTCTCTTAACGTTCTTGCATTGTCTCACATGTGAGCTTTTCGGGACACCTCACATCCAAACTATAACATTTGGTAAGACTCCAGGTTAATCATGGATTTTGTCCTCATTTGTGGTCTTTAATAATAATTTTTTTTGAGAATTCTTTTTCTGTGTTTTAAGAATAGAAAACATGCCAGGTGCAGTTGCACACATCTGCAGTCTCAGTGACGCAGGGAGGCTGAGGCAGGAGGATGGCAAGTACAAAGCCAGCTTCAGTAACTTAGTGAGGCCCTAAGCTATTTAGGGAAACTGTGTCTCAAAATAAAAAATAAGAAGGGGTTGAGGATGTTGCTCAATGGTTAAGTGCCCCTGAGTTCAGGTTTTTTCTGGGTACCAAAAAAACCAAAACCAAAAACCAAAATAAAAACAAAAAACCAAAATAACCCCCACACACATATATATTTTCCTCTAAGAATATAAGCCTCTCAAATACGCTTTATTTTATTTATTTATTTATTATTGTTATTAGGCTCATCTCTCAGTTTTGCCTGTTTTTCTAACTTGGTAGCTTCCTCCTAGCTTTATTTTTTTTCCCCTACAGACACAAATATATTATCAACAATTTCATTCTTACCCCTAATAGTATGCTGGTAAACCTTAACCATTTTAATTATTTTTGCTCGATCAGTTCTGATCGTTTCTGTACTTCTGTCTGTTCAATTGCTTGTTATTGCTGATGCTGAATTATTATTGAAAATGGCATAATTATACTAGAAAAGATGTATTTATGATTTTAACTACTTGCTAACTCATAAATTCATTAATACTGCTTGCCTTTATTTTCACTCATACGTATTTGAGTCCTCTTCCAAGTTTGCCTCCTGGTATTTCAAATTCTGCATTTTTCTTCAACCTCCAAACTACAGTCCTCATGCGTAAATAGTAATATATATTCCATGGACTTCCTTTCTTTCTGTTAACGGAATTTTCATCCACCTTGTATGTGCCTTGCTTTGTAATTTTCTTAGTAATTTTAATCTTTTTGTAGATTTACCTCTACTACTAGGGTATGTATGTTTCTTCAAATACAGTTTTTGTTTCTTTTGCTCTTTTAAATTCCAAGTACCATTATCTATCCAGTGGATTCTTCATAAATGCTTAATGAAATCTTGAAATACTATCCCTGGACTGTTGTTTTCAAAATCAAGACCTTTTGGGGAATGGTCGAAAGGGAAAAGTAGTTTGACAGATTATTTTTTCCTTCCCATTGTACCGTAATGATACTTTTACTTTGTTTTACACTTCCCCTTAGTACTTTTGTTTGTTCTACCTCTTATGATTTTTATTACTGTGCCTTTTCTCTCGTTCTCCTCCTTTTAATCTGCTTGTACAGAGTTTAAACCTACTATTTCTTCTTCACTTTCATTTCTTTCTTGTAATTACATTTTTGCCATGTTTCATGCTGTCGTAATTTCCAAATATCTTAATTTGTGCCAACATATCTTTTTACCCAAAGTTGATGGTTTAGCTTGGAGGATCAGTGACATTGGATATAACTTAGTTTTCTTTTCTTTTTGCTATTTAACTTTATCATCAATTTTGGTTCTTATTTTATACTCATTCAAGTAAATATATGTTCATTATGTATTTATAACACAACATATAAATGTAAGTTCAGTAAGAAGGCCTTTTCATGTTCTTTTTATTGTTAAATATCAGTAGTGGTATTAACACTTAAAAGTAGTACTAAAGTCAGCTTTTTGTTGTTGTGACCAATATACCTGGCAAGAATTAACTTAAAGGAGGAAAAGTTTATTTGGGGTTCATGGTTTTAGAGGTCTTAGTTCACAGATTACTGACTCCATTGCTGTGGGCCTGAGGCAGTGCATCATGGGGAAAGGGGCTCCAGGTCCCATACATCCTTCCACCACACCACACCTGCTTATAGTTACCACCCCATCAGCCTAGTTAAACTAGGATGGACCAATCAGGTCACAGCTCTTATAATCCAATCATTTCACTTCTGAGTTCCTGCATTAACACAGGAGCTTTGGGTGGTAGTGGGGCACATCATATTCAGGCCATAACAAATGGTAATGTTTAAAGTGATTTTGTTTGCCACTCACCTGGGAAATGAAATATAGTGATATGAGGATGAAAGCATGGGAAAGAATTTCCTTAAACAGAGTTTTCAAATTGCAATTTTTACAGAAAAGTAATAATGACAATTACTCTTTCTTTCTGTTTTTGAGACAGGTTCTTCTTATGTTGCTCAGGTTGGCCTTAAACTTGTGATCTTCCTGTTTCAGCCTCCTGAGTAGCAGGAATTATAGATATGTGCCAAGATTTTCAGATAATTTTTCAAAAGTAATTGATTCTAGACCAGTATTAGCAAATTTTTCTATAATATAGATAGCCTATAAATACTAATATTTTTGGCTTTGAGGACCATGTGAATTCTGTTGCAGTGACCTGCCTTTGTAGTGTAAAAACAGCCAGAGGAACATGTAAAATGTGTATGGCTGTTTTCTAGTAAAATTTTATGGATATTTTAAGTTTGATTGTCATACAGTTTCTATAAGATGCAAAATATTGTTTTGAGTTTTTTCTACTGTTTAAAATTGTAAAAACCATGTTAGCTTGCATGCCAACAAAAACAGGTAGCAGCACTTATTTGCAAGCTATTTTTATCTACCCCTATTTAGGGGATGGAGAGATAAATTTACTTTTAATTGACCCTCTAATTAATTTGCTTGCTTATTTATTCATTTATTTATTTATTTATTTATTTATTTATTACTGGAGATTGAACTCAGGGGCACTTGACCACTGAGCCACATCCTCAGCCCTATTTTGTGTTTTATGTAGAGACAAGGTCTCACTGAGTTGCTTAGCGCCTCGCCGTTGCTGAGGCTGGCTTTGAACTCGTGATTCTCCTGTCTCAGCCTCCCAAAGTGCTGGGATTACAGGCATGTGCCACTGCGCCCGGCTGACCCTTTAATTTCTCTGTATTAGAATATCAAAAGTTCAGTGTAAGAGTAGTTTTTTGCTTAATATGTACCTACTATGATATAATGTTCTTTACTTTCATTATTTAACTTCATCCTCATGATATCTTTACAAAATATAGACACGCATATTATTTCTCCTTGATAAGTGAGGAAAAGAAGACTTCAGAGACTTATGTCACTTGATTGTAGAGCTCATGTTCTTTTGCTTCACCCATGGGAAAAAATGTAAATTCTCTTTGTCCTTTATTCCAAGGATTTCTGGGGCTTTACTGAAACTTGTAAGCCTCCCTCAAATCATACATTTGCATCTTGTGCTGCTTTAGGCCAGATTCTCTCCTTAATATGTTTAGTAGTGGATGTTTTTGTTTTATACTTAATGAAAAGAAAGAGACTGATCCTTAACATATATTATTATTTTCACATAATTTGCATAAGTGACAGTAATTTATTTTCATGATGGAAGTACTAGTTGATTGTTTACATCATTGCGTATATGCCTAAATAGATTTGGTATCTCTGTATGTGTTACTCTCACCAGAAACAAATGGTAGGGGAAATATACCAACCTTGGGTAGAGATCCTGGTGAGGATTTGACTCTCTGCTCTTAATACTGTTTTTGCAGCTGTAGGTATAAATGTATAAAACCACAGTGGAAAATGATATTGCCATTCTGGAGAACCTTAGGGAATGCTTCTGAGGCTGTACCAGAACAGAGAGACAGTTTTTAGCAAAAATATTTAATAACTTCTTCCAGATGCTTTGATACTCAGTTAGAAGTGATGGTAATAACTATGTATAGTAAAATTCACACTTGTTCAATTCTGTATTGAGGCAATAAAAAGAACTCTCTCCTAGGACATAGAAGTGTGAACAGTTATGACAAAGTAAGAATACCACTTAATTCTCTGTGAGCATGGTTTATTTTGAAAAAACAGAAAAACACTGTCCCATAAACTATAATAATAATCTTAACATGGACCTCTTTTAAGGTCATATAACAGTGATAGTTTGGAATCATTCATTGTATATATATTGTGGACCCTTGCATACTTTTGTTTACTACCTAAGAGGCAAAGGTAAATACATAAAACTGCAGAATATTTGGGTTTATTCTTTTTTGTTTCAAATTTATTATTTCTTGTGTGTGGCATAGGAAAGCCCAGGGAGCTTGAATTTGCCTCATAATAGTAGGACACCCTTACTTTTAACATGTGTGCTATTCATAGCTATACTTATTTCTCCTTTTGCTTCAGTGGAAAGATCCCTAATTTCTTGTACTGAAAAAGTAATTTTGTGCCAGGTGCGGTGGCACAAGCCTGTAATCCCAGCACTTAAGGAGGCTGAGACAGGAGAATCACAAGTTCAAAGCCAGCCTCAGCAACGGCGAGGCACTAAGCAACTCAGTGAGACCCTGTCTCTACATAAAACACAAAATAAGACTGGGGATTTGGCTCAGTGGTCGAGTACCCCTGAGTTCAATCTCCAGTGCCAAAAAAAAATTAATTTTGTTATTTCACCATTTCAACATGGAAGCCTTGATCTTGTAGAAACATCCTCATTTGTGGAAATTTCAGGATATTACTTCTAATTTTTTTTTTTTTTTGGTACCTGGGATTGAACCCACAGGTGCTTAACCACTGAGCCACATCTCCATCCCTTTTTATTTTTTATTTTGAGGTAGAGTCTTGCTAATTTGCTTATGACCTTGGTAAGTTAAGGCTGGCCTTAAACTTTTGATCCTCCTGTCTCAGCCTTTTGAGTCACTGGTATTGCAGATGTGTGTCACCATGCCCGGCTGCTTCTAAAATCTTTAAAAAATCAATTAATTTCATACTGTGCCCTGCCCCTACCCCGTACTGTGGATCAAACCCAGTGGCACTCTCCCACTGAGTTACATCTCCATCTTTCTTTTATTTTTTACTTTGAGACAAGGTCTCCCTAAGTTATGCAGGCTGGCTTCTTGCCTCAGTCTCCCAAATAGCTGACTTATAGATGTGCAATACCAAGCTCACCTCTGTATTATGCTTTCGAGTTGTTGACATAAATGAGTTTTTTTCATACTTACTGAGACTTCCAACTCTTTTTGTGGGAAGGAAGGACAAAGGGAAGTAGAAATAGATGGAAGGAAGAATTGAATTGGAAAGTATTAATGATAGCTAGCATTGTTCATACCTAATATTTTCAGATTAAGAATGTCATTTATTAAGTGCTCAGTGGTAGAGCACTTGCCTAGTATGTGTGAGGCACTGGGTTTGATTCTTAGCACCACTTATAAATAAATTAATTAAATAAAGGTCTATCAACAACTAAAAAAATTT
The DNA here is from genome assembly GCA_028644305.1 of Xerus rutilus. Lineage (NCBI taxonomy): Eukaryota > Metazoa > Chordata > Mammalia > Rodentia > Sciuridae > Xerus > Xerus rutilus. The sequence goes on along the minus strand of CM053401.1, from coordinate 92,447,992 downwards.
TTAAAAAAGAACTTCATTTATAACTTCATTTATAAAAGTTCTTTTAAAAAAAGTATTCTTGTCATACTTAGATACAATCTGGAGCTTGGAAATCTGTTTATACTTATTGAGTTTTGCCAAACTGAGAGAATTGGAAAAGTTGAGGCATGGAGTACTCTGATTGACCATTATTCAGTAGCTGAATTGTTTAATGTGATGATTTTAAGAACCTCTGACTTAAGGACTCTCACAGTGTATACAAGTGTAGTTACTCTTACTACTATATTATTTAATGTATATGCTTAACCTAGCATTGATCTTAAATACTAAATTTATTTAAGCACAGTGACAGTATTTGAAAGAAACATAAAAATTGAGATATTTTTAATACTGCCTTTGCTTTTTTCCTGAGTTAATCTCTAGAAAACACAAATTACTTTCTCTAAACAACTTATAGGTACAAAACCAGAAAAGTTGAGAGGCCATGAGAAATAATTTTAAAATGATGTGTATTTAAAAATCAAATTGAAAGAGACAGTGAGGGTTGTTTTTTTTTCTTTTTCTTTTCTTTTTTTTTGGATACTGGGGAGTAATGCAGGGGTGTTCAGTGTACTACCACTGAGCTGCATGCCGTATTTTGCGATAGGGTCTTGTGGAGTTGCCCAGGCTGGCAGTCAGTCCTTCTATCAAGTCGCTGGAATTATAGGCATGTGCCACTGGCACAGCAATAATTTTTTTTTTTTTTGTACTGAGGATTGAACCCAGGGGCACTTACCCAGTGAGTCGCATTCTTAGTCTTTAAAAAAAAAATGTTATTTTGAGACAGGGTCTCACTAAGTAGCTTAGGGCCTCACTACGTTGCTGATGCTGGTTTGAACTTGTGATCCTCCTGGCTTAGCCTCCTAAGTTGCTAGGATTATAGGCAACTGGCAATGATATATATACATATATATATATATTTTTTTTGGTACTGGAGATTGAACTCAGGGGCACTCAACCACTGAGCCACATCCCCAGCCCTATTTTGTGTTTTATGTAGACACAGGTTCTCACTGAGTTGCTTGGTGCCTCGCCATTGCTGAGGCTGGCTTTGAACTCGCGATTCCCTTGTCTCAGCCTCCCTAAGTGCTGGGGTTACAGGCTTGTGTCACTGTGCCTGGCTCAATAATATCTTAATATACTGTTTATAGGTGTATTTCTTCAATTGCTCCACAAAAATATTCATAATTTTTTTAAAATGCAAAATTTAAGCTAGGTTCACATACTGCATTTGATTGTAAATACTTTGTATAGAGGGAAAATTGACAGTAAACAGGCTGCTTATATATAAAGTATAAATTTAATAACTTTTGGCATATGTGTAAATCTGTGAAACTATTACTTTAATCAATATGGTGAATGTATTTATTATCCCCAAGACCTTCCTTCTCAGTATAATCCTTTTTTTCCCACCTACCCCCTTTTATCAGGCAGTGATAGTTTGTATTTTTAAAATTTTATGTAAATGCAATTATACATTTGTGTAATCTTAAAAATCTGGCTTCTTAGCATAATTATTTGAGATTCATTCATGTCATATGTATTAGTAGTTCATTTGTTTTTATTGGTGAGTATTATTCTATTGTATGGATAACATAATCTCTTTATTTATCTATTGATGGACAATAGGTTTTTTCTAGGTCTTGATTATTAAAAATCAGATTGTAATGTTTTTGATATTAACCCATCAAGTATTGTTTTGTTCAAGAGAAGATGACCTTTGTGTTCTTTTTTTTTTTTTGTACTGGGGATTGAACTAGGGACACTCAACCACTGAGCCACATCCCCAGCCCTATTTTGTATTTTTATTTAGAGACAAGGTCTCACTGAGTTGCTTAGTGTCTTGCTTTTGCTGAGGCTACTTTGAACTTGGAATCCTCCTGTCTCAGCCTCCCAAGCTGCTAGGATTAAAGCTGTGAGAAGATGACCTTTGAAAACAGGCAAAAGGATGGGCAAATCTAATAATTAATAGATAAATCTAAGAGTTAATCTAAGAATTAATAAGATGTTTTAATTAGCTTCTTTTGCTTTCACTAAAATACCTGACAAGAACAATTTAGAAGAGGTAAACTAATTATGGCTCGTGGTTTCAGAGGTTCAGTGCATGGTTGGATGACTCAACAGCTCTGGGCCCAAGGTGAGGCAGAACATTCTGGTGGAAGGGCATGGCAAAGGAAAGCAGCTTAGAACATGGCAACCAGGAAGCAGAGAGAGCCCTGCTCACCAGGGACAAAACATAAAACCCAAAGGCATGCTCCCAGTGACCTACTTCTACAAGCCACACCCCACCTGTCTTCAGTTACCACCCAGTTAATCCACATCAGTGAATCAATCCACTGACTAGGTTACAACTCCCATAATCTAACTTTTCATCTCTGAATGTTCTTGCATTGTCTCACACATGAGCTTCTGGGGGACACCTCATAACTATAACAAAAGGTCTAGCTCTGGTGCCAAAGCTCTAACAAGACCTTTTGGAAATTTAAGACAAGCTTGTAGAAGTAAGAGGGTCGAAAGAATGCTCATTTTATTTTAGTTGCATATAGATTCTCTCTTCAACTCATATACTTAATCCTTCACAGTTTTGTTCAAGTATAATCTGCTCAAAGCCTTTTCTGACTTTTCAGTTCCAGGTGTCCCTTCTTTACTGCTATTATATATGGTGTGTCTTCCCTATGTTTTGAATCTAGCACTTTATGTCTGATCATGTGATTGACCTTAAAGAACAGCCATGGAGGAAAACCAGCTGTTGTCTAGAAGCATAAATTCAACCAGTTTAATAACTTGTGGATGATTGTGGAGAGACCTTATCACTTAGCAAGTTAATACTTTTATGTAATACTTGTTTACATGTTTGGCACCTCAAACTGTGAGCTCTTCAAGGGTGCATGTTCTGCGTCATGTGTTTTTGTATCCCTGGGGTTTGTTAAATGATAGTTGTTGTTTTTTTATTGTTTGGTAAATAAATGCGATTATAACATTGATGTACCATTAGGAAATTTGTGTGCATTCGGGCCTTAATTTTGAATGTGTCCCTTGTAACAGTCAATCTGTAAGGATTGAGAACACAGTTTCTTACAGAAACAATTTAAAGTGGTAGATAATTTTTAGTTTTTCAAGGTAGAATGAAGGGTAAAAGGAGGTTATTTGAACCAGCATTTTACAAGTATTTGGCTAATGGATGACCTTTGAAAAGAAGCATGAAACTAGTTGCTGGCTGAAAAATTAAATTCAATGAGGATTCATTGGTTTATGAATGTACAGGAAAGATTTGTGTTTTTAAAAATACTTTGAGGGCAAACAGTCAGTAATAAAGGGTCAGAATGTGATAAATGCCATAACAACAAAGTCATTAAAGCACTGAGGGTCATATACACCCTGGGAGCCTTAGGGAGATTTAGAATTTCTGAAGTGTTGGCACTTGATTTGAACCTTGAAGATAGGGGTTAGGCTTTTGACTGCCTGAGAAAAGAATCTGCAATGACAGGAGCTATTACTCTGACTGCAACAATATTTTCTTTTATCTCCCACTGCTTGGGAACTTCAGAAAAGAAAAGAAACTGCCGTCTTTGTCATGGTGCCACCAATTTACTGCATTGTATATTCCCAAATTGAACAAATAGAAATAATCAGTGTGTTACATGTTCCAGTTATAAGTTTTACAGATTTTGTGTTAACTTTCCACTGCTGTGACAAAATGCTTGAGATAATCAAACTAATAAAAAGGAAAGATTTATTTTGACTCATGGTTTCAGTCCATAGCCTGTTGGTCTTGTTGCTTTAGGCCTGTGGAAGCACAGTACATCATGATAGGAGCACATGGTAAAGAAGACCTGTTTACCTCATGGTGGCTGTCAAGCAGACTGAGAGGGACAGGAAGGGGCTGGATTCCCAAGGATGCTTTCAAGGGCATGTCCCTAGTGACCTGATTTCCCTCCACTAGATCCCATCTTCTAAAGGTCTCGCCACTTCCTGTTCCACCATAGATTCCTATAACATATAAACATAACAGGTTTAATTATTATTTTTTTTTTATGTTTTTTTCTTCTTGCAATGCTGAAGGTCTTGTGCATGCTAGGCAAGCATTCTGCCTCCCTCTCTCCCTCCCTCAGATTGAACCCAGAGCATTATACACTAAGCTGCATTTCCAGTCCTTTTATACAGTTTTTAACTAGGTTGCCCAGGATGGCCTTGAACCTGCAATCTTCGTGCCTCAGCCTCCTGACTTTCTGGGATTGTGGGGTCTGCACTGCTGCACCTGATGTATTGGCTGATGTATTTCTTTTTTAAAATTTATTTATTCTAATTAGGTATACATGGCAACAGAATGCATTTTGATTCATTGTACACAAATGGAGCACAACTTTTCATTTCTCTGGTTGTAGACAATATAGAGTTACACCATATGTACAGTCATACATGTACCTAGGGCATTGTTGTCCATGTCATTCCACCATCTTTCCTGCCCTCATGTCCAATCCGCTTCCTTCCCTCCCCTTTGACCAAAGTTTCTCCATTATTCCCATGCCCTCTACCCCATTATGGATCACCATCCACTTACCAGAGAGAACATTTGGCCTTTGTTTTTTTGGGGTTGGCTTACTTCGCTTAGCATGATATTCTCCAGCTCCATCCATTTACCTGCAAATGCCATACATTTTATTCCCTTTTAATTCTGAGTAATATTCCATTGTGTACATACACTACAGTTTCTTTATCCATTCATCTATTGAAGGTCATCTAGGTTGGTTCCATAGTTTAGCTGTTGTGAATTGTGCTGCTAAAACATTGAAGTGTCTGCATTACTGTAGTATGCTGTTTTTAAGTCCTTTGGGTGTAGAACTAGGAGTGGGATGACTGGGTCAAATGGTGGTTCCATTCCAAGTTTTCTAAGGAATTGCCATACTGCTTTCCAGATTGGTTGTACCAATTTGCAGTCCCACCAGCAATGTATGAGCGTGCCTTTTCCCCCACAACCTCGCCAACACTTATTGTTGTTTGTATTCTTGATAATTGCTATTCTGACTGGCTCGAGATGAAATCTTAGGGTAATTTTGATTTGCATTTCTCTAATTGCTAGAGATGTTGAACATTTTTTCATATGTCTGTTGATCGATTGTATATCTTCTTCTGTGAAGTGTCTGTTCAGCTTCTTGGCCCATTTATTGATTGATTTGTTTGTTTTTTTGGTGTTAAGTTTTTTGAGTTCTTTATATATCCTGGAGATTAGTGCTCTATCAGATGTGCATGTGGAAAAAGTTTGATCCCAGAATGTAGGCTTTCTCTTCACCTCATTGATTGTTTCTTTAGCTGAGAAGAAGCTTTTTAGTTTGAATCCGTCTCATTTATTGATTCTTGATTTTATTTCTTGTGCTTTAGGAGTCTTGTTAAGGAAGTCGGGGCCTAATTTGATGTGATGAAAGCTTAGGCCTACTTTTTCCTCTATTAGTTACAGGGTCTCTGGTCTAATTCCTAGGTCCTTGATCCACTTTGAGTTGAGTTTTGTGCATGGTGAGAGATAGGGGTTTAATTTTGTTTCATTTTGCTGCATATATATTTCCAGTTTCCCCAGCACCATTTGTTGACAAGACTGTCTTTTCTCCAATATATTTTTTTGGTGCCTTTGTCTAGTATGAGATAACTGTATTTGAGTGGGTTTGTCTCTGTGTCTTCTGTACCATTGGTCTACATGTCTATATTGGTGCTAGTACCATGCCGTTTTTGTTACTATAGCTTTGTAGTATAGTTTAAGGTCTAGTATTGTGATGCCTCCTGCTTCACTCTTCTTGCTAAGGATTTCTTTGGCTACTCTGGGTCTCTTATTTTTCCAAATGAATTTCATGATTGCTTTTTCTATTTCTATAAGGAATGACATTGGGATTTTAATTGGCATGGCATTGAATCTGTATAGCGCTTTGGGTAGTATGGCCATTTTGACAATATTGATTCTGCCTATCTAGGAGCATGGGAGATCCTTCCATCTTCTAAGATCTTTTTCAATTTTTTTCTTTCTTGTCCTGTAGTTTTCATTGTAGAGGTCTTTCATCTCTTTTGTTAGATTGATTCCCAAGTATTTTATTTTTTTTGAGGCTATTGTGAATGGGGTAGTTTTCCTAATTTCTCTTTCAGAGGATTCATCACGGATGTATAGAAACGCATTTGATTTATGGGTATTGATTTCATATCCTGCTACTTTGCTGAATTCATTTATTAATTCTAGAAGTTTTCTGGTGGAATTTTTTGGATCTTCTAAGTATAGAATCATGTCATCAGCAGATAATGATAGTTTGAGTTCTTCTTTTCCTATTCATATCCCTTTAATTTCTTTTTTTTTTTGGTACTAGGGATTGAACTCAGGGGTGCTCGACCACTGAGCCACACCCCCAGCCCTATTTTGTGTTTTATGTAGAGACAGGGTCTCACTGAGTTACTTAGCGCCTCGCCATTGCTGAGGCTGGCTTTGAACTCGCGATTCTCCTGTCTCAGCCTCCCTAAGTGCTGGGATTACAGGCTTGAGCCACCGCCCTGGCTTCCCTTTAATTTCTTTTGTTTGTCTAATTGCTTTGGCTAGAGTTTCAAGGACTATGTTGAATAGAAGTGGTGAAAAGAGGCATCCCTCTCTTGTTCCCATTTTTAGAGAGAATGCTTCCAGTTTTTCTCCATTTAGGATGATGTTGGCCTTCAGTTTTGCACAGATAGCTTTTACAATGTTGAGGTATGTTTCTACTATCCCTAGTTTTTCTATTGTTTTGAACATGAAGAGGTGCTATATTTTGTCAAATGCTTTCCCAGCATCCATTGAGTAATCATATCATTCTTGTCTTTAACTCTGTTGATATGATGACTTACATTTATTGATTTCTGTATGTTGAACCAACCTTGCATACCTGGGATGAAACCCACTTGATCGTGTTGCACAATCTTTTTAACATGTTTTTGTATACAATTTACCAGAATTTTATTGAGAATTTTTGGGTCAGTGTCCATCAAGAATATTGGCCTGAAGTTTTCTTTCTTTGATATGTCTTTGTCTGGTTTTGGAATCAGGGTGATACTAACCTCATAGAATGAGTTTGGAAGTGTTGGAAGGGTTCTCTCCATTTCTATTTCTTGGAATAATTTGAGGAGTATTGGTATTAATTATTTTTTGAAGGTCTTGTAGAACTCGACTGAGAATCTATCTGGTCCTGGATTCTTCTTGGCTGGTAAGCTTTTAATGGTGTCTTCTATTTCCTTGCTTAAAATTGATTTGTTTATATTGTATATGTCCTTCTGATTCAGTTTGGGCAGATCATATGCCTTTAGAAATATGTTGGTGTCTTCAGGATTTTCTGTTGTACTGGAGTATAGATGTTCAAAATAGTTTCTAATTATATTCTGTATTTCAGTAGTGCCTGTCATGAGATTTTCTTTTTCATCGTGGATTTTAGTAATTTGAATTTTCTTTCTCCTCTTTTTCATATGGTGGCTAAGGATTTATCAATTTTATTTATTTTTTTAAAGAACCAGCTTTTTGTTTTGTCAGTTTTTTGAATTGTTACTTTTGTTTCAATCTCATTGATTTTAGCTCTGATTTTAATTATGTCCTGTCTTCTATTTCTTTTGGTGTGATTTGTTCTTTTTCTAGAGCTTTGACATGTAATGTCAGGTTGTTTATTTGTTGACTTTTTCTTCTTTTAATGAATGAACTCAATGCAATGAACTTTCATCTTAAGGCAGCCTTCATAGTGTCCCAGAGATTTTGATATGTTGTATCAGACTTCTCATTTATCTCTAAGAATTTTTTTTCTCCTCCCTAATGTCTTGTGTTATCTATGCATCATTCAATAGTGTATTTTTTGGTCTCCAGGTGTTGGAGTAGGTTCTATTTTTGATTTTATCATTGATTTCTAATTTTATTCCATTACAATCTGTTAGAATGCAGGGTAGTAGCTCTATTTTTTTGTATTTGCTAAGACTTGCTTTGTGGCATAATATATGATCTATTTTAGAGAAGGATGTATGTGCTGCTGAGAAAAAAAGTGTATTCACTTGTTGATAGTTGAAATGTTCTGTATATGTCTGTTAATTCTAAATTATTGATTATATTATTGAGTTCTATGGTTTCTTTGTTTAGTTTTTGTTTGGAAGATCTATCCAGTGGTGAGAGATGTGGTAAAGTCACTCAGTATTATTGTGTTGTGGTCTATTTGATTCTCAAAATTGAGAAGGGTTTTTTTGGTACACATGGATGCTCCATTGTTTGCGGCATAGACATTTAGGATTATTCTTTCTAGTTGACATATGATTCCCTTAAGTAGTATGAAATGATCTTTTTTTATCCCTTTTGACTATCTTTGGTCTGAAGTCCACTTTATCTGATATGAGGATGGCAACCCCTGCTTGTTTACATGGTTCAATTGAGTGGTATGTTTTTTCACAACCTTTCACCTTCAGTCTGTTAATGTCTTTTCTGTGAGATAAGTCTCTTGAAGGCAGCATATTGTTGGGTCTTTTTTTTAAAATCCAGTGAGCCAATCTGTGTCTTTTAATTGATGAGTTGAGGCCATTAATGTTCAGAGTTATTATTGAAATATGGCTTGTATTCCTGGTCATTTTGGATTTTTTTTTTTTTTTTGAGTTTTTAAGTTGACTTAGTTAATCCTTTGATTAGGTTTTCCTTTAGTGTAGTTCCTCCCTTTGCCAGTTTTCATTGTTGTTTTTCAATTCCTCCTCATGGAGTATTTTGCCAAGAATGTTCTGTAGTGCAGGTTTTCTCATTGTAAATTCTTTTAACTTTTGTTTATCACGGAAGGTTTTTATTTTGTCATCAAATCTGAAACTTAATTTAGCTGGATATAAGATTCTTGGTTGGCACCCATTTTCTTTTGGACCTTGATATATGGACCTTGATATATGGATTGTTCTAGGATTTCCTGGCTTTGAGGTTCTGAGTTGAGAAATCTGCTGAAATCTGAACCTTCTCTTTTTTGCAGCTTTTAAAATTCAATCCTTACTGTGTGTGCTAGGCATTTTCATTATAATGTGTTTGTACATTTGGTGTCCTTTAAGGCTCTTGTATTTTGCGATTTATTTTTCATGTTTGGGAAATTTTCTGATATTATTTCATTGAAGAGATTGTACATTCCTTTGATTTTTATCTCCGTGCCTTCCTTTATCCCGATAATTCTTTGATTTGGTCTTTTCTTGTTATCCCATAATTCTTGGATGTTCTGCTCATGGTTTCTTACCATCTTCATTATGTGGTAAACTTTATTTTCAAGATTATATATTTTGTTTTTCTTGTCTGAGGTTCTGTTTTCCAAGTTCTCTAGTTTGTTGGTGATGCTTTTCTATTGAATTATTGTTTGGTTTATTGTTCCCTTCATTTCAAGAATTTCTGCTTGTGTTTTTTTTCAGAGTCTCTATCTCTTTCTTGAAGTAATCTTTGGCTCCTTGTAATTGCTCTCTTATCTCTTTGTTGGAGTGATCAGTTGTTGCCTATAATTGCTCTCTTATTCTGTGCTTTACAGATCATTTTAATTATGTATGTTCTGAACTCCTTCCCTGACATTTCATCTACTGTGCTGTCAATGGATTCTATCATTGTAGCATCTTGGTTTGTTTGGGGCATTTTCTTCCCTTGTTATTTCATGTTGTTCATATGTCTTTCTCTCCAGCAGTGCCAATCTGAGGTATTAGAGTTTGTACCCTATAATCTTGTAGTGTCCCTGTAGGGTACCAATATCTTACCTCTGGTGTAACTAGGCCTGCAGGGACCTCAGAGATGATCTTCCTGGTCCTGGCTGTTGTCTCTAGATGGAAGCATGCCAGGACAGCCACGTGTTGGTAGCTGGGGGGGCCGCAGGGCTGTTGGTCTCCTTCTTCACATGTGGGGCCGGGTTTGGTCTGCCTCATTAACATTATTTAAATGTGTAATCAGGACAAGACATTTTAGTTACTGCGAGTACAGTGAATAGTGAATAGAGCAAAGGTTCTGTTCTTTATTACTTCAGAGTGTATTAATTCTATTTGTGATTGATCAGAATAATAAAACAATATTATTCCTTTTGATCTGACTCCCATAATCCCTGTGGATGCCAGCCAAATCCTTTTCTAAAAACAGTGGATGAGCAGTGTCTGGTCCTGCTCCCCATCATCAGTTTCTGAAAGACCAGTGTTATGAGTACTTGTAGAAAAGGAAACCATTTTATCTTCAACTTCCTCCCTTCTCAGGGATAGTCAGACTGTGCTCCTCATTCCATGCTCTCCTGCTCGCCCAAAGCAGAAACTGCAACTGGGAGTTTGACGGTGTATGGGAAGAAAAGGACTCCTGTCCACTGGATTTGAAGAGGGATAAGCACTTCAAGTCTTTTCCTCCCCCAGACACTTCATCTCTGCTTTAAAAAAAAAAGAAAAAAAATGTTCGTACTTGTTATTTTTGGCAACTTTGGGAATATATGGTAGTTTCAGAAGGATTGTACCCCATGATATTCTTCAGATATGATATTAACAAAGCAGTTTTATGCATTATCTATCTATGGAGTCATTCTATTTTAAATTCAGTTGATAGAATGAAAATTGGATTGTTTGATTGGATTTGTTGTTTTATAGCATGTTATTGGAGAGATTGCAACCACTTTTGACTATTGCAGAGTCATCACATAGTGAAGGCCTTGGACCTTGCAATAAAGTTCTTAACCTGCCTGTCACATGGAGAGAGGGGTGCCCTGCTGGCAGTAGTGAGGATGCAAGAGATAGGTGTTTTATGTATGGTTCTAGGCACAGAATCTATTGTAAATACTCCTCCTCAATAGAATGGAGGATTAAGAGTTAATGAGTTATTCCCTGTTTGGGGTAGTAGGTATCACAATATATATATTTTATATATTTGTGTGTCTTGTAACAAAAGCAAGAGGTTTACATGCAAAGGAACTGGAAGAAAGGCAATAGAGCTAAAGCTGATCTTTCTTTTAAATAGGCTGAATATTCTGCACCCATGACTCATTCTTTGTGAAAGAATATGCTGTTTGGCCTTTTCAGGGGAACCACAGTGTATCCTATGATTTTGCATCTCAATGAGGGCTTATTCATTAGTGAACAAAAGCTTTTTCTAGAAATGGGGATTATATTGTCAGTAATTTCAGAGAGAAAATGTCATTGTCCATTTTTGTAGTTAATGTGGTGACCAGGAAAAATAGGCTCTTTTGTAAGTTTTGGAAGTATATGGGAAAGATTTATATTTGATCTTTCATTTTTTAATTAAGAGAATTTTATGTGGATGGAATTTGAAACATATATAGTGTTTTCTTGTTTTGGAATTTTTTTTTAACTTTAAATATCAAGCTTTAAAAAGAATTTCATTTCTGATATATAAAATACAATTTACTAAGAAAACACTAAATCTTTTTAAACACTAATAGTGATGTTGGTAATGTTTAAAATTAGTATATTAAATAAACATTAATTTTATTATTTTTCATTTTCCTATATATTATTAACCATAACGGAGTTTTAATTTTTTAACAAAATATTTTAAAAGTCATAGAACAATTGTAATTTTCCCCATTGATTATTGAGATCACTTGGTGTAGTTTCAGCTTGCCAGTTTTATGTCCTGTACGATTTTGGCAAAGCAAAGACTGCCTAGTGTTAACTAGGTGAATAAGATTGATAATAGACTCTCGAATTGCCAGGCAGCATTAAGAAATTCCTTAAGTTACAGATGATGACTTTTTAAAAAAAATTTTTTTTTAGTTGTCAATAGATCTTTATTTTATTTGTTTATATGTGGTGCTGAGAATTGAACCCAGTGCCTCACCTATGAGAGGCAAGTGCTCTACCACTGAGCCACAACCCCAGCCCCAGATGATGACTTTTGAGGGAGACTTGTCAGTTACCTGTTTTTCTCCAGCTCCATTCACCTGCTGGTATAAGAAATAGTTGAATTTAAGCAAGATTTGTTGAGAGTCAAGGGAGTGGGGTAGGGACAAGGGAGTTGAAGGTGAATGCAGTGGAGCAATTATCATAATTGACTATTAAATTTTAAGTGAATAAGGAGAAAGAATAACCAGTGATAGTGAACAAGGTGGTAGCATTGTTGAATTGAAGGGTCTTACTGATGTTGAAAGATAATTGGGGTCTAGAGGGAATGTGCTGAAAAGATAGTAGTAGATAGGAAGGAGGATCTGGAAGTTGCTGGAAGTTGAGGTTATAATGGAATTTAAATTATCAGTAAATTAAGTTCAAAAGTATGACCATAGAAATGAGAAGCTGAAGTAGAAAAAAGATCTGAACATATTGGAATGATCATCAACATGGATGTTGGAACCATTAAGAATTATGGGTAGTGTCAGAGTTAAAGTCAAGATCTAAAAATAAGAAACAGGGAAGTAGTGATTGAAGGGCAGCAAATTCTTATAGTTGTGTTAATCAGTGGTATAGCCTTATGTCCTACCACTATACAAATAGTTCCAACACAGAATGTGGTAGATAACTATGTTTGAGAAATTCTGCAGAAGGATTATCTTGACCTCTGCCTGAGGATTAGCTAAAGCATAAGCATAAAGAATGTTTATGCTTGCAGAAATATATATAGTTTATTGCCTATTTTATTGTATAAAGTGGCCTATTGAATATTTGGTTGTATTTTCATGTTTTTCAAATAAATAACCTTTTAAAAGTATAAACATGTGTCTTTTAAAGAAGTTTTTGCTAGGTGCAATGAATTAGGAGGCTGAGGTAGGAGGATTAAAAATTGCTAGCCAGCCTCAGCAGTTTAGCAAGACCCTCAGCAACCTACTGAGACTCTGTCTCAAAATAAAAAAATAAGAAACTGCTATAACCAGCATGGCCATTAATTTAGAAAACTGACAAGGGGTGATAGGGGATGAAGAAAAGACAAATAGATACACGGACAAAAAGCTGGGACCAAGTGGTTCATCATCCCCTGAGTGGAGATGAATGACCCAGAGCTAGCTCAGCACGTTTGCTATATAGATTTTTGTCATCAAAAGATTATTTGTGAGAAAATTTGATCAAAGCAGACCATCTTGAAGATCACAGTAAAACTTGTGAGACATCAAGGTTATCTTGTTATGCCCATAATTCTCTATCTCTGAGAGTTGTTGCCTGAGCTCAAGGTCCCAACTGATACAGGTATGTGCCTTTGCACTGAGCCTCCTTGGGCGCAGGGCACCATAGCAACTGGGCCATCTTGACCTTCACCTTTGCTCAGGAAGTTCCTAGAGCAATGCAGCCAGGAGGCAATCAGAGACTGGGATCCAAATCACTGCTCTCCACAAAAAAAAGACTGGGGATGTAGCTTAGAAATAATGTGCCCTAAATCGAGCGCAAGGCTGTAATCCCAGCAGTTAGGGAGGCTGACACAGGAGAATCGCGAGTTCAAAGCCAGCCTCAGCAATGGCGAGGCACTAAGCAACTCAGTGAGACCCTGTCTCTACATAAAACATGAAATAGGGCTGGGGATGTGGCTCAGTGGTCGAGTGCCCCTGAGTTCAATCTCCAGTACCAAAAAAAAAAAAGAAAGAAGAAATAATGTGGCCCTGGGATCAATCCCCAGTAAATTCCTCCCATGCCTGAAAAAAAAAGGACTTTTAAAAAACATTTTTTTTGGTTGGCAATAGACCTGTATTTTATTTATTTATATGCGGTGCTAAGAATCTAACCCAGTGCCCCACACGTTAGGCAAGCATTCTACCACTGAGCCACAACCCCAGCCCTGACAAAGAACTTTTTTAAATTATTTTTTTCTCCAGGGCTGGGGATATAGCTTAGTGGTAGTCAGTGGTAGAGTACTAGTGTGTGTGAGGGCCTGGGTTTGATCCACAGTGCTGCCAGAAAAAAACTATCTGGAATTTTATTTTCAGATTTTTTCTCTCTCCAGTATTGGGATTGAACCCAGGGCTTCACATGTGCTAGGCAAGCACTTTATCATTGAGCTACATCTTTAGTGTTTTTTTTTTTTTTTTAAGGATTTTGATCTTTCCAGATGGTAGATTTTTAGAGATTTTTATCTCTTGGGGTTTTGGTACAGGATTAAGGCATTTGAAATTGTCTTTAGGATTATGGCTCAGATCCAGTGACAATTTAGTGTCAATATGTTTAATGTTATTAATATCTGGGAGGTTTTTATATTTTATTGGGATATTATATAATAGCGATTGTTGATAATATATAAATCAGATGTGTATTTTCTGACTTCGCTATATCATTGCATTAATGACAATGATGTTATAGTTGTTTAAAATGGGGATATATTTGTTACATTGCTGAATTTACAATTTACTAAACTATTCAGTAAACTACCATGTACGTGAAATTTTTCAAGTGTGTGGAAGCTATAAATTCTCTCTTCCAAAAATATTTTGTAGTAGCTTTTATGTGTCTTTGTAGGAGCAGATTCAAAATATATTTCATGGTATGCTTTGAATAAAGGTAAGTTGTGATTTTGATTATGTTCAGATTACTTACATACATTATTTCTCAAATTTGAAAAAAAAATAAGGCATAGCAATTGATATATCTTGTGGTGTATTAGATGAACTAAATTATATTTGAAAGCAAAAGTTATTTTGGCATATCCATTATGAGGTGAACTGCAGCTAGATTGCTAATGAGCTTTACAGAAAAACTGAAAATCTTAACATTGAGTAAATCCTCTTGAAAAAGTGTTTGAAGTACTTCTTGTAAGTATACAAAATACTGAATCTGGGTGTTGTAGAGTGTCTTAAGTATCTGTCTTTAGAAATTATTACTATGCTATTGCTGGGCATGGTGGTGCAGTCCTGTTAAATCCAGCTATTGCAAGTTTGAGACCAGCTTCAGCAACTTAGATCCTGTCTCAAAAATGAAAAATAAACATCATGTACAACCAGAAGAATGAAAAATTACACTCCATTATATATGATGTCTCAAAGTGCATTCTACTGTCATATATAACTAATTAAAACAAATTTTTAAAAATTAAAAAAATTGAAAAAAAAAAAAGTGCTGAGGATGTAGCTCAGTGGTAAAGCACTTTGGTAATGCCCCTTCTCCCCCCAAAAGAAAGAAAGAAAGAAAGAAATTACTATGCTGTGAGTTTCACTCCTCATCTTAGCTATATGGTCAACGTTTTTTTGGACAAATGTATCTTAGGATGGTGAAAACCATAAATAAAAACATTTGAAAATAAAATAAATACATATCGATATTGCAAAAGTATTTCTGATATGCTAGACTGCTGGGTGCTTTTGTATTGTCCATGATAGGAAAAATTTGCCAGCTGAGATTTTATTCTCCTTAACAAAAGTTTTCACCATGAGTTAAGGTAATGCTAACTGTAATATCCAACAAGCTTGAAATTCATTTGCAAAACACATTTAAAGCTAATTTCTCAGAACAATCTAATGTGGGTATTCCTTATCAAGCATCTTTTCTTCAAGAAATGATTCAGGAATCCAGGCTTCTTTATTTTGTGCCTATACTTTCTTGCTTTCTCCAGGTTATCTTCTATCAACCATTCAGGAGAAAAGACTGTGGTGGATCCTGATTAATTATTTCTCTTTTCACATTCCTTCAGCTAGAACTTGGTTATGTATTGTATCTAACTTGGAAGTGAGGGTAGGAAAATTAGTTTAGAATTTTGCCCAATATAATGAGGAACTTGATTGGATAGTGCCAAACTGTGCCAAGGTTAAAGTTGTTTGTTCAAACAAATCTTTGAACATTTAAAAACTTTAAAAAAGAATTGGTTAAATGATTGAAATGGTATGTATCTTGGTAATTCCTACCCACCCCACCCCAATGTTCACTCCATCTCCCCAGTGTTTGGTGGTGTGAGCTGTAAGGAAACCAGGTATGGTGGACATTTAGGAAAAGCTCCTCTGAAAATTGCCTATAAATAATTTAATCACAAGGCCTTTTATTTGAAAGTCTAAGTGAAATGGTTGTTCATTTGGGAGTTTGTTTATGTGTGAGACATGATATATCAGAACTGTAGTTAAATACAGATCTTGGAGAAAGTGTCTAATTCAATTCTGTAAGAATTTTATCAAATGTTGTTAAATATTTTTTCCTTTAAGTTAAATTAGCCTAAAGTAAATGTTAAAATGTGTTCTTATTTTTTAAAAATAGTTTTTAGTTGTAGATGAACACAATATCTTTATTTTATTTATTTTTATGTGGTGCTGAGGATCCAACGCAGTACTGCATGCGTACGAGGCAAGCGCTCTACCACTGAGCTACATTCCCAGCCCAAAATGTGTTCTTATTAAGTATTTACTTTGAGGCTGGAGTTGTGGCTCAGTGGTAGAGTGCTTGCCAAGCACTGGTGAGGCACTGGGTTTAATCCTCAGTACCATATAAAAATAATAAATAAATAGAAATATTGTATCTGACTACAACTAAAAAATATTTTTTAAAAAATTAACTTTATTCTAACAAATTTAAATTATGACACCACACACTGACTTAAGAAAAAAATAAAGTACTAATTGAATCATAATTTATTTGCTTATCAAACTGAAACAAATGAAAATAAATTTTTGAATATATATGAATTGATATCATCCATTTTCTGTGGTAAAATATTTTGTCAGTACTCTGAGAGCATTTTTTACTTATTTTCCTAGTCACTACCTCAGTCAGCAGCTTTTTCTTCATCATATATATTGTTGTTTTGTAAAAAATAGAAATACAATTTCTTATCCTTGCCTTAAGGGAAAAATAACCAAAGCATCATGTTATATTTTTAGTTACTAGAGACTGGACTATCCCAGTATTGGGGCAAAATAGCACAAACTAATGGAAGTATAAATTACTAATATCATTCTATAAATTTGGCATCATATAATAGTTCAAATAACTAGCAAAATTCCAAGGGGTCAAGTCCATCAACACAATGAGGAACTTCTGTGTGTGTGTGTGTGTGTGTGTGTGTGTGTCTTGTCTGTCTGTCTAAGAGTATGCCTGTACATTTTTTGTTGATTGAATTGAGTATCCTTGACATGGAGGAACTTTAGCTGGTGGTCCAGGAAAACTAGATCCTGTTAGAATCTGGGCAAAGCTAACTGGGACATTTTTAGGTTAAAACTAGTACTAGAAGAAGACATTGTGGTAACACCTTAAACCTACCTCCTCCCCCCATTTGAAAATCTTGGCATAGTACACTGTAAGACTTTTCTAGCCTTTGAGGCAAAATCTTATTAAACATATATTGGATGTATGTATTTTCAACTTCCCAAAGCCAAAACTTGAAAAAAGCAATAAATATATCAGGTTTTTCTTGCCCAGCACTTTGGTTTTTTTGGTACTGGAGATTGAACTCAGGGGCACTCGACCACTGAGCCACATCCCTAGCCCTAATTTGTGTTTTATGTAGAGACAGGATCTCACTGAGTTGCTTAGTTTAGTGCCTTGCCATTGCTGAGGCTGGCTTTGAAATTGCGATTCTCCTGTCTCAGCCTCCCTAAGTGCTGGGATTACAGGTTTGCGCCACCGCGCCCGGCTTGCCCAGCATTTTATTAGGGTTAGTTTTCCACTTCAAAATCATTTAAACTTGTTTCAGATATTACAATCTTTAAAACCTAACTCCATTTTGCAATTTTTTCTTTTTTTGGGTACTGGGGATCGAACTCGGGTACTCAACCACTGAGCCGCATCCCAAGCTCTATTTTGTGTTTTATTTAGAGAGAGGGTCTCACTGAGTTGCTTAGCACCTCACTTTTGCTGAGGCTGGCTTTGAACTTGAGATTCTTCTGTCTCAGCCTCCCAAAGTGCTGGGATTACAGGCATGTGCCACTGCGCCTGGCTCATTTTGCAGTTTTTAAACCTACAAAAAATTAGAGTAATTGTACAATGAACATGTTTATCTTCCCCTATATTTGCCAATATTTAACATTTTGCATTCTCTCCATATAATTTTTTGGGGAAACAGTTTTGAAAATATGTTGCAGTTATCATGAAACTTCACTGCTAAATTTTTGAGAATATATGAATTGGTCTCTCCAAAGTACATTTTTCTAAATAGCTGTAATAATGTTTTAGTCCTAGAAATTATCACTAATTCAATAATATAATTTAATGTAGTCTATAAAAATTCAGTGGAATCTATACAATTTTCCAGTTGTAAAAATTCATTTTTTTCGTTTGGTATAAGTCTTTTAGTGTCTTAATTTATAACAAGCTCCTCCATTCCCACTACTTGACTTCTTCTTTTTTTTAATGACATGTCCCCTCCCCCCTTTCCCCTTGTGTTTAGGTTAGTGATCTATAGAATGTCCCTCATTCTCAGTATGTCTGAGTGTTTATTCATAGTTAGATTCAGTTAATATATTTGGCAAGAATACTACATAGGTGAACCTGGACATGTCTTACTACATCATACCAGGAGACACATAAATCAGGCTACCTTAAAACAAGGGCAAAATTTGGTCACTTGGTAAATTAAGTGACAATAACTATCTCTTTGTCTGAAGGTACCTTTTCCTTTATAATTAGTAAGTAATCTGTAGGATGGTACTATTTATATCTTGTTCCCACGCAACTTTTACATGATGATTTTAGCACTCAACTGATAGTCTTTGGTTAAATCAGTTTATACATGTGGGATTACAAAATGGGAATTTTAATTATGTCAGCCTTTCACATTTTTTACATTTATTGATAGACATTTACAGCTGTTAAAATTCTTGACTTAAAGTAGAAACTAATTAAAGTTTAAATCAGAACTATTATATCAGTGTAGGTAGGTTGTCCTTAATTCCTCCTATATACCAGTTTAGATTTATGTTGTACTATTTAACTAGTATTTCCAATGAAATAGTTAAAACTAGTGCCTACTTTAAGTTTTGGGTTTTCCTAAGAAACTACCCATAGTGTTTTTATATATTTCAATGTATCACATTACCCAGTCTGTTACTATTTAGGGACTTTTCAGTGTACTCTCTCATACTCATGTTTTGGTATTTTTTGTTTTGTCAGCTCTCTTAGTTTTTGTTACCAGATTGGATTATAAAATATGTTCATGAACTGAGGACAATCTTTTTTTTTTTTTTTTGGTACCGAGGATTGAACTCAGGGGTATTCAACCAATGAGCCCTATTTTGTTTTTTTTATTTAGAGACAGGGTCTCACTGTGTTGCTCAGCACCTCGCCCTTGAGGACTATCTTTTTTTTTTTTTTTAGATGGACACAATGTCTTTATTTTATTGCTTTGTATGTGGTGCTGAGGATCGAACCCAGGGCCTCACGCATGCGAGGCAAGCGCAATACTGCTGAGCCACAATCCCAGCCCTTGAGGACTATCTTAACAAGAAAAAAGTTTATAGAATTTTGAGAGTGTGGAATAAACATTTAAATGACTTAACTAAATTGAATAGTTAGCTGAAAACAGTAACCAGTAACCATTCATTCAGTTGAAGGATAAATTTATCACGTTAATTATGAAGGGAAAACAAGTGATAGATAATTATTAGTTTGTAAAGCATTCAATTGAACTATACACTGTATAAATTTAAACTCAATCTACTTTTTTGTTTTTTAACTTAATCTACTTTTCCCATGCTATAGAACATGTTTCTAGATCACTTTACCTTGAGGCTATTTGGTGTTCACAGAAGAAGTTCAAGCCAAAAATAATATTTAGCCTAGCTTTGTGCATTTGCAGGAAATTTAATGTATCTGAAGAGAAAGTTATACAAAATGAAGTAAATTGCATCCCCTCCATCCCCCAGTACTGGGGATTGAACTCTGGGGCGCTGTACCACTGAGCCACATCCCAGCCCTATTTTGTATTTTATTTAGAGACCAGATCTCACTAAGTTGCTTAGTGTCTTGCTTTTGCTGAGGGTGGCTTTGAACTCATGATCCTCCTGCCTCAGCCTCCTGAGCTGCTGTGATTACAGGCATACACCACAGTGCCTGGCAGTAAATTACATTCTTAAGATGCTGTCTATATATTTAAGATGGGAAAGCTTGGGAAGGTTAAATGGAGAAGAAAAAGTAGTTGCCATCCTGTTTTACAGTAACAAATTATCCATATGACAGAAAGCTAGAGACCAGTGTTTTTTATTGAGGGAGGAATCTTGTAGGTTTTAACATTAATATATCCAGCAGAATGTCTTTCTCATAGGTGCTCAATAAGCATTTATGACTTTTATTATGGTAGCTTTTCATTCTAAGATAATTGGATATATTTAAACATGTGGTAATAACAATACTACTTCTTTGTATTTTAGACTATCCCCATAAGTATGGTCCACAGGGAGGCTGTGCAGATCATTCAGTATTTGAAAGGATGAAAAAGTACCAGATGACTGGTGTAGAGGAAGTAACACAGGTAAGGATTTTAACACTAGTTTGCATATAAGAAATAAAAATGAACTTGGACATGTGTTTCTTCCTTTAAGAATGTACTTTTTAGACTTTCTGAAAGATTTATCCCAATCTTCACCATATAAGTCGTGAAGCATATATATTTCTGTTTGAAAAGGTTGGGTAACTTAGCTTTAGTAAAGAGGTGGTGCTGAGATTTGAAAACAATTCTCTGTGACTCAAAAAACATTATATCCTATGTCCAAAATATGTTCTGGCTTACTTGTCTCATCATAAATTTTTTTTAAAAATTGAATCTGAACTTGTATTTTACATAAATGTAAGCGTTTGTATTTTCATTAAAATTAGGGTTATGTACTTGCCTTGATTTGCCTACATGTCCCCCAATTTTATCATTGAAAGTCCTGTGTTCCTAGACAAAACAGGATAGTCGTTCACCCTTATAAAAACTCAGTGGTTTTGATATTTTATTTATAAAGTTTTTGTTTATTTTTGATATTTGAGTGGTTTTTTTAAAATTTTTATTTTTGTTCTTTAGTCATAGTGACAATTTATAGTTATCAAAACACAAGTTGAAAATTTTAAAAACTTTCTTTTATGATAAAATGCCATAGATTTTGGACATTTTTCTAAAAGTGGTATTATAGAATAATGTTTCTTGAGCTATGTGGATTTATATTTAGATCTATTTCTTGATCTGCAAAATGGCATATACAGTTGTTTCAGAATAATTGTTAGAATATTACATGAGATTTTACTCTGCATACATTGAACAGATATACCATATGTCATAGAGTGTAGTAAATTCTAGGAATATAAGGAAAGTAAGAAAAAGGTTTATTCTCCAAAAGCTTATAGTTTAATTAGAGAAACAGAAACTCTTGAGGGCAGTCAGGGACAGAAGAGGATTAAGTACAAGATAATGCTTCACACATAAGAGGAATAAGTAACTTAGTTTGGGCTATATTTGAGGGCATTAATCAGAAACTAATAGAATAAACAGGAGTTAGTTTAGCCATGAGGAGATGGAAAGAATATTTCAGGCAGAAAGAACAGTACGTTAGAAAGGCCAGAGAGGCAGAAAGATCAGTAAAGAACGTTTAACTTAGGGGGAGAGTCCAAGTCTAAAGTTTAGGAAATTAATTAGAAATTGTTTAAGTTATTCAGTTGATAGTACTTGTATTAAGATATCAGCAACATGGAAAGAGAAGATAAGACTCAAGAGAGTTTAGCAGAATGATGTGATATGACATTAATATATAAAAGTAGGTTGCATTTGTCTGTATCAGCAGACTACCAGGAATATAATGAAAGAAGGGACACAGTAATATATATTGCTGAATACATGTAAAAAAGAATTATAAGATGTATATAAGGAAAATCATAAAATTTTATAAGAAATATTAAAGAAGATTAGTTTTAAATAAATGGGGGAATGTACCATGTTAATGGAAAATGCAAATGTGATGTAAATTACAACAGAATTATTCAGAACAATTTGTGAATCTAAAACATTACATGGAAAAGTAAGTACTGAGAAGAACTAGGAGCCCGTGTAAAGGTGGTGAGTAGGAAAGAGGGATTTACTCTAGCAGGTATTAAGGCTTATTATGGTAATTAAAGTGTGTGATATTAGGAGAGATTAGCAAAGTGGCTAGAACAAAATTGAGTGCTCAGAAACAAACCCATACATGTATTAAACTTTGTTATGTTGTAGAGATGTGTCAAATTAGTTAGGAAATGTAGAGAACAATTTGAGTGGAGCCAGAAAAAGATGTTGATTCTTTTGGAAAAAGGTGAAGTTGGATCTCTATCTCATGTCATATTTAAAAACAGAAGTCCAGGGGCTGGGGTTATGGCGCAGTGGTAGCGTGCTCACCTAGCATGCGTGAGGCACTGGGTTCGATCCTCAGCACCACATAAAAATAAAATAAAGATATTCTGTCCACCTACAACTCAAAAAAAAAAAAATATTAAAAAAAAAAAAAACAGAAGTCCAGAGGGATTAAAGCACTGAATGTCTAAAATGGAAACTTTGAAACTCTTAAGAGTGCAGATTCCCTTTCTAGTTGTGATAGAGTATCCGGTGTCCAATTGGGCTTCCTATGATAATACTACTAGAAAACTGAACAAAATAAGTATGTGAAACAGTTGTTTTCAAACACTGGAAAACAGGCAATGCAGGATAGAGATCTTTGAGAATTTAATGGGATACTAAACTCTGCCTGCACAGGGTAAGATTCTGCGAAGAAGCTACTAAAAAAAAGTATTGGGGAATCTAATTGAACAGTTATCAAAAATAGCACTTGGGAGAGAAACTAAGCCATGAAAGGAATAGGGCTAACCTAACCCTAGAGTAAAGGCTACTTCCTACTTGCCTTAACTAAACAGAAAAATAAGCCTTAAAAAAGTCAGGGTTATTTTCAAATCAATTAGCTGCCTGTCAAGGGGGAGCAGGGGGCGCTCAGTAAGCTTGTTACAGGAACACAGTAAATTCAGATTCTCAATGATGCATCATTCACAACATCCCAGCATTTAAAGAACATTTCCAGTTCACAAGAAACTAAAAAATGTGATTCATAAACAGTAGAAAAGCCACTCAGTTAGAAATGGAACCAAAAATTATAGGCATTAGCAGACAAAGACTTTGCAACAACTACTGTTAATATGTTCAAAGAATCAAAGTCATGAGCACAAAAAGGAGAGAATAGAAATTATGATTTTTTTTCCCTTTTGATAGTGCTGAGGATTGAACCCAGAGCTTTGTGCATACTAGGCAAGCACACTACCACCGAGCTACATCTCTAGCCTTTAGAAATTATATAAAGAACCAAATGGAACTTTAAGAACTAAAAGTATGTTATCTGAAGTGAAAATTTTAATGGATAGGTTAAGAGCAAATTAATTAGCATAGATGTCAACAAGAGTACGCTTGATGGAAGAACAGTAAAACGATAGAACTATCCAGATCTTAGCACAGAGCGAAACTAATTGGAATCCAAGGTGCAGGAAAAATATTTAAAAATTAATGTCTCCAAATTTTTCATATATGAAGAAAAATTTCAACCCATGGTCCAAGAAGCTCAATGAAACTCAAGCAAGATAAATACAAAGACTTGCCAAGGTATATTATAACCAAATTATTGGAAACATCTGAAAATGAGAAAAATCAGAAAAATAGCTAGAGAAAAGAAAATGCAGTTACATGTGGGAAAGAAATAAATATAATTATGGACCTCTCTACACAGTGCAAGCCAGAAGACATAGAATGACATCTTCAAAGTGTTGAAAGAAAACCTATTATTCTATAGTCTATGAAAATAAATTTCAGAAGTGAGGGCAAATTATAGATCTTTTTAAGCTGGGAACAGTGTTGCAAGTCTTTAGTTCCAGCTACTCAGGAGGCTGACAAGGGAGGCTCCCTAGAGTTCAGCAATTCAAGGCCTATGTAGTAATAACAATAACAACAACAACAAACTTTTTAGACAAACAAAACCTGAGAAAAATTTTCTGTAAGAGATCTATACTTCAAGAAATGTTAAAGGACATTTTCAGGTAGAAAAAGGATACCACATGGAAATTCCTGAACAAAGGAGTGAAGAGCATAAAATAATAAACATGTAGGTAAATGTAAAGGCCTTTTTTTCTCATTTAGAAATTTCTTCAAGGGGTTGAGGTTGTGGCTCAGTGACAGAGCGCTTGCCTCGCACGTGTGAGGCACTGTGTTTGATCCTCAGCACCACAAAAATAAGTAAAACAAAAATAAAGACACTGTGCCCATGTATAACTAAAAAAAATTAAAAAAAAATTTCTTCACAATATTATAACTTAAACTAATGACAGTCTAAGAATTAGACTTTATGGAATAGCACAAAGGAAAAGAGAAAGAAAAATGGAAGGATATTGTTGTATCTTTTCTTAAAATATAAGTGAAATGGTATTGCAAACCCTAAAGCAGGGCTCAGTAAACTACAGCCTTTGGGCTAGGGGTTTGCTTTGGTAAATAGAGCTTTATTGGAACACAACTATGCCCATTCATCAGTGCATTGTCTATGGTTGCTTTTGGACAGCAGTGGCAAAGTTAAATAATTGTGACAGAGACCATATGCTCTGATTGTCAAAGTATTTGCTGTCAAATATTTAAGAAATATTGTCTGCCCTGGAGCAGCCACTGAGAAAAAGAGCAGGGGTGTATAGTTAACAGGTCAAAAGGAAAATCAAATGTAATTAAAAATGCTCAGTAAATCTAAAAGAACGTAGGAAAAGAGACACAGAGGAACAAAGAACAGACAAGACAAATAGAACATGTGTACCAACTTGGTAAGTTTAAATCTCACCATATCAATGATTTCGTTAAATATAAATGGACTAAATATATTAATTAAAAGCTGAGATGGTTGGAGCAATTAAAAAAGTAAGCTCAAATCTGTCTAAAACAAATGCTGTTAAAATGTAAAGACACAGAGTTGTAAAGTGAAAGGATGGCAAAACATGCCACATAAGCACTAATCATAAATGTTAAGGTGATCATATTAATATCAAACAGAATATATTTCAACTCACTATCATTAGAGACAAAGAAGGACATTCATAATGATAAAAGTATCACTTCTCCAGGAAGAAATAACAGTTTTAAATGTTAGTTAATACTGCAGTTAATGATGGAGCTATAAAACATACAAAGAAAAAGCTGACAAAACTGAAAGAAAAAATGGAAAACCCTACGAATTAAGGTCACACTCATTTCTGAATAGACAGGTGGATAGATTTATAGAACAAGTAAATAGAAAACTAGTAAGAATATAAGAACACTTGTCAAACAATCTATCACTTACAGAATTCTCCCACAGTAGCAGAATACACATTCTTTTGAAATGTACATGGAACATTTATTTGCTGAATTATACTAGGTCATAAAGTAAATCTTGATAAATTTGAAAGGATTGAAATGATGTAAAGTAGTTCCTTAGGTCTCAAGGGAATTAAATTAGAAATCTGCGACAATCTGGAAAATCCCCAAGTGTTTGGAAGTTAAGTCACACACTTCTAAATAATGTAAATCACAAAATAATATTTATGACATTTA
The DNA here is from genome assembly GCA_028644305.1 of Xerus rutilus. Lineage (NCBI taxonomy): Eukaryota > Metazoa > Chordata > Mammalia > Rodentia > Sciuridae > Xerus > Xerus rutilus. The sequence goes on along the minus strand of CM053401.1, from coordinate 92,422,572 downwards.
ATCAATGTAGTGCTTAAAAATGATATAAGCTTTCAATGATCATATTATCAGAAATCAGTTATGTAAGCATCCATCTTCAAGAGCTAAATATGGAAGTACAAATTAAACGTAATTAAGTAGAAGGAAGAAAGTAACAGGAAAAATAGTTATCAATGCAGTACAAGATAAGCAGAGAAAAGCCAACTGAAAAGATTAATATAATTGATAAACTTCTAGCTAATTTAATCAAGAAATGAAGAGAAAATAAGACTCTGGAAATGGTTAAAAAATCAAGAGAATACAGAAATTACCAATAACAGGACTGAAAGATTGTATAATACAGTAGAAATTAATAGTTTTAGTGCATATTTTGAATATGTTGAGCCAATAAATTCAATAATATCACTTCAATGGACAGATTTCCTTTTTTAAAAGATACACATTGAGAAAACGGCACAAACAATAGTAGAATATGTGTATGTATGCGTGAAATTAAATTGATACTTAATGATTTTCCATGAAGAAAAACTTCTAACCCCCATATAACTTTACTCTTGATTTTCAAATATTTAAAAGAAATAATGCTATCTTACATAAAGTCTGTAAGAAAATAAAGAGGAGACAACATATTTTATGAGGCCAACATTAATTTAATTCTAATAATAGACAAAGATATTACAAGAAAACTAAACTATAGTCTAATATCCCTCGTTAATATAGATGTAAAATATCTTTAAAAAATATTAGCAAGTGAAATCCAGTGATATAATGCATTATGGTTAAATGAGGTTTAAAACAGAAGTGCAAGATTGATTAATATTAGAAAAGCAATCAATGCAAACCTATCATATGAACACAGTAAAGGAGGAAACCCCTATAAATTATCTAAATAGACTAATAATGAAGCATTTAAAAAGTTTCAGCAACTACCACTTGACAAATTTACAATGGAAGGAAATTTCCCCAGACTCTTAAGGAGTTCTATAAAAACTCTATATTTGACACAATATTTAATAGTGAATTGGCCAAATCCTTTTCTTCTGAGACCAGGAACAAAGAAAAGATGCCATTGTCTTCCATTTTCACTTTTTCCAGCATTGTATGTCAAGTCTGAGTCAGCATAATAAAGCAAAAAAAAAGGCGGGGGCGGGGGGGGGCAGCGGAGGATTCAGAAGAAGTAAACTGCCTCTATTCACAGGTGACATAAGAGTATACCTGGAAAATCCAAAGGAATCTTGGAAAAGTTACTGGAATTAATAAAAAATTTACCAAGGACATAGGATATAAAGTCAATATGCAAAAATCAATTGCATTATATATACTTACAATGAACATTTAGAAAATTAAAAACAAAATTTTAAATAGTTTTTTCGTTGTAGAGAGACACAATCTCTTTATTTTATTTATTTATTTTTATGTGGTACCAGAGATCAAACCCAGTGCCTCACATATGCCAGGCAAGCACTCTACCACATTGAGCTACATTCCCAGCCTCGAGAAAATGAAAAATTTAAGAATCTAAAATAACATCTAAAATATAAAATACTTAGAATAAACGTAATTAAATATGTACAATATGTGTACATGAAAAATACCACAAAACATTATACCAGGAAAAGTTAAAGAGCTAAATGAATGGAGAAATATATGTGTTCATAGCTGGAAGGCTTAATATTTATATGTCAATTTTCCCCAGATTGTTATGTAGATTCAGTATACTCCCTATAAAAAAATTTCAGTAATGGTTTATCTGGTAATTGACAAACTGATTTTAAAAATTGTGTTGTAATGTATAGAACCTAGAATAGCCATAGCAATTAAGGAAAAAACAAAACAAAACCTTGAGTACTTAAACGCTACCTGATTATAAGACTTACTATAAAGTGATACTAATCAAAATAGTGTCAAATTGACCTAAGAGTAAATATGTAGATCAGTGGAACAGAATAGAATGTCCTTATGGTTAGCTGGTTTTTTGGGGGTGGTGTTAGTGGTGCTGTTGCTGCTGCTGCTGTGGATTTAACCCAGGGGTGCCCAAGCTATGAACTACATCCCCAGCTCTTTTTATTTTAAGAGAGTACATTGCTGTGTTGCCCAGGTTGGGCTCAAACTTGTGATTCTTCTTCCTCAGCCTCCTGAGTTGCTGGGATTACAGGTATACACCACCATATGTGATTGGTCAGTTGATTTTTGCAAAGTTCCCAAGGTGACTTAAAAGAGGAAAGAATAGTGTTTACAACATATGGTACTAGAACAATTGGATATCCATATAAAAAAAAATTGAGCCTCACCTACACTTTATACCTTATATAAAAAATGAACTCAAAATGATTAATAGACCTACATGTTAAAACTAAAACTTATTGGGAATAGCACAGGAGATATTTTTGTGACTTTGGGATATATCATTTCTTACAGCACAAAAGTGCCCTACCAAAAATGTATGAAGTGGACCTTATCAAGATTAAAAACTTCCATTTCAAAAGACTTTGTTAAGAAAATGCAAAAACAAGCCACAGACTGTGAGAAAATGTTCACAATACATCTGCCTGATAAATGGCTTCTCATCAGAATATGTAACAAGCCCTTAAAATTGTCAACAATGCACAAATCTTAAAGTAGATGAAGCATTTGGAAAGATAACCTCACAAAAAGACATAAAAGTATTTTGAATTTTGAGGTAAAGAAACACTTTGAATAAGATATACAATCTTATAAAAAGACTATAAAAAAGATACATTTCACTATGTAAAAACCTAAAAATATCTTAAAATGAAAACAAGTTTTGAACTTTGAGAAATATTCATAATGCATAAAATTAATAAAGACTTGTTTTTTTAAAAGAGTAATTATTCTTTCTGTTTAGAACAACTAATAAAGATCAATCTGGTCTCAAAATATAAATACCAATATTAAAAAAGTATATGTTTTTATATGTATTTTATATTTTTATGTGTAGCTGCATGTATGTGTATGTGGGTGTATCTGTTTGAAGGCACTGGAAATATAAAAAGGTTGTGAAGAATTGTGGAACCTAGATTTTTTTAAAATTTTTTTTATTTGTTGATGGATTTTTATTTTATTCATTTATTATTTATATGTGGTGCTGAGGCTCGAACCCAGTGCCTCACGCATGCTAGGCAAGCGCTCTACCACTGAGCTACAGCCTCAGCCTCCGGAACCAAGATTTTTGAAAAAGTGTATACCTAGAAAGGAGAGTAAAATAAGGACAGATAAAGGCTAAGAATTTCCAAAATGTGACAGGGACATCAGGCAATAAATTTAGTAAGCCCTGTAGTTATGGCAGGATAAATACTTTACATTACTAAGCACCACTGTAGCACATTAGTAAAGCCTGAAGTCCAAAGATATACTCTTAAAAGCAACCAGTAGAAAGAAAGTTCATTCATCTTCAAAGACACAACAGTAAAAATGCCAGTTCATTTCTATTGGAAACACTTTGAACTTGAAGATAATGAAATGTGCAGAAATAGAATAACTGCCATCCTAGATTGCTGTAAACACTGAAAATGGGTAAATAAAATAAAGACATTCTAAATTGAGAGTATAAACACCAGAACACACTGAATTGTTCTTTTCCAGTGAAAAGATCGTAGGCTCAGATGATAACTTAAAGATGTGGGATTGAATAATTTTAAGCAAATAATTATTGTATACTCCAAAGAATTAATAATAAAAATTTATAGGATTGTATATACCCATACATTGTGTAGTGTATATAGAGGGAGACAAATAGGGAGTGAGGAAAAGGTAATTGACATGTTCTGAAGTTGTTGCATTTTCTGTGAATAGGTAAATGTTCTAATTCACTTCATTTTGATAAGTCAAGGACTATATTCTTATCTCTAGGATCACTTCTAAAAATGTTAGTAAAATATATAACTAAAAGTCTAATGAAAAAGTTGGATTTTGTAGTGCCCACCTGTAGTCCCAGCTATTCTGGAGGCTGAGGCAGGAGGAGCATTTGAGCCCATAAGTTCAAGACCAGCTTTGTCAACGGAGCAAGATTGTTTCAAAATGAACTAATAAAGGGGAATGGCTATGATAATAATAACCAAAAATCCAGAAGACGACATAGGAAAGAAAGAAGAATATATGGGACACACGAGACAAATAGGAAATAATAAAATTGTTTTATACCCCATGCTATCAGTAATTATATTAAAAGGTAATTGGATTAAATGTGCCAATTAAAAGATAATGATTGGCTGGGCATGGAGGTGCATGCCTGTAATCCCAGCAGTTTAGGAGGTTGAGGCAGGAGGATCGCAAGTTCAAAGCCAGCCTCAGCAACAGAGAGGTGCTTAAGCAACTCAGTGAGACCCTGTCTCTAAATAAAACAAAATAGGCCTGTGGATGTGGCTCAGTGGTCGAGTGCCCCTGAGTTTAATCTTTGGTACCCGCTGGCTCCCCCCAAAATAATGGTCATCAACTTCATTTAACAAAAAAACAACAGCAGGGAATGGTAGCGCATGCCTGTAATCCCAGTGAATTGGGAGGCTGAGGCAGGAGATCACAGGTTTGAGGCCAGCCTCAGCAGTTTAGCAAAGCCCTAAGCAACTTAGCAAGGCCCTAAGTAATTTAGAAGGACCCTGCCTCAAAATAAAAAATAAGAAAACAAAAGCCGGACGCAGTGGTGCAAGCCTGTAATCCCAGCACTTAGGGAGGCTGACACAGGAGAATCGCGAGTTCAAAGCCAGCCTCAGCAAAGGCGAGGCGCTAAGCAACTCAGTGAGACCCTGTCTCTACATAAAACACAAAATAGGGCTGGGGATGTGACTCAGTGGTCGAATGTCCCCGAGTTCAATCAATCTCCAGTACCAAAAAACAAGGAAAAAAAATGCTAGGTATGTAGCTCAGTGTTAAAGTGCCCCTGAATTTAATTCCCAGTACCAAAAAGCAAATGAAAAAACCCACACAGACTACATAAACTATTTTTACAGATCCTTTCCCTAAAATAAAAGAATCCAGAAAGGTTGAAAGTAAAAATGTACAAGATGCTTTGGGAGGGTGAGACAGGAAAATCATGAGTTCAAAGCCAGCCTCAGCAATTTAGCAAGGCACTAAGCAACTCATTGAGACCTTGTCTCTACATAAAATACAAAATAGGGCTGGGGATGTAGCTCAGTGGTGGAGTACCTCTGAGTTCAATCCCCAGTACCAAAAAAAAAATATGTACAAGATATAAAATTTGGTGACTCTAATGAAAATTGTATCTGTTAATATCAAACAAAGTAGATTTTACGCAAGAATGTATTACTAAGTAGGTATATTGTAATGATAAAAGGCTCAATTCCCCATGATGTTATAAGTCTTAAATTTGTATATTATACCATAATTTCAAAGTATAAAAAGCAAAAATTCACAAAACTGAAAAAAAGCAATAGAAAAACCATCATGGGAGACTTTAATACATCCTCTCATTAATGAAGAGAGTAGTCAGACAAATAAAACCCACTAAAAGTATGGAAGATCTGAACCAGTTGATTAAACAACTTGACCACTTTTCTGTTAATTTCTCTGCTTGGAAGTCTACTTCACATTTAAGACTGACTTCTTAATTTAAATCTTGTCTTTAAAAAAGTTCTCATATTAAAGCAATCAAGATTATTTTTCTGGAGTAGAAAATGTTGCTACTTCAACAGTAGCTAAGTTTAACATATAACTCCTTTTTGTATAGACTAACATGATTGTAAATATGAACTGCATACATGAATTGTGTGCTTGAAGTTCTTCTCAATATTTTAATAATTGACCAAACTGTGCAGACTGGAATGTGGATACCACTGAAATGAAAATCTCGAGCAATGTGGTATGAAAGATATGCTTAGAGGCATTATCCTCAAATGTTGTATTATTTAGAACTGTAGTAACTAGCCTTTTCTGAGTATTGGTACTCATGTATAATGTGAGTGTGTATTATCGTGTGTATTGTATAGATATAGCACAACGTTATGGGATAAACATAATGGTTATTTAGTAAAGCAAATTAACATGTTCATCTTCTCACATAGTTATCCCTCTTTTTGTATATTACAGAATTTTAACTTTGTATATGTTCACAGGGAATTGTCAAGGGAGAAGAAAGGTATAAAATGTGAGTGTAAATTTGGAATTTTGGCTTAGAATTTAATTCAGGTCATGTAAGACTCTATTATAAAAATTTACTGATACTATGTTTTTAGATGACAGATGTTTGAGTGTTTGCATCCAATTGTAGTGGTAACTGTTTAAAAAAATACTGTCTACTATTTCCTGCCAGAGCTGAGGATATAGCTTGGTAGTAAAGTACCCCTGGGTTCAGTTTCCAGTACTCCTCTGAAAAAGGTGAAGGAATTGCTTGAATAAATAATAGATCATCTGTATGGAAAATATTATACAATTAAAATTGATATTAATGAGCAATTTTTTAAAATATTGACATAATATTTGAAGATATGTATGGGGTACAGGTTTATAATTTGATACATGTGTACTATATGTAATGATCAAATCAAAGTGCTTATTAGCTTTTCATCTCCTCAAATATTATCATTTCTGTGGTTTCGAGAACCCTCAGGCTCATCTCTGTAGTTATTTTGAAATGTATAATTATTTGTTATAGACTTTCATTGCCCTACCATGCTATACAATACCAGAACTACTTCCCTCTTCTGTGTTTTGGTACCCATTTAGCTACCCTCTTTAAATTCCTCTTTCCCTTTCTAGCCTCTAGTGGTCTCTGTTTTTAATGGCATTGGAAATACCATTGGTGTTATATATGACACATAATATGAAGAGATTGTTTAGTGTATGTATTCTGAACTATAATATTATAGTAGTGAAGCATGCTGATGATCAGAAATGACTGTTTTTGACATATAGACACCTCAAGAAGAACATACTGCTAATGGTCCAGAACTCCTGAGGAAGAAACGTACAACTTCAGCTGAAAGAAATACTTGTCAGCTTTATATTCAAACTGATCATCTTTTCTTTAAATATTATGGAACACGAGAAGCTGTGATTGCCCAGGTATTTATTATTATGCACTATCTTAGGATTTCTCATATTTTTTACTATAGCTATAATTTTCTTTTAAAAACTAAAGTTAATGAGTATATATCTCTTGGAAAAAATTTCATTGTGATGTGATGAAATATGTAAGATGAATGCAAAGATAATTGAAAGCCCAGTGAGGATATTTTACTGTTATTCAGGAGAGATATAAGAAAATGATTTCCTAAAGGAGATAATGACCCTGAAGCTTTGGTGGTTTGTTTTTTTTTTCCCCTCCAGTTGGAAATGGGGTAGTATGAAGGATTAAATCTAAGGCCAGACTCCTCTATGCTAGACAAACATATAACATACCTTTAAAAACAGAGTTCAGTTTTCATTTGTGGTCTTAAAGAAGAGAGAGAAGAGAAATCCTTCTACTCAGAAATATAATTTCTCATTCGGCACTGTGGTGTATGCCTGTAATCCCAGTGGCTTGGGAGGCTGTGACAGGAGGGTCACAAGTTCAAAGCCAGCTTTAGCAAAAGTGAGGTACTAAGCAACTCAGTGAGACCCTGTCTCTAAATAAAATACAAAATAGGGCTGAGGGTGTGGCTTAGTGGTTGAGTGTCCCTAAGTTCAATCCCTGGTATCCCCACCAAAAAAAAAAAAAAAGAAATATAATTTCTCTTCTGTATTCTTATTCTACTTAGCATTATTTAAGTCAAATTATTATTTGCACTTGTGTCTTCTCAGTATGAAAGTATAAAGTTTTTGAGGGTATCCTTCAAAATGTTCTTCATATTGAAGATACCCAATGAGAGTCTGAACTTGTTTTTGACTCAAAGGATTTGAGGCTGACAGTATGGAGGTACCACTAATATAAATGATGAATTCACTGTGGTGGTGGAAATTAGCTTATTTTTAGACATGTGTAAAAGCCAGGTAATATTCCCTTAGAATATTGAAAATATGGGACTGGAACTTGGAGAAGGTTAGCCTTGAGCTTTCTGCATGGAATTAAAGAGTACAAAAGAGAGAGTTGGAATGTGGGGAGAATGAAATTGAAGAAGTAAGTGGGGGGATATACTGAATAGGATGAGAAACAAACTAGTGAAGAAAAACACAAAAAGGAGGTAGGAGATTAAGCAGGATTAGCCAAGGATAAAACAAAACCTTCAAAGCAAGATGCATAGCTAATTTTATCATTGTCAAGAAGTTAAAGAGAATGGTTTCAAAAGGTAGTTATTTTCTAGTTGCTAGAGGATTACTGATGAATTGTGAGTTGGCAGAGACACTGAGTTTCAAGAAATGTGAAAAATTAAAAAAAATATGGTGGCTTAGAAATAGAATGGAATTTGGGGAGTCATGGGGAATATGGAATACATGAGCCAGTTGGTAGGAACAGGAAAATGATTCAATATGGAAATAATTCAAAAGACATATTGATGTCTTTCTGATGACATATCCCAAACCTGGAGCATTTTAAAAGTGAAACCACAATATCTACAATGCCTTTGAAGAAAAACGGTGTTCTTGAATGTCCGGTAAGAATTGAGATCAAGAATAAAGAAAAACTACCCTTTAAGAAAAAGTGTTACTCTGAGGAATATAGAGATGGATAAAGATAGGGAAATTTAAAGGTAAAGACAAGGGGAAGTCAAATTGTGAGTATAATCATCTCTGGAGAAATGTTTGAACCACCATTGTTGGGAATGGAGTAGAAATAATGAAGATTGTCTAATACATTGATTGACAGGCCAGGTGCAGGTAGCATGAATTTATAATGGATCCTATCAGCACTGTTATACCTTTTATTAGCAATGTTTAGCAACTTGGGATACTTTTGAAATTTTTATTATTAATGCTTTTATTTGATCATCTTGTATTATGTTTCTTCAAAACTAATTTTGATGGCTGGGGATGTGGCTCAATGGTAGAACGTCTGCCTGGCTTGATGCCCAGGGTTCTATCCCTAGCACCGTACAGAGACACACGAAGTATGTATGTGTTTCCACATAAAATGTCAGCAAGATTGCTTTTTGTAAATGAAGTTGGAAGGTTGTATATAGAGTGGTTTAGAAGCCAGAGAGATTAGTTGGGAGTCAGCTAGATGAACAGATGCCTTTTGTGTCCTGTCACTGTGTTTATCTCTTTAGAATTTAGCAAAATCCAACTGTACCTTTTTTATTTTCATATTATCTTCTTCTTCCACTCCCAAGAAAAATCCTGGAATTTATAGGAACTTTTCCTGTTTGCTTACCAGTATATCTGCAGGACCTAAAACAGTATATGGAAAGTGGCCAAGAAAGCTTACAATGTATAGTCCAGCAATAGAAGGACTAAAGGCCTAGAATTACTGAGTGTCCTGATTATTCAGGGAAGTTATTGCAGAAAATATTTGAGCTGAGTCCTAAGGATAAGTAAAGATATTCTAGGCATTAAGTAAGCTGCATGTGAAAAGACATGGGCATATGACATTGAATGATGAGCATATGAAACAATTTTTATGACTAAAGCAAGAATAATGCCTTTTTTTGGCTACAAAAGAGTCTGGAAAGACAGTCTCTTTCATCTCAGCCCTAGCTCAATACTTTTTCTCTTCTCAGCCTTGGCTTATTATAATCTTTTTCTTTCTTCTGTTCAATATATGATATAGACATTTTAAAATCTAAATGTTTTGGAATATAAGTAAGTAATTTATTTTGGAAATGGAAATTCATAATTTTCTTAATATTTTATCATTTTTCTAAAATATTGTTTTGTTTTTTCTTTTTAATTGATAGATATCCAGTCATGTTAAAGCGATTGATACAATTTACCAGACCACAGACTTCTCTGGGATCCGTAACATCAGTTTCATGGTGAAACGCATAAGAGTAAGGAACTTCAATAGTCGAAGACATTAAAAAAGTGGAACAATAAGGGCCTTGTTTACAAAAAAGAAAAATGCTTGCTTTTTATTCATCTTTATGCATTAAATAATTTAAATTGTATTTACTGATACCATTTATCTTTACTCTTGGCCTTTATACACAGGCACACAGAGAGATACTTGGGTTTATCATTTAAGAGATAAATCTTTAGGGCCTTAATCTGAACTATTATAGAATTAAAGTTGTACAGTTTTCCATTGGATTAATTTACCATTAAGAAAGCCCTAACCTCTCAGTAAGTTACAGGTACAGTAATTGACTTTAACCCTCATATGTTAGTTTCTAGTTTCTTAAGATTTGCCTCGTGTAGTCTTTTTCATTGTGTGTCCCATTTGGTATTCTAGGGGAGAGGAAGAATAGACAGAGTGTTTAAATAACATTGGAACTTAAAAGAACACTTAATGCTATAATCTTGAAAATTCACAGCTAACATGAACTTATATTAAGTTTTGAAGCCGGGCGCGGTGGCTCACGCTTGTAATCCCAGCACTTAGGGAGGCTGAGACAGGAGAATCGCGAGTTCAAAGCCAGCCTCAGCAATGGTGAGGCACTAAGCAACTCAGTGAGACCCTTTCTCTACATAAAACACAAAAAAATAGGGCTGGGGATGTGGCTCAGGGGTCGAATCCCCGTGAGTTCAATCCCCGGTACCAAAAAAAAAAAAAAAAAAAAAAAAAGTTTTGAGCAGTCCTTTGGGAAGGAAAATCATATTTATTTAAATTAATTTGAGCATGGAAACCTTTTTATTAACATCACCTGAATCTCCAAAAAAACTAGAAAATACAAGTTGAGAAATGGTGATCCAAAGCCATAGGATCAGAGATTATTAGTTCTACAGTTATAAATTATAAATAAACAAATGTTAAACTACTGAAAAAATTGGGCTGTTTAAAAAATTCTCTGAAATTTTTAAACTAGGTCTATATCCTGAGTATTTTTTTGTTTTTTAAGTCAGCCTCTTAACAAAAGTATTTGACACCGGTTTTCTTTGTATTTATGCTTTTCTATTTCTCTTAAAACATGGTTGACTAGATTGAAAAAATGTATATATTAGAAAATTTTTAGTACACATGTAGTATACTTAGTAACAGTTGTAGATGGTTCTTACTTTTAAAGGTAGTATAATCCTTTAAGTAATCCTTAAATTGAATTGTCTTAAGGTAGAAATACAGGTTGTAGATTTATATTATAAGAACTATTCATAATCAATTGCATTCATATATTCTGAGGGAAACACAAATCTTTAAATGAAAAAATAAAAGTGATAAGTGGTTTACTATTGCTCTATAGTAGATAGCAGTAAAATGTAAAGCAGTGGAGAAAACGAACAAATTTTGGTGAAGTGTGTATATCTATTTTTTGAGTAAAAAATTTTATGAAGAAATGCATGTTTATAGATAAATTATGTGACAGTTGGTTATGGTAGTTGGTTTCTAACCTTGAGATGAAAATCTCATCTCTTCAAGTTTAAGTCTCATCGTCGGAGACTGTATATAACTCATTAAATAATTTAAAATTTATATTCTGTCAGTAAACATTTAAATTTTGATTATCTGTCTTTAATATAGGTAACTAAAATTCAGATGCAGTTTTTACTTGTAGCCAGTGTTACAGAAGTGTCAGGGAATTTCATAGTTATGTCATTTCTGTATTTAGTGGGAGAAGGCCATCTATAGCATGTCTTTAAACTTGGGTTATTTATAATATATAATTGCTTTATTTGCATTGTTTTGTAGTAAATGATTTGTAACTGAATAGTTTTGGTTAATTGTTAATGGATAAATCAAATGTTTTGAAGTCCATCCTTAGGCTATTGCCCTTAGTAGTATTTTTATCATCCTGCTTCTAAACTTCTTGTTTTTATCGGAGGGTACGTATCTTGAAAAGACCTATAGTTCTTGTATCTGTCATACCATCCCCTTACTACCAATTTTTAAAAACAGATTGAGGTTTGCCTTTTAGAAAAACGTTTACTTTCATATGTACCTGTTTTTAATTAATTTCATTCCATTTTAATCATATGTATCCTTTAAAAATCAGTTCTTTAACCCCTCTCCCCACTGGGTATTGGAACCCAGGGTCTCTCTACCACTAAGCTACATCCCCAGCCCTTTTCATTTTCTCTCTTGAGATAGGGGCTCACTAGGTTGCCCAAGCAGCCTTGAATTTGTGATCCTCCTTCCTCAGTCTCACAAGTAGTTGGAATTACGAGCACATGCTGCCATTTCCACCCAGGTCTATTTTGTGTGTAATTTCCAGAGTTGCCTGGAGAAAGCCAAATTATTCTAGGACTTCAGAGAACAATTAGGAGTCTTTGAAAGGAGGCAGGGTTAATAAATTAAAGCTTTTATTTTGGAGAAGTTTAGTCTAAGAACAGATTATCCTTCAGATTGTGAAAGAGGTACCTGCACCAAGGATTATAGTAGCTAACTATGCAAAGAAAAATTTGTAGGAACTTAGCTTGAAATACTAAGAGAAACAAATTGAAAAGTAGAAAGAAAACAAAATTCTCATATTCAAGGGAACAAAAATGAACTTTTGGTTAGATGGGCTTAACTTCTGTGACTCTAGTCAAGGAGAATCAAGAAAATGATTTACCTGCTGCACTGGCAGTCTTGGGTTTAATATCTATTTTGTGTTCTAATAATTAGCAAAAATATAGGGTTTTATTATACTTGTCACTATATGTAGGAGATTAATGCCAAATGAGACTTGTTCAGATGATTGAATTTGAGAGATCCTACATTTATTCCAATTTTGGAAGCAAAATTTGTTCTGTTCAAATGTTCAGTGTTCAGGAATTTGGTGAATACTTTCTCAGAAATTTGACATCTTCAATTTTAATTCTTCTACCTTGCCATTTTTTGTTCTCTTTCATCTTTAAATTTTTATGTATATATGTATGTATGTATGTATGTATGTATGTATGTATTTGACTTCTGTGATTAGATCAGGAATCTGGGTTGGGGAAACATTCCTAGCAGCCTTAATTAAGGGCTGATTACTCTTAGACTCTGAGCATATTATCTAGGCGAGTATGAAGGAGATAAGCAATCTTACATTAAGAGTCTACTAACATTAATTGTGTTATTTAAATTATTGTTTTGGATTTTAGATCAATACAACTGCTGATGAAAAGGACCCTACAAATCCTTTCCGTTTCCCAAATATTGGTGTAGAGAAGTTTCTGGAATTGAATTCTGAGCAGAATCATGATGACTACTGTTTAGCGTATGTCTTCACAGATCGAGATTTTGATGATGGTGTTCTTGGTCTAGCTTGGGTTGGAGCACCTTCAGGTAGGTTATCTAATTATTTTATAACTTAATACTTGAAACACAAAGCAATTTTCAGGGAATATTGAATTTTACAAAATGTCAGAGAAAGTGATGTCTATACAATATCTTAATTTATGCTACTCAAGGTTAGGCAAGATTCATAAATATAATGTAAACAGCAAAATAGATGAAGCAGCTTTATTTTTTAAAGTGATCATAGGGAAGTGTCCTGACATTTGCTATATTCAGTGGATGAAAAATTTTTTCCAAAGAAGTTAAATTTTCTTTTTCCTTAAAAGAGAGGAGTCATACAGTAATACTAAGCTATAATATTTCAGTATCACTTTTGGTAATTGTCATGACATAATAGGATTAGCAATGCACTGGGAGCTAGGAGTCTGACTTTTTATCTGTTCTCTTCAATAATGCAGGTAAAACACTTTGCTTCAACTTGTTTAATTTACATTATAATTTCTTCTATTTACTCTTCTTTGAAACTTTGTATTTCTGCCTGTTTGTTTTAGTATGCTTGCTGTTACCTTGTTCTTTCTAGATATGCTTCATAGCTGATTTATTCAATTTTGGAATTAATTATTGACCTAGTCTTTCATTTTCATTTGGCCTGATTTTTTTTTTATACATAGCAGTAGAATGCATTTTGATATATTGTACACAAATGGAGCACAACTTCTCATTTTTCTGGCTGTACATGGTGCAGTCACTCCAGTAGTGTAATCGTACATATATATAGGGTAATAATGTCTGTCTCATCCTACCATCCTTCCCATCTCCACAGCCCCACCCCTCCCCTCAATCCCCTCTACACAAACCAAAGTTTCTTCATTCTTCCCTGTCCCCCCGCCCCACTAAGGAACAGCATCTGCTTATCAGAGAAGACATTTGGCCTTTGGTTTTTTGGGATTGGCTTATTTCACTTAGCATGATGTTCTCTAGTTCCATCCATTTACCTGCAAATGCCATAATTTCATTCTTCTTTAAGGTTGCGTAATATTCCATTGTATATATGTATCACATTTTCTTTATCCATTCATCTGTTGAAGGGCATCTAGGTTGGTTCCACAGTTTAGGTATTGTGAATTGAGTTGCTATAAACATTGATGTGGCTGTGTCACTGTTAGTATTTTGATTTTAAGACCTTTGGGTATAGGCTGAGGAGTGGCATAGCTGGGTCAAAAGGTGGTTCCATTCCAAGTTTTCTGAGAAATCTCCATATTGCTTTCCAGATTGATTGCACCAATTTGCAGTCCCACCAGCAATGTATGAGTGTGCCTTTTCCCTCACATTCTTGCTAACACTTATTATCACTAGTGTTCTTGATAATTGCCATTCTGGCTGGAGTGAGATGAAATCTTAGTTTGGATTTTCATTTCTCTTAATTGATAGAGATGATAAACATGTTTTCATGATTGTTGATCGATTGTATTTCTTCTGTGAAGTGTCTGTTCAGTTCCTTAGCCCGTTTATTGATTAGGTTATTTATTTATTTATTTTTTGATGTTAAGTTTTTTGAGTTCTTTATATATCCTGGAGATTAGTGCTCTATCTGAGGTGTGGGTGGTAAAGATTTTCTCCTATTCTGAAGGATTTCTTTTCACATTATCGATTGTTTCCTTTGCTGAAAAGATTTTCATTTGAACCCATCCCATTTATTGATTCTTGATTTTACTTCTTGCACTTTAGAAGTCTTGTTAAGGAATTTAGGTCCTAAGCCAACATGATGAGCCAACATTTTTCTATTAGGCGTAGGGTCTCTGTTCTGGGGTCTCAATCTTTGATCCACTTTGAGTTGATTTTTGTGCAGGGTGGGAGATAGAGGTTTTATTTCATTTTGCTACGTATGGATTTCCAGTTTTCCCAGTACTATTTGTTGAATAGGCTGTCTTTTCTCCAATGTGTGTTTTTGGTGCCTTTGTCTAGTATGAGATAACCGTATTTTATGTGCATTTGTCTCTGTGTCTTCTATTTTGTACCATTGGTCTACATGTCTGTTTTGGTACCAGTATCATGCCATTTTTGTTACTATTGCTGTGTAGTATAGTTTAAGGTCTGGTATTGTGATGCCTCCTGCTTCACTCTGCTTGCTGAGGATTACTTTGGCTATTCTGGGTCTCTTATTTTTCCATTATTTGGCCTAATTAATCTTAGTACATCCTTATTTTATTGTGTAATTTGACTTAATTTCATTTAGTTCTGCAGATATTTCATTATTCAACAATATGGTGGTACAAAGAATTTTATTGTGTTCTTGTTATGTTAGTTCTCACAGAGTAGTTACTCAGATTATGAGCTTCAGTTCTCTTCACTGACTTATTTGAGCTAGGGAAAAGAGTGAGTATTGAAATATTTGAATAGTAGGTTTCTTGTTTTTGAATCTTTTTAAAAATAATGTTCTCTATTTGTTGTTCTTTTCTTTTTCTTTTGTGGTGCTAAGGATCAAACTCAGGGCCTCATGCATGCTAGGCATGCTGCTATATGTTTGCTTATTTTTTCCTTTTTTGGGTGCATTATAGTTGTATACAATGGTGGGCTTTGTTGTTATATATTTGTACATGCACACAATATAACAATATTATTTGGCCATTATCATTTCCCAGTATTTCCCCTTTTCCTTGCCTCCTCTTTGGCTCTGGTCGCTTTCCTCTGCTGTACTGATGAGCTCCCTGAGATTTTCATGAGAGATCCTCCTTAGTTTTATTGCCTTTCCTTTTTCCTCCCTACCTTCCACCTATGAGAGAAAACATATGACCCTGGACTTATTTGTTTTGCTTAACATAATGGTCTGAAGTTCCATCTGTTTTCTTACAAATGATATAATTTCATTCTTTTTATAGCTGAATAAAACTCCATTCTATATATATACTACATTTTCTTTATCCATTAATCCATTGATGGACCCCTAGGCTGATTCCATAGTTTGGCTTTTGTGAATTGTGCTGCTATAAACATGGGTATGCATGAACCTTATAGTATGATGACTTCTAATTCTTTAGGATAAATACTGAGGAATGGTATAGTTGGGTCATGCTCAGCTTTTTGAGGAACTGCCATACTGATTTCCATAGTGGTTGTACCAATGTACAATCCGGCAAACAGTGTAAAAGTGTTCCTTTTTTTTCCATATCCTCTTCAGCCTTTATTATTGTTTGCATTTTTAATAACTGTCATTCTGACTGGAATGAGATAAATCTTATTGTAGTTTTCATTTGTATTTCCCTGATTGCTACTAAATATTTTTTTCACATGTTTTTGACCATTTGTATTTCTTCTTTTGAGAAGTGAACATCATTTGCAAATTTATTAGTTGGTTTGTTTATTTTTTTGTTAAGTTTTTGAGTTCTTTATATATTCTGGATATTAATCTTTTTTTGTTTTGTTTTGTTACTGAGTATTGAACTGAGGGGCATTTACCCACTGAACCACATCCTAGCCCTTTCCATTTTTTATTTTGAGACAGAGTTTCACTAAGTTGTTTAGGACCTTACCAAGTTGCTGACGATGGCTTTGAACTTGTGATCCTACTGCCTCAGTCTTCTAAATAATTGGAATTACAAATGTGTGCTGCTGCACCCAGCTTTGATATTAAGATTATGTCAGAAGAGTAGCTAAAAAGATTTTCTCCTATTCTGTAGGTTCTCTCCCATTTTAAATTGTTTCCTTTGCTTGTAGAAGCTTTTAAATTTGATACCATCCCATTTATTAACTGTAGGCATTATTTCCTGAGCTTTAGGGGTCCTATTAAAAAAGTCATTCCCTGTACTTACATGTTGGAGAGTAATCTTACATTTTGTTCTGGGAGTTGCATAGTTCCTGATCTAATTCCTAGGTGTTTGATCCATTTTGAGTTGACTTTTGTGCAGGGTAAGAGATAAGGGTCTAGTCTCATTCTTCAGCATGTAAATAACCAGTTTTCCCAGCACCTTTTGTTAAAAAGGCTCTTTTCTCCAATGTATGTTTTTGGCATCTTTGTCAGGGATCAGATGATTGTATGTGTGTGGATTTTTCTCTGTGTCTTTTATTCTATTCCACTGGTCTATCTATGTGTATGTTGTTATGCCAGTAGTATGTGTGTGTATAGTGTTTTGTTTTGTTTTGTTTTGAACTATAGCTCTGTAGTATAATTTGAAGTCAGGTGGTGTTTTTTTGGCTTAGAATTACTTTGGCTATTCTGGGTGGTCTTTTCTTCCAAATGAATTTTACACTGTTTTTTTCTAGTTCTGTGAAAAATGTCATTGGCATTTTGATGGGGATTGCATTGAATCTATATACTGCTTTTTGTAGTATGCTTTTGTGTAGCCATTTTAACAATATTAATTGTGCCTATCTGGAAACCAGGGAGATCTTTCCATCTTCTTGTGTCTTTGTTTATTTTTTTAGTACTACATAGTTTTTATTGTAGAGGTTTTTCATCTCCTTGGTTACACTGATTCCTAAGATTTTTTTTTAGCCCATTGTTATTGGGATTGTTTTCCTGATTTCTTTCTCAGCAGATTTATTATTTGTGTATAGGAAAGTTACTGATTTTTGTATGTTGATTTTGTAAACTGCTACTTTGCTGAATTGGTTTATTAGTCTGGTGGAGCATTTTGGATGTTCTTAGTATAAGATCATATCATGTACAAACAGTGATAATTTGACTTCTTCCTTTCCTGTTTTTATACCATTTATTTCCTTCTCTTACTTAATTGCTCTGACTAGAATTTCTAGTACTATCTTGAATAGGAGTGATGAGAATGGACATCTTTGTCTTGTTCCAGGTTTTAAAGAAAATGCTTTTATTTTTTTCCCCATTTGCTATGATGTTGGTTTAGGGTTTGTCATATATTGTCTTTATGATGTTGAGGTTAGGTCTTTCTTTTTTAAAAAATATGTTTTTAGTTGTAGATGGACACAGTATCTTTGTTTATTTATTTTTATGTGGTGCTAAGGATCAAACCCAGTGCCTCATGCATGCAAGGCAGGCGCTCTACCACTGAGCTACAATCCCAGCCCTGAGGTTAGGTCCTTCTGTCTCTTGTTTTTTCAGTGTTTTTAAATCATGAATGGGGGTGCCAAATTTTTTCAGACTTTATCTGTTGCAGTGAGTAAGCAATTTTTGTCCTTAATTCTGTTTATGTGGTAAATTACATTATGATCTGCCCATATGTTAAACCATCCTTGCAACCTTGGAATAAAACCAGGTTGGACACGATATGCAGTCCTCTTAATATGTTACTGAATATAGTTCGCTAATATTTTACTACGGATTTTTGCATCTAAGTTCATCAGGGATATTGGTTTGTAGTTTTCTTTCTTCGATGTGTCCTTATTTGGTTTTGGTATTGGAGTGACACTGACTTAATAGAATGAATTTAGTGGAACACCTTTATATTGGATGGAATAATTTGAGGTACATTGTTGTCACTTCTTTAAAGAATTCAGCTAAAAATCCATCTGGTACTGGGTTTTTCTTTATTGGAGAGCTTTTTATTACTGCTTTTATCTCATTGCTAGTTCATGTGTTTGAGTTTTCTGTGTCCTCTTGATTCAGTTTTGGCAGGTCATACATATCTAGAAATGTAACCATTTCTTCTAAGATTTCCAGTTTTTAGGAGTATAAGTTTTCCACATTGTCTGGTATGATCCACTAGATTTCTGTGATGTCTGTGGTGGTTTTTCCTTTTCATCTCTAATTTTATTAATTTGGGATCTTCTCTATTTTTATTTTAGTTTGGCTACAGGTTTATCAATTTTGTTTATCTTAGCAAAGAGGAACTGTTTCATTCACTGTTTTGTATTTTTTTAATTCTCAATTTTCTTGATTTCATCTCTGATATTTATTTTCTTCCTTCTACTGGTTTTAGAATTGGTTTGTACCTGTTTTTCAAGGGCTTTGATATGCATCATTAAGTTTTTTATTTGGGATCTTTCAGATTTTCTTATGTAGACATTCATAGCTATAAACTTTCTTCTTAGAATCATCTTCAGAGTGTCCTAGAGATTCTGTTAAGTTGTATCACTATTCTCATTTGATTCTAAGAATTTAAAAATTTCTCATGATTTCTTCTATCATCCATTGAGTATTCAATAGTGTATTGTTTAATCTCCATGGTTTTATATCATTTCTTTTTTTTTTTTGCTACTGGAGATTGAACTCAGGGGCACTCGACCACTAAGCCACATCCCCAGCCCAATTTTGTGTTTTATGTAGAGACAGGGTCTCACTGAGTTGCTTAGTGCCTCCTGGTTGCTGAGACTGGCTTTGAACTTGCGATCCTCCTGTCTCAGCCTTCTTAAGTGCTGGGATTACAGGCTTGAGCCACTGTGCCTGGCTTACATCATTTCTATAGGATTTTTTGCTGTTGATTTCTAACTTTATTCTATTATGATCTGAAAAGATACAAGGAATATTTTATCTTTTTATTTTTTTGTATTTCTAAGAGTTGCTTTGTGGCCTTAAATATGTTCTATTTTGGAGAAGGTTCTATGAGCTGCTGAGAAGAAAGTGTATTCACTTTTTTTGGATGAAATATTCTATAGATGTCTGTTGAGTCAGTTTGATTTATAATATTTTCAGGTGAAGAGAGTCTTTACTGAATTTGTGTCTGGAGGACTTATCTGTTGGTGAGAGTTGTGTTGAAATCATCTGGTATTATCATACTGGGGTCTTTATGTGTCTTTGAGTAGTGTCTATTTTTTGATTGGGTGCACCTACAGTTGTGGCATAAATGTTTACTATTGTTATATCTTCTTGGAATGTTCCCTTTACTAGTGTGAAGTGATCTTTTTTGTCTCTTCAGATTAATTTTGGTTTGAAGTTTACTTTGTCAGATATTAAGAGTAACTATTCCTGCTTGTTTTGGGGCTCCATTTGCATGTTATATCAATTTCCATCCTTTCACCTGCAGCCTGTGGCTGTCTTTGCCCATAAAGTGAGTTTCTTGAAAATAACATATAATGTAGTCTTATTTTTTAATCACTTCTGCCAGCCTGTCTTTTAATTGGAGCGTTGAGACAAATTATGTTTCATGTTGTTATAGGATGCTTATTAATTCCTGCCATTTTGATTTATTGATAATGTTTAATTTGGTCCTTTTTCTCATTTGTTTAGCTATTCTTCAAATGAGATTTTGGTGTTTTTTTTGTGAGCTTGGGGGGTTGTTGTGTTTTTTATTTCTTTTAAGAGTTTTTGTAGTGCTGGTGTAATAGTCATGAATTTTTTTTAGTTTCTGCTTACCTTGAGAGGTTTTTATTTCTTTGATTCTGAAAGATAGCTTGCTGCATATAACAATCTTGGTTGATAGTTATTTTCTTTCAAGACTTAGAACACATCATTCCAAACCAACCTGGCTACTTGCTTCCAAATGTGACAATATTTTTCTCTTGACACTTTTAAAATTCTATCCTTGTTCTGTATGTTAACCATTTTAATTATAATATGTCATGGAGAGGTTATTTGTTTATTTGAAGTTCTTGTTTATTTGAAGTTCTCAATGCATTCTATATCTGGATGTCCCTCTCATTCTCAAGGTTTGGAAAATTTCCTGTTATTATTTCCCTGAAGAGGTTATCCACTCCTTCCATTAGCCTATATTTCACAACCCTCTTCAGTTCCATTGATTCTTAAATTTGGCCCCTTAATATTATCCTAGAATTCTTGCATATTCTATTCATGGTTACTTATTTTCTTTTCTTTAATGTTGTCTGAATGTTCAAGGTCAGTTACTTTGTCTTCTAGATCTGAGATTCTGTCTTTAGCATGCTCTACTATATTAGTGAAATTTTCAACAGAACATTTTATTTTGATTTATTGTATCATTCATTTCTAAGATTTGAAATTCTATTCATTCTTTTTTAATATCTCTATCTCCATATTAAATTTCTCATTCATGTCCTGTACTGATTTCTTTAATGCATTCAGTTGTTTTTATGTATTCTCTTAGAATTCATTGATCCTTTTTATAATCATTCTTTTGAATTCTTTATCTGATATTTTGTCCATTTCAATATTTTAGGGGTTATTTGCTGGTGAATTATGAAATTTAGAGGTATTTTGTTACTTTATTTTTTCTTATTTCTTGTATTCCTGTGTTATTTTTATGCATCTGTTAGGATGGATTTATCTTCTACTCTTGTGTGGCCTTTTTAGGGCATGACCTTCTCTTGCCAGAGTGTCCTAGAGTGTTCTAGATTGAGACCCCTTATAGGCGTGGTACTCTCTGCCTTTGTGTTAATTCTGTTTTTGCTTTAGATGCAGATGTCCATGAGTGGGACCTGAGGGCCCACACATAGCTGTTTCTGCTTGGGGCCATGCCATTAGTTTGGGGTCTTTTGTCTCTTCTGTTCTTTGTATTAAAATATGGCTGAATTGTGAATGTGGATAATTTGTCTGTGGAACAAGATGTGCTATCTTTTAGATCAGTTTAGTTCAGCAGTGAAGTTACTGCTGTGAACTAGTAGAGTCCCTCTAGATTCTCAGCAACTTGCAGAAAAGGGGGAAACAAACAGAAACAACCAAATGAAATAATATGCAGCATTTAAGTAAATACCTGGTGCCTAGTATGACATCTAGAATACCAGTTTCAACAAAAACAGGAATAGTGGGGTCAGCAGTTACCACCAGCAAAAACAATAAATAACTGTGAACTAGATCTGGCATTAAAGACAGATGTCAACTATGTCATCCATGGCATTAATAACTGCAACAACATGAATGGTGGTGGCAGGAGTTATGTAAACCAAACATTTCTAAAAGATGATTAAAAATATCAAGAGAAAAGAAAATGTGATAGAAAGGTAGACAAAAGTTTCAAATTTTCAAAAAAGGGAATGGAGAGAATGCGGAAGAGATGTAGCAAATGATGGTTATAAAGAAGCAGGAGAGAAAATTAGAAAGAAATAATGGGAAAGAGAATAATTGAACTTGGCTTTAGTGGGATAAGAAAGGTGAGAAATAAAGAGAAAGCAAAACCAAAATAAACAAGCCAGAAACTCTAACCCTCAAAAGAAAAAGCAAGGAGAAATAACTATTATTAAAAAATGCTAAAAAGAAAAAGAGAAGAAATAGATGTGTATGTTTATATACATATATATGTATGTATGTATCCACAAACCAATCAGCATAGCAAGAACACCCGCCCCCCCCCAAAAAAAAAAACAAAGAAGGGAAGAGAGAAGATTTTTGATGAAAAATGAGAGAATCTTCTCCACTGAGGTCAACAAAATAGTCGATAGAAATGTAAGTGCCTATGCCCAACTGTCTTCCTTTCTGTTTCTTCTTAGACTATATACTGAGAGACCCAGAGAGAGCAAGGGCTGGGGTTGTTAACCTCTCCTTTTTTTGTGTGTTGCTCACCATGGTGCCTGCTATAGTGATCTAAAACTGAATTTGGTTGAAATAGTTCTCAGCTTCCCTCTTCATCAATATGAAGTAGGATGGAATGGAAAGTACTATTAATAGGAGTGTTGTCTACACACAAGATCCATGTACTCCCAAGGTAGGGTTGCTGCAGAGTTCTATGAGGGGAGTTCTGGCATCTGGGACTTAGATCTAATCAGGCCTAGGAACCTTGTTGAGTGGTATCTGCTCTGGAGAGATTAGATCAGTGCATTTCTAGGGCCAAGCAGATGCTCATCTTTTAGGAGTCTGGATCTTATTATTCACTGGGGCTAATCCTCCATACATTCTGCTGCCCAGGAACACAGTCTTCCCAGGCTTAGTTCCTGAGGGTATTCACACCTGCCTCTTCAGTTTTTCTACCTTCTTTAGCTGGTCACATGAGCTGCCAGACTCAATGGGAAAGTGAGTTGCACTCTCCTTTGTTTTTTGACCTGAACCCCCTGGATACAGTTTTTTCTGTGCCTGTTTTGCTCACATTCTGCTAGGTACACCCTAGGCTACATGTTAGATGCTTGCCCAGATAGTATGGCAATGTTTGGTATGATCTCCCAGCTTCTGCAGCAGTAAGCTACAGCATGGCCTCCTTAAGATGGCTCCCACCTGAGCTCTACTTGCCAGTTGAGAAATACAGAGCACTTTCTAAATACCAGTCATTCTGCAGCCTCTGAATCAGTTAAGCTCAGGTTGCTTTCCTGATCTACAAGTTTTTCCATGCCAAATCAGTCTGTTGTGCTTCCCTTTCTATGTTATCTCTTCTCTCTGTTGAGCCATCACTACTGCTGCTTCAGCAACCAACTTGGCTCCAATGTACTCTTTCTTGTTCTTTATTCACTGTACCCAGATTTGAGTTTCTAAGACACTCTGAGTGTCCAGTATTGAATTTTAGTGAATTCCCTCTTTCACCCACCTAAATGAGAAGCAGTGATTCCCACTGCTTGAACCTAGAGTCATGGAGTAACTAGAAATGCAGCCTTCCTCTAATCTGCCATCTTGTATCTGCTTTTGGTTTCTTTAATCAAGAAAGCAGTATTTCCTACTCAACTTCATAATAAATGAAAGTAGCCAGTGAACTGGGCTAACTTGTAGGTTCCCATTTAAAATCATGCGGTGCCTAAATAGATCCAGTCTTAAATATGAAACTAGAAAGATTATAATCTCTTTATATAAGAACAATTATGTAATTAGTATATAACCTCTTATTTTATTTAGAGACTAATGGTTCCTTAAAAAGTAAATTCTTTAGGGGCTGGGTGGTGGCTCAGTGGTAGAGCGCTTGCCTAGCATGCGTGAGTCACTGGGTTCGATCCTCAGCACCACATATAAATAAATAAAAAATAAAGGTCCATCATCAACTAAAAAAAATTTAAAAAAAAAAAAAAAAAAAAAAAAAAAGTAAATTCTTTAAATTAGATAACCCCTTTGTTCTATTTCATTTGCTGAACCCTTCTAACACACCTTTTAAGAGGCCATTTCTTTGGCTTGTTAGGGTGCGTTCTCCTCCTGTTACATCCATTTTAATGTTTTCAGGTAACTGAATGAACAAGTTAGTATTGAATATTTTTCCTTGAATTTAAAATATTTTTTTTCTTATAATTTTAATTCATAATTTTTATTGATTGATTGATTGATTTTTGGTACCAGGGATTGAACTCAGGGGTATTTGACCACTGAGCCACATCCTTAGCCCTGTTTTGTGTTTTATTTAGAAACAGGGTCTCACTGAGTTGCTTAGAGCCTTGCTGTTGCTGAGGCTGGCTTTGAACTCATGATTCTCCTGTCTCAGCTTCCCAAAGTGCTGGGATTACAGGTGTGCGCCACCACACCCGGTTACAATTTTTATTTTTATATGATGTTTCTGGAATAAAATATTTTATAATATAAAGCAGTTACTGAGCTTGAGTCATGGTTTAGCTGATGATATTTCATTATTAAGTTTCTGGCATACCAAAACTAGTTGCAGTATTCTTTAAAAAAAACCTAAATTATCACTTAGAAAATTAAATACACATTTTATTTTTGCCTATATAATTTTAATTACTCCACCATGTTATTAGTTTTAGTGAATATTAGATTTTGATGTAAGCAATAATCATTAAGATAAAAAGCATTCATTTAAGAAATAAAAAATATATAAATTACAAGACTATTTCAGAAGAATACACTCATTTATATATTCTTTTCTCTTAGCTAGACCTTAAAAATTGGAAAAAAGTGTTTATTATTAGTTTTAAAAATGTGCCTATGTACTTTCTTTTTTTAAAAAATCAATTAATTAATTAGTTCTAATTTGCCTATTTATTTTCTTTTTTAAACCATGAGGATTTTTGCAGCATGGAGTCTTCTGTGCTTAATTCAAGTTTGACAGTACTACATTGGACCAATTTGCATAATGACAATTCTTCACTAAGGCAGGATAGTAATTTACTATTTGTTTTTTAACTATAATAAATAGAATATAATTATTACATATGGAGTACTATTGAATATTTCCAAGTTCCTAGAATGATATAGTTCTTAAGCCTTATTTCCAAAAGAACAAAAGGAATAGCTTAAGAAAATATGCTGAATATTTGTAAGTCATTTGAAATTTTTATTAAGTTTTCTGCATAAAAAAGATAGTAAATTTGGAACATCATAAAGGCTCTCGAACTTTATATGGTTCAGTCTTTTTTAATTTGGACTTTTAAGGTTGTTTAGCAACATGGTTATGACTTTGTGTGTGGAAAACCAATTTTAAGTAAGTTGATGAGTTATCTGAGTATCCTAGTCCATTTGAGTTTTTAAAGAAAATCAAATAAGGAAACCATTTGTTGATTATTTGATAGACTGATGTGGTGCTAGAGATCAAATCCAGGACCCTGAGCATTCTAGGCAAGTACTCTACTACTGAGAACTATCCTTACCCTGAAAAACTATTTAAATGTGAATGTAAACTAAAACATTTCTTACTAAAACTCTTTAATAAATAAAATCAATTAAAAGTTTAGTCTTCTCAGTGTAATGAGTATGAAGACATGGATTGATTGGCCAGTTTCTGATTTTCCTGTTTTTCTAATTTCTTATATTTTAACTATCTTTAGATGTGAAAACAGTTTTGATATTAAACTTTAAGGTTATTATTAGTGAACAGATGAATTACACATTGATTTAATATAATAGAAATACGGGTTTTTTTCTTTTTCCTTTTTTTTTTTTTTTTTTTTGGTACCGGGGATCGAACTCAGGGTCACTCAACCACTGAGCCACATCCCCAGCCCTATTTTTTGTGTTTTATGTAGAGACAGGGTCTCACTGAGTTACTTAGCACCTCACCATTGCTGAGGCTGGCTTTGAACTCATGATCCTCCTGTCTCAGCCTCCCAAAGTGCTGGGATTACAAGCGTGAGCCACCACGCCCGGCTGGTTTTTTTCTTAAAAATTGAAAGTGTTATGAGGAAGAATTGAAAAATCAATTCAATTTTTAAAAATTTTCAAATTTGAAGATTGTAAGTTCAGTGAATTCCTGATTAATCAGTTGCTAATATTTTTATTTCTCTTTCTTCCCACTCTCTCTCCTTTCTTCCTCATCTCCTTTTTTCTTTTGCTTTTTCACAAATAGAATGTATGTTCTATCTCAGGACAGTGAATCACACACTAAGGTGCAATATTACTTTTTTTTTTTTGGAAGTACTAGGGATCGATCTCGGGGGCACTCTACCACTGAGTGCCTCTGAGCAACATTGTATCCCAGTCCTTTTTATTTTTAGATAGGATCTCACTAAGTTGCCCAGGCTGGCCATGAATTTGGAATCCTGCCTCAGTCTTGAGTAGCTGGTATTACAGGCATATCCCCCTGTGCACAGCCATTGCTATTATTGGTAAAGTGATTTTCTCAGAATCTATTTGAGAATATTTTGTTCAGCTTTCATTTATCTTAAATTAATTTCTTTTTTTATTCTTTTTTTCTTTCTTTCTTTTTTTTTTGGTACTGGAGATTGAACTCAGGGACACTCGACCACAGAGCCACATCCCCAGCCCTATTTTGTGTTTTATGTAGAGACAGGGTCTCACTGAGTTGTTTAGTGCCTCGCTGCTGCTGCTGAGGCTGGCTTTGAACTCACGATTCTCCTGTCTCAGCCTCCCTAAGTGCTGGGATTACAGGCTTGTGCCACCGTGCCCGGCTCTTTTCTTTTCTTTCTTTCTTTCTTTTTTTTATTATTGGAGATTGAACTCAGGGGTACTCGACCACTGAGCTACATCCCCAGTCCTATTTTGTGTTTTATTTAAGAAACAGGGTTTCTAAATAAACGCTGTTGCTTAGCACCTCACTGTTACTGAGGCTGGCTTTGAACTTGATTACTTTCTCCTGTCTCAGCCTCCCAAAGTGTTGGGATTACAAGCATGTGTCACCGTGCCCACCTATTAAATTAATTTTTTTCAGAACTGCGTATTGAACTTAGGGGTATTTATCTCTGAGCTGCCTACCCACCCTTTTTTTATTTTTTATTTTGAGACAGGGTCGAAGTTGTTGAGCTGGCCTTTAACTTGCAATCCTCCTGCCTCAACCTGCAGAATCACTGGGATTACAGGCATTTGGCACCATGCTAGGCTATAAATTTTCTTTTTAAAAGGTGAAAAGGTATAGGTTTTGACTCAGTGTAAATACTGATACATTCATATTTAAAGGACATGTAAATATTATTTTTGCTGAATTAATAGGAACAAAAATTTGAGGACTTTTGATGCTAAAGAACATTGTGTGAGTGTTATGTACTCAATCCTAGGAGTTTGTTTAGGGGGTACAATTAAAACCTTATTTGAAAGGATTTCCTTAATCTTAGACTAAAAAAACTTTTGAGTATTTGACACATTTGGGTACCAATTGTATTTTAGATTAATATAGCTGTTTAATATTAGCTGTTTTGGGGAATAAATGAAATAGATAACTGATTTAACTTGTTTTTGTTTTTGGTGGTGTTCTGAATTAGGAAGCTCTGGAGGAATATGTGAAAAAAGTAAGCTGTATTCAGATGGTAAGAAGAAATCCTTAAACACTGGAATTATTACTGTTCAGAACTATGGGTCTCATGTCCCTCCAAAAGTTTCTCATATTACTTTTGCTCATGAAGTTGGACACAACTTTGGATCTCCAGTAAGTATTTCCTAATTATTTGATTTTTTAAGTTATTAGCCTTTTGAGTAATTTTTGTTTGCTTATTTGAGGTAAAAACAAATATATATCTGAATGTTTAGTTTTTATATGCAGTAAGATACTTGACCATACTGAAAGGGAGGGGGATAGAATATTTGTGTTTAAAACAAGAAATGTAAGCATAACAGTGCCAAAATTATATGAAAACAAGGAATTTTGTATGATTTATTCAGACAGAATAATATCTGCCCATATCTCTTAGCCTTAGAGATATGACTAATTTAGATATGGATAATTTAGCCCCATTACGTACTAAACAGTGTTTACGTACTAAACAGTGTTGAGTACGTAATGCACTTAAGATCTTTTGAATGAGAAATCCCTTTTCATTGTTTAAAGTCTGTTCAGAATCTTTGGCTTTCTGCTTTGTTTCTATTAAAGCATTATTGGGATTTACTTGGATTTGTGTTTCTTTGCTGTGGAAAAAGATTGGTATCTTAAGATCTTTTATTGTGATACATTTCTAACCCACATAGAAAACTAACCCTCCCCAACTTACCTCCCAAAAGCATGACCTCATATGACCATCATCCAGAATAGATGTTGGTAAACCTTTCCTGTAAAGGGCCTGCTAGTATATATTTTTAGGCTGTGGGGGTAACATTTGGTCTCTGCTACATGCTCTTTGTTGTTTCTATAATCCTTTAAATATGGAGAAACATCCTTTTTTTTTTTTTTTTTGGTACTGGAGATTGAATTCAGGGGTACTCGACCACTGAGCCACATCCCCAACCCTATTTTGTGTTTTATGTAGAGACAGAGTCTCACTGAGTTGCTTAGCACCTCGCCATTGCTGAGGCTGGCTTTGAACTCGCGATTCTCCTGTCTCAGCCTCCCTAAGTGCTGGGATTGAGCCACCACACCCAGCTTGGAGAAACATTCTTAGTATAAGCTGTATAATAACAGTCTGTGGGTTACATTTTGCCAGCCCCTGAGTCAGAGTCAACCATTGTCAAGATTTCACTATATCTAGTGTCTGTATTCTTTGTTAAGAATGTTTAAAACAAATTTATTTATCCTTATATATTTCATAGTATGTTTCTGAAAAAAGAGATTTTCTTATATAACCATAATTGATTGTACAATTAGCAAAATTAATAGCAGTCTTTGGTATCATCTAACACTTGTCCATTATACTGAATTTTAAGTGACCTAAAGATCATTACAACAAAGGATTAGAAATACTGAAAATATTATAATTTGTGATTTTGGTAGAGCTTATTAAATGGGAAAATTTCACTTGAAAACTGTATATAAATTCATTTTTCTTATACCTTATCACTTATAAAAATAGAAATTTTTATTATTAAAAAAAATAATTTGTTGGGACTGGGGAGTAGCTCAGTGGCAAAGCACATGCTTAGTGTCATGAGGCCCTGGGTTGAATCTCCAGCACCAAAATAAATGAATAAATAAGTAAATATTATATTTATAGACTAAAATCTCTAAATACAGTGCTCTAATTTCTCCAAGATTGTAACATGTTAAGTGCTATCTCACTTAAGTTGTCTTTTCTCTTCTTAGTCCCAGTCAGAAATTGAGAGATTATTATCAAAAGAGTACTTGAGATGAGCGAAGAAATTTGTGGTTAATTTACATTTTCAAGTACAGATAAATGAATGTCCTTTCTTCTCCCGCTAGCCTCCTGATTCCAGGCCTTATGGGGGAATTGCAGTACCTTTTCAACTCCTTTTTTGTCCCCTAGTTCAGGAACTCTCAGATTTTGATACGTATGTAAATCATCTGAGGATCTCAAAATACAGATTTATTTCAGTATGTCTTTGGTGGGACCTGAGTTTCTGTATTTCTAACACATTGCCAGGTAATGCTGCTGCTGCTAGTTTGAGGACCACACTTGGAGTAGGGAATCTAGACCATTCCCTTTTCACTTCTCATCTAATCTTTTCCTTGCCCAGCTGCCAGTGAGTTGTGTTTAGTACATTAACATTATATTATGTATTGTTGATTGTTTAATGGATAAATTGGTTCTCATTCTTTGCCTTCATTGGTGTCTTTTCCTCTTATAACCAGACTGTTAATGATTTTGCCATGATTAATCACACCCTATTCTCTTGTATATATATTGTTGATTTTACTATAGATTGCAGTGACATGAAGAGTTATACAGTATTGGAATTTTTCTCTTTCTAAAATTACGGCAAAAATAGTGCTAGTGCCATACCTTACCAGAAATTAAATTGAATTCTACAGAATGAAAACTTAAAGCAAGATAATATTATAGAATACTAAAGAGTTGTTAAGTGCTCAATCTTGGTTCAGGAGAAAAGAAGGAAATAATCAGGAATAATAAAGATGATAGTAGAGGTCATATTTTTTAATTCTTACCTCAGATTGGGGAGTTGAAAATGAAAGTAACTTAAATGGGCTCCCTTGAGTGATCTCTTTCTTTTTAGAGAATGGGGTTGTTAGATTCAAAAGAAGATTTTAATTAAATTGAACTGTAATTCTAGTACTAATATTTTTGGCTCTTCTCATTTGTTCCTAAGTTACTTAAAGAGCATTGTGAAGTTTTCTTGTTTTAATGCATATTTCCAGGAGGGTAGGGCTGTTGGGATCTAGTAGTGTTTTGTTGCTTGATCTCAATGCTGGTCACATAAATGTGTTTACTTTGAGAAAATTCAGGGAGATGTACTTTGTTACTTCTGTATATAACTGATACTTTGACAGAATTTATTAAAACCAGAAAACACTTATAAACATATATACAGATTTCTGTCTCCGTTTATTCTGCAAAGTAGTGTTTTGACTTTATGTCTTAAGTTTTCTTAATTTTATTTTAAAATGGATTATTGTGTTTCTATCCTTAACATTTTTTTCTTACCTTCTTTAGGTACTGTTTAATGAGTTAGCTCTTTGATTCCTAGTCTCTATATACTTAGTTCCATGCCAATCTGTTTTGATGCTTTTTCCTATCTCTGTCTTTCCCCATCTCTCTCTAAACTAGTCATAACATGTGATTTGGGCATATATTTTAATATATAATAATTTTATAGTACTGTTACTAGTTTTAAAAGTAGATGAGCTTATTTTTATAGGCTTTTATGACAGTTTGTCCTCAATTCTAGTTCCTACTTAAAAGCTATCAGTTGTTGTATCTAGACTTCTGAGACTCCTTCTCTTCTAAGACAATGACCCCTAACATAGCAAATTGTTTTTCTACTCACAGTCTCAAACAATTGTAAGGTCCTTCCTAAAGAAGAGGCCATGGCTTCCATTTTTTTTTCTCTGATCAGAAAATTATGTTTAATCAGTTGACCTGAAAACCTTATTTTACTTTCTGTTTATATAACTTTATATTCTGTTTGATAGCATGATTCTGGAACAGAGTGCACACCAGGAGAATCTAAGAATTTAGGACAAAAAGAAAATGGCAATTATATCATGTATGCAAGAGCAACATCTGGGGACAAACTTAACAACAATAAATTCTCACTCTGTAGCATTAGAAATATAAGCCAAGTTCTTGAGAAGAAGAGAAACAACTGCTTTGTTGGTATGTATATTTTCCCAACATTTTATTACAAACATTTTTAAATGTTCAGAAAATGAAAAAATTACAGTGAGCACTTGGTTGTATTTGTTTTATCATGTAGTTATTATTCATTCCTTATTTATCCATTCCTCATCTCATATTTTTTTGGCAATTAAAAATAATTTGTAGGCATCAGAATACTTTACTGCAAATATTTAAGCCTATCATTAGAGTTCAATATTATTTGTAGTTTTTTTTAATGTAAGTGAAACATGTAAGTCTCAAGTGCACCATTCGATGACTTTTGACAGATGTGTTTACCTATGTAACTGTGCAGCTATCGAGATGTAAAACATTTATATCACTCCAGAAAACTCTTTTATTCCCTATCCCAATCAGTCTCTGTCCCCAGCACACTCCCAGAGGCAACTACTAGCAGACTTATTTCACCATAGATTGGTTTTGCATCTTTTAAAATTTTATATAAATGGAATCATATAGTTTGTACCCCTTTATGGAATACTACTTTTAACTTAATATAATATTTTGAGATTCATCACTAGTATTTTTCTTCTGTTCCTGAGCAGTGTTGCCTTGAATGAATGTATCTGTTTGTTCAGCCATTTTTCTGTTGATGAACACCTATTCTATTTGGGTTTGGGCTAATATGAATAAAGCTGCTATGAAATTTTTTTTCCTCCTAATTATAGTAAAATATGTGTAAAATAAAATTTGCTATCTTAACCAACTTTAAGTGAATGCTTCAGTGACATTATAGACACAGTGTAGTGTAGTTATCACCATTATCTTTCCAAATCATTTCTTTTTTTGGTACTGGGGATTGAACCCAGAGGCACTTTGTCACTGAGTTACATCCTCAGTCCTTTTTATTTTTATTTTGAAACAAGATCTTTCTGAGTTGCTTAGGGCCTCATCAAGTTGCAGAGGCTGGCTTAGAACTTGCAGTCCTCCTGTCTCAGCCTCTTAAGTTGCTGGGGTCGCAGGCATGCACTATTGCACCCAGCCTCTGAATTGTTTCTGTCAACAGAATTACTTATCCATTAAGCGGGAACTCCTGCTTCCTTTTCCATTTAGCTCCTGGTAACCTCTAATCTTTCTGTCACTATAAATTAGCCTATTCTGGATACCTTATACAAGTGGAATCAATACAATATTTATTATTTTGTATCTCTTATTTCATCTAGCACAATATTTGCAGGGTTTGCTCATGTTATAGTATATATCAGAATTCCTTCCTCTTTGTTGGTGAATAATATTTCACTGGACATAATCACATTTTTTTTGATTATCTATTATACCTCTCTTGTGGTATTTAATGTATTCTGAATATTCTACTTTGTCTTAAAGTTTCTTTGTGTGTCCTTATTCTGTTTTACAAGATTGTATGTTACTTGGGGGCAGACGCTGAGGCCTATTTACCTTTATACATAAAGAACACTCAAAAGAGGTGTTAAATAAGAATTAAGGAGGATTCCCAGATAAGCCTAGCCTTTTGTTTATAATGGAAAATGTCATTGAGATGATTATAAATTCACATAAGGTTATAAGACGTTATAGATCCTCTGTATCCTCCACCTAGTTTTCCTACTGGTAATATCTTGCAAAACTATACTACTATATCACAACCATGAGACTGTCATTGATATATGCAGTCCACAGGTCTTAATCCGATTTTCCCAGTTTCTTTTGCTCTCATCTCTGTCTGTATTTAGTTCCGTATAATTCTATCACATTTTTAAATTTAAATATCCCACCATTATAGTCAAGATTCAGAACAGTTTCATCAGCAAAAGGATCCGTCAATGTTGCCCATTTATAAGCACATGGCTTACTGTTCACTCCTCTATCCCACTAACCCCTTCTTCATTTCTATAATTTTGTCACTTCAGAAATATTTTATAAATGGAATCATAAAGCATATAACTTTGGGATTGTCTTTTTTTTTCACCCACTTGTTTGTAGCCAAGTGCTGTGATCCCAGCAATTTGGAAGGATTGCAGATTCATTAACAATTCAGAGAGATCCTGTCTCAAAATAAAAAAGTGCTAGAAAGTTAGCTTAGTGGTAAAGTGCATTTAGATTCAGTCCCCAGTTCAATAAATAACTAAATACTGTGTAGCAATGGATCATTCTTTTTTCCTATTCTAAGTAGTATTCCATGGTATATATTTAAGTTTGTTTAACCATTCACCTGTTAAGATATCTAGGCTATTTCCAGTGTTTGGCTGTTAAGAATAAAGTAGCTATAAACATTCATGTGTAAGTGTTTTGTGTGGACATGAGTTTCCTTTCACATACATACTTTAAATCCATATAGTAATTGCTCGTTTTGTTTTGTACAAAACTACTTGTTTTCTAAGTGACTGTAGTCTTTTACATTCTCACCAGCGATATATGAACGATGTAGTTTCTCTTCATTTCACTAGTGTAATGATTTCACTTTTTTATTTGAACCCTTCTGATAGGAATGTAGTGATATTCATGCTTTTAACTTGTATTTCTCTGATGACCAAAGATGTTGAACATCTCTTCATGAGCTTATCTACCATCCATGTATCTTCTTTGGTGAAATATCTATTAGTATTTTTTGTCATTTCTAATGGGATATTTTTCCTATTAGATTTTGAGATTTACTTTTCTTTCTTTCTCTCTCTCTCTCTGTCTGTCTCTTTCTTTCTTTTTGGTATTGAGGATTAAACCCAGGACCTTGCACATGCTAGTCAAACACTCTACCACTAAGCTAAATCCCCAGCCTGAACTTTATATAGCCTAGGTACTAATTATTTGTCAGATAATGGTTTATAAATATTTTCTCCAAGGCTGTAGCTTCTCTTTTCATCCTTTATTTCAGAGTCTTTGGCTTTATCTTTTAAGGTCTTCTTTTAAAAAGGTAGATTGAAATTACATTAATGTTACCGTTTTTGTTACTGTTGTCAGGGCTGTTTTTCTGTTGCCTTTTTTTTTAATGACTGATTTATGTTTTTTTTTAATCTTGATTTTCTTTATTTTTTTTAAATGTATTCTATTTAGGTATACATGATAGCAGAATGCATTTTGATTCATTGTACACAGATGGAGCACAACTTTTCCTTTCTCTGGTTGTACATGATGTAGAATCACATCATATATGCAATCATACATGAAGCTAGGGCTATGGTGACCATCTCATTCCACAATCTTTACTGCCCTCATGTCCCCTCTCCCTGCCCTCTCCTTTGACCAAAGTTTCTCCATTCTTCCTGTGTCCTCTCCCTCATTATGGATCAGCATCCACTTATCAGAGAGAGCATTCGGCACTTGGTTTTTTGGGATTGGCTTACTTCGCTTAGCATGATATTCTCCAGCTGCATCCATTTACCTGCAAATGCCATAATTTTACTCTCTTATATTGCTGAGTAATATTCCATTGTGTATATACACCACAGTTTCTTTATCCATTCATCTATTGAAGGGCATCTAGGTTGGTTCCACAGTTTAGGTATTGTGAATTGAGCTGCTATAAACATTGAAGTGGCTGCATCACTGTAGTATGCTGTTTTTAAGTCCTTTGGGTTCTGTTGCTTTTTAATATAGAGGTGCTTATAGATGGTAGGGTCTTCATTTTGTAAATTGAATCTTCATAGTAAACTTTCTGATTGAAGTTGAGTTTAACAAATAAACATATTGCTTTGTAGGTATTATAAGAAATTATTTCCCTAAATTACAATAAAATATGTACCTGCTATAATTTTTGCATTTTATTTTTTTTATGGTACTGGAGATTGAACCCAGGGGTGCTGTATCACTGAGCTACATCTTCAACTCTTTTATTTCTTTTAGTTTTGAGGCAGGGTCTCACTAAGTTGCTGAGGCTGCCCTCAAACTTGGGTTCCTCTTGTCTCAGCCTTGCAAGTTGCTGGAATTACAGAGGTGTACCACCACACTTGGCTAATTTTTGCATTTTATGTAGTATCTATCCTGTGTGTTTAAGCTGTTATTAAATAGCTAATTTGAAGTAGTAATTCCATGTGAGATGAAAATTATTGTGTAACAAATATTGCATCTATTCTCTATCATTTTCCCTTTTCTCCTAAATTATAAAATTCATAGGAATTATAAAACTATTACTAGACTTGAAAAAATCATTATTACTTACTTAGTATATGAGTACATGTGCATTCTTCTAGTTTTAGAGAACAAAAGAGATGATGATATAAAATTAAACAGAAGGATGGAATTTCGGTAACCTCTATAATTTTCTTTGGCACATGGTTGATGTGGTTATGGATAAGAGTGAACTTTCTAAATGTAAAGCCAATCTCTCCAGAATGTTTTTATTCAGATGTACTATATGTGGGGTTCCTGTATTTGAGATGTGTTCCACACTACTTATTCAATTTCCATTTGAAGTCTGTACTATGATTATTTTCTTTATCTAGTAGAAAGAAAAGACTACAAGATTTTTGACCTAGGAGATGCTGGGTTTATTCTGTTTTGCTCATATTTAGTTGTATGGTCTCTAGCATATACTATCAACTAGTGGGAATCAAACCCACTATTCCAGTGTTAAACTCCATCAGCAAAAATTAGTACTTTAGAAAATAGTTGAAGAAATTTTCTAAAATTATTCATTGTACTTAGACCAGACTGTCTAACCTTAATTAACCAAGATCTAGACCAATACTGTTAGACTGTATAGGAATACAAAAGATATAAATAATACATGTTTCTTCCCTTAGGAGCCTGGTTTAGCTGAGAAGCAAAACTAATATACATCTTTACAAAATTACTTATTGCTTATATTATAGTCAGCCCAATAAAATGTGAGGCATTTGACAGGGCAAAGTTACCCAACTTCTTTAACAAATAAATGATGTAAAAATGAAAAAAAAAAAAGGATGAATTGTTATATTAAAATATCTTAAGAGATGTGTCAACCAGAAGCAAAACCATGAGGTGGGGAGTTGGGGTTGGGAAAGCTTTGTTTGGAAATGTGATTTAAAATCAATCAGTTGTAAAGAGACAGTAGAGGAAAATTGAACGTGTACTGACTATTAGATGCTATTAAACATCTTGTTAATTTCATTAGATGTGATAATGGTAACATGATTAGGTTTAAAAAATAAAAATCTCCTTTAGAAGTACATCCTGAAGTATTTATAGGAACCATACTATATTAGGTGGGGTTGTTTTAAAATACTACAGAAAAAAAATTGTTGGGAGTAAATGAAACAAGAACAGCTTTCATGAAACAAGAACAGCATTCATGAGAGTTCATTGTACTTATTCTTTTATTACTTTTGTATGTGTTTGAAATTTTCTGTAAGAAAATGATTTTTCCTTTTTTCCCCCTCCTGTTTGATGAAGCACTATCTTAATTTGCATTGGTATGGTATTTAGTTGCTAACATTAAACATAGTAGTCATTATTCAATACAACACAGTGTGCCTAAACAATAGAAGGTTACCACTTTTGTAAGAGACCTTAGAAGGGCCATCAACTCAAATCCTCATACTATGCAGATTAAGAAACAGAGGCTGCCAAAAGGGAAGGGAATTGCTTACTTAAGATTACATTACTACTTAGCAGGGCCCCCATTAAGACTAGGTTTCTTGATTTCCAGATTCCTAGTTTATTTTTCTTTACTTATTCATCAAATTTTTCCTTTTTCCTTGCATTACAAAGCTCTAGTGAGTCTGTGACTTTTAAATAAATTTAATGTTTACAAACAGTGCTTACCTTTTCTTATTTTCCTCAGAATCTGGCCAGCCTATATGTGGAAATGGAATGGTAGAGCAAGGTGAAGAATGTGATTGTGGCTATAGTGATCAATGTAAAGATGAGTGCTGCTTTGATGCAAATCAGCCAGAGGGGAAAAAATGCAAACTGAAACCTGGAAAACATTGCAGGTATCTTTCTAATTCTAGTAATGTTAATATTCCTGTAAAGTTACCTAAAAGCAGTTTTGATAGATTTAAAACTGAGATTAAGAGATGCATATAGTTTTGAAACTTTGTCTTTATTTGTTGTTGTATTTTACTTTTTCTGGAATGGCATTTAATATCCAGTTGGCAATTTGAATTACTTATAATTTTTGTGGTGGTTGTTAAAAAAGATCATAAAAGGGATGCTTAATAAAATACATATTGTTTAGTTGCTAACATTAAAAATGTGATGACTATCTTCCATATTTTTAGAATTTTAACTTTAAATATTAGGTAGTATACCTTTGTGCCTCATCAAATTACTTCAGTAGTGATAGATTATATGCAATAGAATATAGTTTGTACAATACTTTTTAAGTGACTGGTGTATGTATTTTAGTGTGATTTTAGCATAAAAATGGAAAAACTGATAAATTGATTAATGTATAATGTAACTATGAAAACAATGATAAGTTGCCTAATATTAAATCTATTTTCCCTTATAATATTTCCCAAAAGGCAAATAGAGTAAGGATACTGAATATAGCATATTTTGACTAAAAAACCAGATGCTTAATTACTTTTCCACACCTATTAAAATGTTCAAATATAGTAACTTCCTATTTTAATATTTGAATACTAGCAGCAGTGACATTCTTACCATTTAAATGATGAGATTTATGATTTAGAAATCAGAACCATTTCTAAGTATACAGAAAATACCTAGTGATTCACTTTTTAATCACTTAATGTTTCTTCAAGTCCAAGTCAAGGTCCCTGTTGCACAGCACAATGTGCATTTAAGTCAAAGTCTGAGAAGTGTCGAGATGATTCAGACTGTGCCAAAGAAGGAATATGTAATGGCGGCACAGCTCTCTGCCCAGCATCTGATCCTAAACCAAACTTCACAGACTGTAATAGGCATACACAAGTGTGCATTAATGGGGTAAGCATTTGATTTTATGTTTTTATATTAAACTTCATAGAACCTACTTTTCAGAGTATTTGTTGACATGTACAGCTATATAAAGTAATTAATCTTGGATTCTCAGTAACATCCATATCTCTTCCCTGACGAAGTCATGAATGTATTATGTGGGATGAGTGCCTAGTGGCATTCAGTTAACCACTGACTTGTCTTTCATCTTTTCAGTGACATGTGTTTGGTCTTCCCTGGAGAAATTTATAGTGCAGCTAGGCATGTGACTTTGTCTATGCTGATTTTAAGTTTTATAAATTAATATTTTAACAGCCTAAATAAAAGAACTCTTCTGGTCATTTTCCCTAAATGTGAGTCTTTAAAGCTTTCATAGCTAAATATCATATTCCTCAAAACGAAGAAAATTTCCTTTTTTTTTGCATGTAGAGGAGCCATAATAACCAGCATACAAATTAATGCTTATCTAATATTTCTCTGCTTTTGTTTAGTTTGGGTTTTGTTGTTGACATTACTTTAGAAAAGCTATTATCTTACTTGCTTTTACTCTTTTTCAAATGTGTTTGTATTATCCAATTCTGATATTCATCTATGTGGGTCCGTATGGCCGGGGTCAGGAGTGCTGGAGATTGAACCTAGGGTTTTGCACATTCTAGGCAAGTGCTCTACCACTGAGCCACATCCCTAGCTCTGTGCTTGTTTTTTCTTTTTAATTTTTTTTAGTTGTAGATGGACACAGTATCTTTATTTTATTTATTTTTATGAGGATCGAACCCAGTGTCTTACAGATGTGAGGCAAGCGCTCTACCACTGCGCTACAATCCCAGCCCTCTATGCTTGTTTTTAACTTGTATTTGCACTTAATTATTTTGATATTAGGAGCTTATACCTGCCTATTACTATAGGCACATTTGACTATATAAGGGTTAAATAATTTGTCTTTTATTACAGCAATGTGCAGGTTCTATCTGTGAGAAACATGGCTTGGAGGAATGTACTTGTGCCAGTTCTGATGGCAAAGATGATAAGGAATTATGCCATGTCTGCTGTATGAAGAAAAGTAAGGCTTTTAGATTCAACAGTTTAAAATGTGCTTCAAAAACTATTATTTTCTCCTAAATATTAAGTGCTAAACTTTGACATAAGTATGGACAGATAGTTCCCAGCTAAATCTATCCTTTTGAGAAAATTTTCAATATAAGATAGTGTTGTGTCTCTAGCATTAGAGTCCCTATAGTGTTTGTTTGTTTGTTTGTTTATTTGGTACTAGGAATTGAACCCAGGGGTACCTTTATTTACTGAGCTCCATCCTCAGATGGAGATGGTCTTGCTGAGTTCTGAGGGTCTCACTAAATTGCTGAGGTTAGCCTTGAACTTGAGATCCTCCTGCCCCAGACTCTCAAGTTGCTAGGATTATAGCTGTGTACCATTGCACCCGTCTTGCCTACAATGCACTATTTTAATAATACACTAGACAAAACGTGGCTAGCTTTATGGCAGTAATTTATACAAACATGGTTAGAAGGTTTTAAATTCATTATAGACATAAGTAAAGACTTGGTGGTTGTTTGTTTATATTGAAACATTAAGGTGAATTATTAATGACATTACCCAGCTGAACTAGAAAGGTCTATTTAACATGTCATGGTAATGATTTTAAGCTATTTCTTCTTTCCTTTTCCCTTCCCCCAACTGGCTCATTAAGAAATCTGTTCTTTAACTTATATTTGGCATTTCTTTCCCAGTGGATCCATCAACTTGTGCCAGCACAGGATCTGTACAATGGAACAAGCAGTTCAATGGTCGAACCATCACTCTGCAACCTGGATCCCCTTGCAATGACTTTAGAGGCTACTGTGATGTGTTCATGCGGTGTCGATTAGTAGATGCTGATGGTCCTCTAGCTAGGCTGAAAAAAGCAATTTTTAGTCCAGAGCTTTATGAAAACATTGCCGAATGGATCGTGGTAAGTATATTTTTTATCTGTAAAGAAATCTTAACTTAAAATGATTTGATCTTAATTTTACTTGGTCAGAGGTCATCACTGTTATGAGAAAATCACTTCTTTCCTATTTATACTGGAGGTGCTTTATCTGAAGGGTTTTGAAGTTTGAATATTCCTGGTTATTATTTCTTTCTAGAGTGATCAAAATCTCCACTTGTGTTTCATTCATTGCTTGATTAGTAGATGATGAGAGTCATTCAGTTTTACTGTGCTCCTTATCTCCTGAATGGGTTACTTCCTCTTGTAGTCCATGTGATTAGAACATTTTCATGAGACTTTTCCTTCAAGTTGTTTTGGAAGCCTTGCTTGCTTTTTATACTTCTCTCTTGTCTCAGTATGATAGATATCCAGCTGTGGGTTCTGGTTTGCTGAACAAGAGAGATGAGAAAGAAATTGGTGATTTTTCTGAAGTTTTTTTTTTCTGATCTTTCAATATAATTTCTGGGTCTTCATCTGGTCCATGATAGGAAATATTGAACAGTATAAGATCAGATACAGAGCCTTTTGCAGATCTGTTAGTGATTATGGATGTTCATCCAGAATTAATCCACTGAACTACATTTAATTTTTAAGCCCATATTTCTTCAAATTGTACAAATATTGAATTACTTGGAATTTTCTTAAAAGATTGTTGAGAAAGACTAGATCAGTTCACTTAAATGTTCATACATTCTGAGTGATTAAAATTTCTGTAGGAAACTTTCTGTGTGTTTGAGAATGCACTGTGCCTGAATGAACTTTGACTTAGAACTCATATCCCCCCTTTCTCAGATTACTTTTTAAATTGTGTGTGTGTGTGTGGCACATAAGACTAAGGATGCCCTAAAAGCATAAAAGTCAATGTGGGGGTCAGTCCCTTTTGTTACTCTTATAATAATGTTCTACAATAAAAAGATTGTAATTACTTTCAGCATTAAAAAGGTGCTTATTTCCCATAGGAAAATAATACCTTGTATGTTAGAATATGTGACTTTTAAATCTGTAATGATTGTGTAATGGGAAGGTCATTTGAATTGAATTTAGGGGCCAAGTTTCAAATCAAATAATTGGACAGTTGCTTTAAGACTCCTTAAAATATAATATTACTCATTTTTGGATCACTGTGGTTGTAACATAATAGATGTTCCATAACTATTTGTTGAGCCAGAGGTCCCTCCTGGCACCATAGAACAGTGGAAGGAACATAGGCTTTGGGAATCACATAAGGATTCAGATCATCTTTCTGGCATTTATCAATGCTGTGACTTCAGACAACTTAATTTTATTGGCCTTTTTTTTTCGTTCCCTGTTTTCAACTCAGAACCAGTTTATATTTTTCTCTTTTCTGATTATCTCTAATAATTTGAAATTTGGTGTACTTGTCTTCCTTAGAGGACAGTTACACAGAAAAAGAAATCTGTTAATGGGAATCTCAAAATTACATTCTACTGAGTATATATTATGCTAGATATTTTAAATTGTCTAGGCACTATATCATATCATCTGAACCCTCCCTCCCTTTGAATGGGGATCTCTTACTATGTTGCCCAGGGATGTCTGAAAGACCTGGGCTCAAGAGATTCTCCTGCTTCAGCCTACTGAACAGCTGGGACTACAGGCATACACCATTGCACCTGGTTGAAGCCAATAGTTTTTTACTTTTCTCTGTTACCTCTAATTTTGACTCATTGAATTATTTCAAATTTTTAAAACTCATTTGTTCCCACTTTTTAAAAAGGTAATAGATCTTAAGCATTTTAAAACCTTTTTAAAAATATTTTAAGTTGGTGGATTTAACAAAATCTTTTCTTATGTTCTGGAACTGATTAATAAACACTTCTAGGTTTATACAGGTTTGCCTTAAATGAGTTTGGAATAGCACATGCTTTAATTTTATATTGTTGTATGCCACTCTTTCAAAGAGCACGGCCCATAATGCATGAGGAGTAACCTTAGGCTGTTGATGCATTTGTGGGCATTAACCAGGTCAAGTGCACATAATCAAAAAGAACTGGAATGTTACTATCTTTTTGCTTGACCTGGTTAAGCTCATGCTTTGACCTTTCATCATGTCAGGGCAGGGTGTTTGTAGTGAATAATGTCGGCTGTTAGGATGCCTTGGTGTAAGAAGCTATGAAAGAGGTGAGGGTTAGTTTTACTAACTTGCCTTTCCAATAGTGCCTGGTGGCTTTTTATCTCCTTTCTGTGGTACACTATAACAGCTTTCTCCTCATGCAACAGAGTGGGAAGAACCTTAACAGTTCAGTACTTCATGGCATGCCATGTAACTGATACTTTCTTTCCTGAGGAGGAGTTGTTTATAACTACATCCAAATTTTTCAAAACTGCATTCAGTGTATTTGCTGAGTGCCTACTGTAAGACTAACTAGGAGATCATGATAGACATCCTATAGATTATCAAGGAGTCAGTCATCTAGGTCTTGAGAAATTTGAAAGTATTCATCAACAAATCTGTTGAGACTCAGGATCATTATCTCCTTATCTTTAAGTGGTATTTGAGGGCATTAATAATTCTTTTTCAGTTTTTTCCACAATTGATATATTCTCATTTTCTATCTTGTGTTAGGTTTGGCATTGTAGAAAACCATCTTTTACTTTCCCCCTCCCAAATTTATCATTGTATGCCCCTTCTCTTTTATTGCCTGCTATTTTTGTGTGTGTGTTTTTTCTTATTATGTATTCAGATTTATCAGGAACTCATTTTTTAATCATTATTTTGTCAAGAATCAGCATTTTTTCATTTTTAAATTAACTTCTCATACTGTGCTCTAACTTTATAAATCTAAGAACTAAGTATCTGATATTCTTTTTAAAAAAATATTTTTAGTTGTAGATGAACACAATAACTTCCTTTTATTTATTTATATTTATGTGGTACTGAGGATTGAACCCAGTGCCTCACATGTGTGAGGCAAGCGCTTCACCACTGAGCTACAGCTCCAGCCCAAATATCTGATATTCTTTATGAATGAAGGATTTAGAGTAGTATTTCCCAAATTCTTCACAGAGCACAAGATCCTGTGTGGATTTTCAGATGTGTCTGGAAAATACTGCACATCCTCTTGTTATCTAGGAGGATTGGGAGAAGTTGTATCATATATTCATCTTTTTAACTTCATTTTCTAAACTTACAAATTCTAGAAACCTTTAAGGCTTTCAGAACCCTTAGTATCCTTAGAAGTCATTTGGGGAACCCTTAATTTAAGAACACGGAAGGTGATCATAGTCCTCTAGAGTCCTTCATGCCCTAGTGAAAGAGGTCACACATCACTTCTGAAGCTTTAACAGTAAAGATGTAATGTTATTGGGCTTAGCAGATGGTAAGGATGCATTACACATTTGCTAGATGAATGGATTAGCTTTCTCAAATGTCATAATTTATATGGAAAAAAAATAAAAGATGTGCATGTGGTCTTAACTTTGAAGCTGCAATGTTTTCATGTTTCATCCATGATATTTTATCCTGCTTTCCCTGGCTAACCCTAAAGTAACCAAAAGCTTAGTGACCACTTGCTTTCTGCTTGGCATATTGCTGGTGGTTGGGGGTGGAGGGTTTGAAGGACAGCAGAAGAACATTTGGTCAAAGTTCAGATTACAGAATCTTCTGAAAGATAGAAAAGAAACTCTGTCCCTCTCCCCACACACTTTTTTGAGCTGATGACCAGTTTAATTATTGTATTACTTTATAGGTCCTTTTGTTTATTTAGATTATTAAATTAAATACTATTCTAATCAGTGCATGATAAATCAGACCAGTAAATTTTTTTCTTTTACTTGTCATTAGCTTTATGGAAATAACTATATTGAATAACATCTGTCTATTTCTTCTTATTTTCTCATATTTGTTAACTTCCAGGTCATTTTTAAAACTTTTGAGTGCCTTTTCTTTGTCTTTTAAGTTTACCTTAACACCCCTTATCTGTGACAGATGAGAGCCTGGCATACATTTACCACTTATCAAACATTTACTGAGAAATGATAATCTTCCTTTTTTTCAGACTAATAAGTGGGAAAATTATGATCCTTTCTTTTGAAATAATACACATATTTACATTTAGTAGTCTAGTTGACGTACTATTCCCACCACCACTTTGTAGTATGTAAAAGATAAAAACATGTAATTGAACTCACTCTGATACTTCTCTTTTAAAGGGAGCATTTAAAAAAAAAACCTCTATCAAAGGTGACCATAGTTACTATGCTCTCATTGCCATGTTCCATTTCCCCAGAAACTATAAATTTTTAAAAGCTGCTGGTATTGCCACTGAAATAATCTCAAACTTTGGACTTCTGAGATATGTAGTTACGTAGGAGAATTTGGAGAAAGGCCAGGAACATTTGCTTGATGGAACTAGAAGTTTTCAAGTGTTTAAATGCCATATTTTAGTAAATATCTGTTGATCTGAACTGGAACTAGGTCCTTTTGACCTTTATTTTCTACAAAGTTTTAACCACCATTAAATCCAGTTCTTTTTCCTCCAGTCTCCTCCTCTTACTGCCACACTGCTTGCATTGCTATTTCAGATTATGTAAGTATTGAAAAACTAGTATTTGAA
Organism: Xerus rutilus; assembly: GCA_028644305.1. Taxonomy (NCBI): domain Eukaryota; kingdom Metazoa; phylum Chordata; class Mammalia; order Rodentia; family Sciuridae; genus Xerus; species Xerus rutilus. The sequence goes on along the minus strand of CM053401.1, from coordinate 92,377,880 downwards.
GTACCAAAATAATAAAAAAAAAATTATGCCTGGTCTCTATATAAGATCTTTGTCACATTTTTTGTCTGTTAGGCAAACTAGAAATAATAAATGGGCCATTAGGAGTATTTTGAGGTCAGTATTTGGAGTAGGAGTCACTTGTAGTAGTCCAACAGGTAGTTTATTTTGTTTTGTTTTGTTTTTTGATTTTGGGCTTTTATATAGGCTAGGTACTGAAGTGCAAGAAAAAGAATTCAAGGAATGCATAATACAGTTTGGGATAGAAAAAATAGGTACTTAGAAATAGATTTTCAGTTTTGTATGCTGTTTTCACAGAAAATAGGAAACCTTACTAGGGAAGTCCTGCAGTGGGGGGGGCAGGAGGTGCTGGGGATGGAACACAGGGCCTCAAGCATACTAGGCAAGTGCTCTCCTACTGAATTCTAGCCTCTTCCCTGGGGAAGTCCTCTTTTTAAGGAGGTGAGGCCAGAGCTAAATTCTTAAGGACCAGTAGCAGCAGAGAGTATAGAAATATTTTATGGAGAGAGAACACATGACAAAGTCATAAAAATGTGAATTTTCCAAATTAAAAGTCTTTTTCCCCTAATTTCAAAAAGTTTAATTATTCTTTTTTAATTGACAAAGTAATATGTTTAAAAGTAGTCATTCTTTTGCTAGGCGTGATGTTGCACACCTGTAATCCCAGTGCTCCAGAGGCTGAGTCAGGAGGGATCATGAGTTCAAAGCCAGCCTCTGCAAAAGTGAGGTGCTAAGCAACTCAGTGAGACACTGTCTCTAAATAAAATACAAAATAAGGCCGGGGATGTGACTCAGTGATCGAGTGCCTCAGAGTTCAACTCCCAGTACCCCCTAAAAAAACAAACAAGCAAGCAAAAGTAGGTATTCTTTTTACTGTGAACCCCCAGCCTTCCCAGGATGAATTTCTTGTATGTTCTTCAGAATTAGTCTATATTGTCATAAGCATATATACTTAAGAAAAAGTAAGTGGAATCATATCACATACTTTGCTGTACTTTATTGTGTACTGAAATTTTATTTTTGTTTTTATCTCTTTCTCAGTGGTGTATCTTGAAAATCTTTGGTGGGAAGCTTTTGGAGAAGAATTTTACATAAAAGAGTTACACGGTCAATTCCATATTTTCTGTAGTCATAGCACTGATGGCCATGTGGAGGATGGTTGTGTTCAGTGAAGAGTAGGAGGACCTGTGTTAGAATGATGAACATTAGGGATAGAAGCATCTCTTTATAACACAAGTTGTTATCAACCTGAAAGTAGTAGCAAGACCCTTGTCCCTTTGCACTCCAGTATTAGATCCCTTGCAGGTGATACTGCCTCCCCAGACAGTATTTGGAAATGTACAGTAGTTATCAGAGTAACTGAGGGGCTTTACTGTCATTTGATTGATGGGGCCAGAGATGCTCCATGTCCTACATTGCTCAAAATTGTCCTTTACTATTTAGACACTGAGGGGTACTCCTATATCCTGCCTTTTGAGGGTTTAGTATTTGAGAGTGACTAAAAACAGAAAAAACAATAGGAGTCCATGGGAAACTTAAGTAATAAGGGAAAGGGAATATTATCCTAAAAACTAAGTAGAACAGAACTCTGAAAATTATTTTCTATAGGAAACAAAAGGAAATTTTAGAAAAGTCTGTCAGTCTTAGAATACAAGAAGTAATTTCCAAGCCAGATCCAGCCCTGTCAACAACCTGTTTTGTATAATATACACATGGGTTTTTTTTTAAGAAAATTTGGATGATTTGCCACCATTTAAAAATAAGTTTCATGTAAAAATTCAAATATGTAGCTTCTCTTGAAAAATCAAATCTTTCAGCAGAAAGATTGAATTGCATTACACCTTTTCTGCCTTTTAGACATTTAAGTTTGCAGTCCCTTCAATAATGTGTGATAAGAGAGACAAATATGAGACATTTTTCACAGGTTGCAGAATCAAAATGAAAATGAAAAGAAGGAAAGTGGCTATGGAACTCCCCTGTGCAGAAATCTAATCTGAGAATTATATTTGACTTTGGAGAAACCACATTCAAGTGTAAATCATCCCAAGATTGCTTTTAAGATCTCACACACACACACGTATGCAAGATAGGCATCCATGCCAGGTAGGAGGAGCCGCAGTGCCACAGAACAGGGTGTTAGAGCTTAAACAGGTTGGGAGAGTGTGAAATGGGGAAGACCATCTGTGAGGGATGTCAGGCAAGAGGCCTCCTCTACAGAGGGACAGCTGTAATGGGATGTCAGATTGCAAGTGGGTTGAGTAGAGTGTCTACATGTGAGGAGTAGGACTAAAAGGAATCAGGGCTCTTTAGAGAAATGATTGATCCCAGGATTGTGAGAGTGAAAGAACAAGATAAATCTGGGACTTGTGCCATAAAACAAGAAAGCATTCTAAGAATGATGGTGACATACCCAAAAAACACATTAATGATCATAACAGATTATAACTCATTGTATAAAATAGGAAACCATGAGGAAATAAATAAATGAATAAATTGAAAGTTGGTGAAGAACAGAACATTTACATAGTTCCAAATTACATCCCTACAAGATACTTATTGGTTACAAAAGAGAAAAAACAATCTCCATGACAAAGTTTTGGCAGATAGCATCTTAATCAAGTGACCAAGTTAACATCACCAGTAATAAAATCAGAATTGTGTTGCTTGATAGGATGCTGTGAGAACAGCATTACTTCTGTGATATTTTTACCAAAGATGTATGGCCTGAATCTAATCATAAACACCAAAGAAACCCAAATGGAGGGATATTTCCATACAAAATAACTGACTTGTGATATTCAAAAGTGTCAAGGTCTTAAAAGTTGAAGACTGAAACCTTTCCTGATTGAAGGATACTAAAGAAACATGGCAGCAAAATGTAGCCCATGATTTTGAACCAGATGACAAAATATGAATGGGGCCTGAGGATTAAATGTTAATGATGAATTATCTGATTTTGTTGACTGTGTTCTACTTATCTTGGAGACACCCTTGTGTTGAAGGAATTATATGCTAATATGTTCAGCATGGTGTATGCAACTTAGTCTCAGGTGTTTCTAGATTTTATAAAGCTTGTACTTTTCTTGGAACTTTTCTGTAAATTTAAGATTTTTTTTCAAAATGAGACAAATTATTGAAAAATTTGTAAAAGTATGCACACAGAAAAAGTGTCTGGGGATATTTTGCAACAACATGCATTTTAATTTGAACATCTATTACTTTAATTATATCATTATTGCTAGTTAAAATTAATGGTGCAGAAATGGCAATAGGCTGTTTATTACAAGACCTCAGATTGTAGAAAATCTTTTTAAATAAGAGTTTTGCTGTAAATACTTAGCAGGAAGTATATATAGTATACTAGTCTATAATAGACCAATGTGAAGATTTAGTTTTAAAGCTGTAAATATTTTGCTATCTTAAAATAGTTTGAATGCTTGGAATTACAACATAGAATTTCTTAAGAATGGAAGTAGTAATTTTTCTATATTTCTTGTTTTTTTTAATTGTTCAACTATTTGTAATTTTTCTGCAAATGAGATTATACCAATAATTTTTGAAGGCTTTATTTATTTTTAGCTAATTGATTTGTTTAACATGGCTTATGTGAAGTTTTTGATTCCTTCTGCAGTTAGGTAAATTTCACTTGTTTGCCCTATTGTGTGTATGTCCTTCAATTTTTCATATTGAAAGATAGTTAACCCCTAAATGAATGAATAAATTATAAGGAAGAAGATAACTACATATAAAACTAAGATACATATCATGAGAGTAGTCTGGGTTCCAAATTCCAAGTGACATAAAGAAACAAAGTGGGGCTGGAGGTGTAGGTCAGTGGTAGAATGCTTGCCTAGCATGGGTGAGACCCTAGGTTCAATCCTTAGCACTGCAAAATTTAAAAATAATAATAGTAAATAAATAAATAAATTAATTAAAATAGAGGAAAGGAAGACTTAAAAAAAGATAGACTTTCTAGTCTTAACTTTGATAATTAGAAAACAATATAAACTAAAGAGTATTTTAAAAGTCTACTCACTAGTTTAAAGCAAGTTATATACCTTCTGAACCATGAAAGTATAAAAGCAAACAAAATGCAGTTTATAAGACTAAAAGTCAAAACACAAAGGAAATATTTGAGTCAGAATATACTTAATAATATGGGAAAATGTGAAATAAGCTACACAAAACGACTTCAGTTTTGCATGTGTGTTTGTTATGTATGGCATAGTTATATAAGAGAATGAAAGGAAAATAAGATTGGCTTCCTTTAGGAGATGAAATTCTGGGTGATTTCTATTTTCTCCTTTTAACTTTTTTTTTAATACTTAATAAATGTGCATATATACAATAGATGTGCATATCCCAATAAGTGTTCTTTAAAAATTAAATTGTAATCTGTTCTATATTTTATATTCTAAAATATTTGAGAGTTTTTTCAGTGGAAAAATCTGTTTATTTCTAGGCTCATTGGTGGGCAGTATTACTCATGGGAATTGCCTTGATTATGTTAATGGCTGGATTTATCAAGATATGCAGTGTTCATACTCCAAGTAGTAATCCAAAGTTGCCTCCTCCTAAACCACTACCAGGTAAGTACAGTTGGACAAAGTGTATGTTTATATAACTCAGAGCCATTTAGCAGGTGAATTGAATTAACGAGTCTTTAGTTAAGCACATTGTAGAACTTTCTTGTTGAGAATGAAATTACTGCATGAATGATTTAGTTGATGTTTAAGTGTGTGGGTTTTTTTTGTTGTTGTTTTGTTTTGTTTTTTGGTACTGGGGATTGAACTCAGGGGGACTTGACCACTGAGCCACATCCCCAGCTCTATTTTGTTTTTTATTTAGAGACAGGGTCTCACTGAGTTGCTTAGCTCCTTGCTTTTGCTGAGGCTGGTTTTGAACTCACGATCTTCCTGCCTTAGGCTCCTAAGCCGCTGGGATTACAGGCATGTGCCACCACGCCTGGTACTTAAATGTGCTTTTTATCAACCCAATCTAGCTAATGACTGCCAGTTTATTGCTATTTATATATCTTGAGTATCTAAAAATATTTAAAACTAGAAATTTTTATTTTGGCTTGATATTGTTTTTCTTTCATATTCTGATATTTTCCTTTGTTTTTATTGTGGTAGTTGTTATGGTTTAGATATGAGGTGTCCCCCAAAAGCTCAAGTGTAAGACAGTGCAAGAAAGTGAAATGACTGGGTTATGAGAGCCTAACCCTAATGAACGCATTAATCCACTGATATGAATTTACTGGGTGGTAACTGTGGGCAGGTAGGAAGTGGCCACACCCTTCTGCCATGATATTCTGTCTTGCCTTGGGCCCAGAGCAATGGTGTTGGGTGTCTGTGCACCGAGACCTTTCAAACTGTACGCACCAAATAACTCTTTCCACCTCTAGAATTGTTCTGGGCAGATCTTTTGGTCACAATAATTAAACTAATTTTAAATTATTAGTCTATTTTAAATATTTGTGCTTCTGTTATTGTTTTAACAACAGAAATATTTTCCAGCATGAAGTTCCTTTTTCCCAGGGGCGAAGTTTGTGGGGAGTATATATAGATGCCAGGCTGAGCTAGGGTCTTAAGGTAGTGTCTTTGGTCATCAAAGAACAGTCAAGTAGTCTCCATCCCTGAAAACAACTCCTTGATTTTGTTTTCTACTGTTTGCCTCTCAGGAAGACACAGCTTTAGGGAGAGATTCTCTTTAGGTTTGCTCTGGGCATTTGGAACAGAAAAGAGGAAGAAGCCACTGCTTCAGATTTAGTCCTCACCTATTTAACACTCCCCTTCTCCAAGGTATTTGTGGCTTTATGCCGCTTTTAGGACACTTGTATGGGGGCAGACATTGCCCAAAGCCATTCCAGGGGAGAGTCAGAGCTGAGTGATAGTATTCCCTCTTCTACTATTACCCTACACAAAGTAGTTCAAAACTGGGAATTTTTTTCTTTCCTATTTTTTAAAATAGTTCTTTTTTTTTTTCAGCACGGCTATTGAACCTAGGGGCACTTAACCACTAAATCACATCCCCAGCCCTTTTTATTTTGTCTTTGAGACAGGGTTTCACTAAGTTGCTTAGGGCCTCACTAAGTTGCTGAGGCTAGCTTTGAACTCGCAATCCTCCTGCCTCAGCCTCCCAAGTCACTGGGATTTTGGGCATGTACCACTGCTCCTGACTTGGAAATTTGATTTTGATATTATTGCTTTCTTTAAATTCACAATGTTACTTTTTATGAATTTCTAAAGACCACATGACACTTTGTAGCAATTTAATTACTATAAATTGTGGTCCTGTTCAAGTAAAACAAATATTTTACTTGTGTATTGATTTCATTTTAAAGATATAGCACCTTTAAAAACTGGCTGTTGGGGCTGGGGTTGTGGCTCAGTGGTAGAGTGCTTGCCTAGTATGTGTGAGGCACTGGGTTCAATTCTCAGCACCACATATAAATAAGTAAAAAATTAATAAAGGTCCATTGACAACTAAAAAGAAAAATTAAAAAAAAAACCTGACTGTCATTTATTGAACTTTCATAAAAAGTGCCAAGCACCCTTGCAGGAATTATAAAATCTTCACAAAACACTGTATGGGTTAGTTGTCATTCCTCTTGTATAGACTTGGCTTCTAGGTGTCAAAGAGGTCAAAGAGGTTTAGTCATTTGCTCAGACATAAGGTAATTTTATCATGCATGTTTTTTTCAGAATCTGTGATATTAATCTAGATTAATCTGTCTAATACTTGTGGCTGTCAAACACTTGAAAAGTGACTAGTTTCAGCTGATATGTAAAATACTAGACTTTGAAGATAGTGTAAAAAATGAAATATTTTATTAATAATTTTTTATACTGAGTACATCTTAAATTTGTTTTCAAATCTTGTTTCTTTTCTGTGGCTACCAGAAAATGTAAAACTATTTCTGTGGCTCATATTTCTGTTGATAGTGCTTATCTCCAACGTTTCTTACTGAAATAGCAACTTTGTTTTTAAAGATTTGAAAGCTCACAGTGAACTATTTTGCTTTTGTTTATAATTCACAGGCACTTTAAAGAGGAGGAGACCTCCACAGCCCATTCAGCAACCCCAGCGTCAGAGGCCTCGGGAGAGTTATCAAATGGGACATATGAGACGTTAATTGCAGCTTTTGCCTTGGTTCTTCCTAGTGCCTACAATGGGAAAACTTCACTCCAAAGAGAAACCTATTAAGTCATCATCTCCAGACTAAACCCTCACAAATAATAGTTGAAGAAAAAAATGGCAAGAGATCATGTCCTCAGACCAGGTGGAACTACTTAAAATTTAAAGCCTGAAAATACCAATTTGGGGGGGTGGGGTGGAAAAGGAACCCAATTTTCTTATGGACAGATATTTTTAACCTAATGGCACAAAGTCTTAGAAAATTATTATGTGCCCCGTGTTCCCTGTTCTTCGTTGCTGCATTTTCTTCACTTGCAGTCAAACTTGGCTCTTAATAAACTTCACAAATTGACATATATATATTTTTTTCAACTGCCAGTCAAGGCTTGGAGGCTCGACCACCTCAACATTGGAGACATCACTTGCCAATGTACATACCTTGTTATATGCAGACATGTATTTCTTACGTACACTGTACTTCTGTGTGCAATTGTAAACAGAAATTGCAATATGGATGTTTCTTTGTATTATAAAATTTTTCTGATCTTAATGAAAATTACTGTTTAATTGACATACTCAGGATAACAGAGAATGGTGGTATTCAGTGGTCCAGGATTCTGTAGTGCTTTACACAGGCAGTTTTGAAACAAGAATCCATTTACTCTTTTATTATGATAGAGTTGGTTCTTAGATTCATTTTTTCTTTATCAAATGGCTGCTATGAGCATGAGTGACTATGCTGAGGAACACAATTAAGTGTTATGCAAACTAGACATAAGCAGCATACTACTTCAGAGTTAGTTCTTTGTGTGTCTGATTTCTGCTTACATATTTTAAATTTTCTAATTCAATTCCATTTTTTAATTGATAGGGGAAATTTGATTCATACTTCAGTAGGAATTATGTCGGTGAAATGATTCTTTTCATTTGTAGCCTACTTTTTTTGTGTTTTCCATATATCTCAAGTATGCTAATTATGTTTTTGTCTGACATGGAAAAGAAAAGCTGTCTTTATTGAAATATTTGAACAGTTTTTTCAGCATATCATCACTGATCATAGGTAACCACTAAAGATGAATAATTTGCTCAACTAGTAGTTAAAATTGTAGATAGGCCTTCTGACATTTTTTTCCCTAAAATATTTTAACAACAGTGAAGTTGAAACAGCACAATGTCCTGTTCCAAATTTATTTTTTAAGCAGATGTAAATAATTGGCATTTTTAAAGAAAGAGAAAGCAAAAACATTTAATGTATTAACAGGCTTATTGCTATGCAGAAAATGGAAGAGGGCATTACAAAAAAAATTAAGCTTGTGACATATTTATTGCTTCTGTTTTCCAACTACATCATTTAAATTAAAAGTAAACATCTATGATTTTCCTGGCTTCACATAGAGGCAAATTTAGGGAAGGTTGAACAGATTTCTGTGTTTTGGTTTTTTTTCTTTTTTTCTTTCTTAAGAGTATAAGGTTTACACAATCATTCTCATAATGTGACGCAAGCCAGCAAGGCCAAAAATGCTAGAGAAAATAATGGGATCTCTTCCTTGTAAACTTGTACAGTATGTGGTGACTTTTTTCAAAATACAGCTTTTTGTACATGATTTAGAGACAAATTTTGTACATGAAACCCCAGATAGACTATAAATAATTCTAAGCAAACAAGTAGGTAGATATGTATTAAATTGCTTTTAAATCATTTAAATGCCTTTGTTTTTGAACTGTGCAAAGGTTGGAAGTGGGTTTGCATTTCTAAAATGGTGACTTTTTTTCTGCAAGAGTTCTTAGTAACTTCTTGAGTGTGGTAGACTTTGGAACATGTAAATTTTTTGCTTGTAATGTTATCCTGTGGTAGGGTTTTGGCAGGTACACACTGCCGTGTTTTATTTTGAGTCTTAAGTTAAAATGTTTTCTGAAAAGAGATACATGCACTGAACTCTTTCCACTGCAAATCAAGATGTGGTAAAAATGAAAAGATCAAGAAAATGAGATCTAATACTACTGTCAGTTTAATGTCCACTGTGTTTTATACAGTATCTTTTTTGTTCACTTTGGAAATTTTTACTAAAAATTGCAAAAAATAAAGTATTGTGCAAAGATGTAAGGTTTTTTGAAACTTGAAATGCATTAATAAATAGACTTGATGAAATCAACTTGAAAGTTCTATACTCTTTGAATTCTGAGAACTATCAAAAAAGCTTCTCACAGACAGTTTTTCCTTACTGAATGAAAGGAATTGTTTCTCATAAAGAAATTTCTTCCTTTCCACATAAGCAGAAGTTATCTTTATTCCTAGTTTGGAGTCCATGTAGAAAATATCCAGTTAGATATCTCTGTATTTACACATAATGAACATTTTATTTTTTTTATTTTTTTTTTTTTTAAATATTTTTTTAGTTGTAGATGGACACAATGTCTTTATTTTATTGCTTTGTATGTGGTGCTGAGGATCGAACCCAGGGCCCCACGCATGCAAGGCAAGCGCTCTACCGCCGAGCTACAATCCCAGCCCCATAATGAACATTTTAAAGACACCTAATCTCAACTGCTTTTCGCTGTTTCTAAACAATATTCAGTGTTGATCTTGGAGGAAGAGCTGAGTTTTGTGGTCTTATTTATATGTGTTTTTCAAAGATCTAAATGCTAAGTAATTCATTTATTTTAAAGGTCTAGTTTAATGATAAGTATATTTTAAAATTTTTAGCCAACATTTTCCTGTTGTCAGATTCATCACAAATAGAGAATTGACATTTTCATGTTTTCTAGAAAAGGAATGGGGGAGGGGCAGGTACTGGGGATTGAACTCAGGGGTACTCGACCACTTATCCACATCCCCATCCCTATTTTTTGTGTTTTATGTAGAGACAGGGTCTCACTGAGACCCTGTCTTAGCGCCTCACTAAATTGCTGAGGCTGGCTTTGAATTTGTGATTCTCCTGTCTCAGCCTCCCACAGTGCTGGGATTACAGGTGTGCGCCACCACACCCAGCTTAGAAAAGGACTTTTAACTGGTTTGGTGGCACCCATCTGTGATCCCAGCAAGGAAAGACTGAGACAGGAGTATCACATGTTAGAGACCAACCTCACAACTTAACAAGACCCTGTCTCAAAATAAAAAATAAAAAGGACTGGGGATGTAGCTTAGTAGTAGAGTACCCCTGGGTTCAATACCCAATATCCCCCCCCCCCAAAAAAAAGTAAATCTGTGAATATGCAAAAATAAGGTATTCAGAGCATAAAATGTTGATGACACCTTGAAAAGCAATACTGATTCTATAAAGCTATTTTTTCCTTAAGTAAGTCCTTATCCAAACTATATGATACTGTCTGACACAACAAAGAATACTATGTCCAAAAACTGTAATAATTTTATTATTAATTCTGTTTGTAAATTGGTACTGAAATTTAGGAAACTGCTGCAAAATAAATACATACATAAAATTCTGAACAGAATATAAACAAGTAAAAATAGCAAATTTGCAGTTATCTGAATGAATGTTGATAGTTTCATAAATAACAATATTGATTTTGATGGTCCCAAATTAACAAAGTACAATTAGTAGTGAATAGGTAGTACCTGTTTACCTATTTAATATTACTCATTTGTAGCTAGTCTTATTTTTTTTTTTTAAAAAATTGGCAGATTACTCCTTGCATGGCCCTATTCTAGTCTTATAATTCCTTTTCTTTCTTCCTTTTTTTCTGAGTCTTGTTTTTTGAGAACTATCAAAAAGCTCACAGGCAAATTTTCCTGACTAAATGAAAGGAATTAGTCTTTAGCATTTTATGCTCTGGGTACTTCATTTTTGTCATATTCATGGACTAGTGAAAAGTGAGGATTTATCCAAACTGAACAAACTAAAGTCCAGTCTCTTTCTCTGTAATGTGTGTATTTTAAGACCTAATGATTATTATTTCTCAATAGATGAGATTGGCAGCTGTGAAATTGTGGATGCTTATGCTTGAGCTTGAAAAGCCTTTAATTTCTCATTAAGTATATCTAATGAGAGGTGTCATGTTATAAACTTGGACAGCCCATCTTCATGGGTATAAGGAAGATACCACTATCCACATTTAAAGGCTCAAGGTTTCCCACAACCAAGGAGCAGCTAGCTGTAGTTGTAAAGCAGCTGCCAAGGATGGTTCATCTTTAAAGTCACTAAAGTTGTAAGAAGTTTTAGTTACCAAAACTATTTTTGACTTCTAAGAAACTAAAAGAATCATCAGTTTGTCCCACAGAGCGCAGCTTTGGTTTCAGCATTTTTCCCGCCTTGATTAAAAAAACTTCCAAGCCCAGCATGGTGGCACCTACCTGTAGTTTCAACTGCTCCAGAGAATGAAGCAGGAGGATCACTTGAGCCCAGGAGTTCAAGACCAGCCTAGGCAACACAGTCTCAAAACAGAACAAAACAAAACAAAGCCAAGCATGGTGGCACATGCCTGTAATCCCAGTTGATTCCCAGTGACTTCGGAGGCTGAGGCAGGAGGATCACAAGTTCAACCAGCCTTAGCAACATAGTGAGGCCCTAAGCAACTTAGCAAGACCCTGTCTCAAAAATAAAGGGCTAGGAATGTGGCTCAGTGGCTAAGGGCCCCCTTGGGTTCAATTCCTGGTACCAAATCAAAAACAAAAACAGATTTGATTGACTTTAATAGTTAAGTTTTTCAATTACTGTTTCTGGATCCAACTCTTCCTATTATTAAGATGCAAACTGAGTCCTTGTTTTCTACATTGCTATGTTGTTTGTAGGTATGTGTTTTATTTTTTCTAGAAATTCATTTACTTTATAATTGATAAGCTTTTCAGAGTATCTGTTCTCTCCTACAAAAAGCAACAGAATGCTAGGTAAAAATAGTGGACAGAGCACAATATTTGTAAGCTGCTGCTCTTTCCTGAAGTCCAGGCTGCAATGACAGAAATAATCCTACAAGGACAAGAAGAATTGAAGAGAAAATAACAAGAACAAAACTCTGGAAGCTGGGAAGCAGGTGGAGGAGTCCTGTCTGACTCGGCAGACTGACCCAGGGAAGCCAAATCCTAAACCAACTGGAAACAGAGAATAATCTTGTTTGTACTACCATTTGGGGACATAGCCATTGAGACATTTTTAATGTTCATTACTAAAAGCATAATACACTTTTGTAACTCACCTTTTTTATTTAATGATATATTGATATTATATCGACATTATCTTAATGACTGTAAACACTTCATTCTATGGATGTACTGTACATGTTTAACATTAACCATATCCCTATTGTTTGGATATTTATATTCCAAAGTGTTCATTATTTTAAACAATCCTATGTGGAAATCCTAAGCCTAATAAAATAAATTCCTAAAAATGGAATTTTGGGGTTACAGATTTTTTAAAGCTCATTGATAAGAAAAAAATGATACTGTCTTTCGCTGTTAGCATGTAATTTTTTAAAAAGTAAAAAAATTTTAAAGACCCATGCTTAAAAATCTGTGTGTATTCAGCAACACAAATTTATTAGAAACAATAGTGGAAGATTTCTGCTTAATTGACTTTATTAGTTTTGTACATAATTCAAATGAAGGTCAAATTTAGTATCCTAGTTGTCTCAAAATAACATTTTCTTCAGAGGAATCGAATTCTCTGGGATAAGTGACTAATTCTTGGTGTAGTTAAAGTTTGGTATAAGAGCCTAGAAAACTTGTCATAACAGAGGTCTGTCAAAATGATTCAGGAAGGATGTTGAAGTTAATTTTAGCATCAGAATAACATCTGCAACAGAGTAAGACACACTGAATATGTTTTTGCCAAATTTAACCTTTGGAATATGCTTTTAAAGACATTACAGCTAACAAGTTAATGAAAAATGATTGGTAATCACCATTTTATCCCCAATAATGGATAATCTAGACCATAATCACCTAGTGACTGCTAAAGTCACAGAAAGCAATCAGACTTACTGTCTAATGGAATTTACATGGCATGTAACATTTATAAAGCAGTCTGGCCAAAAGTCAAATCTGATCCTAATCAAGCCTCCAGACCATTTTAATAGGAATACAGAGGACAGAGGGGGCTCAGTCAGCAAAACCCAGACACTGGAAAACTACAGAACAAATAACCCTGTTTCTTCAGCAAAAAATGCAAGTAAAAAAGAAAAAGATAAATTAAGAAGCTTAACAGATAATTATACCAAGAAAATTTGTGGACTTACTTGGATCCTGATTTGAACAAACTTAAAAAATAAGGGACCATTGAGGAAATATGAAAATTGACAGTAAGGAGTTTTACAACTAATTTAACGGTGTGGTGGTTACATTTTTAGAAAAAGCCCATATCTTTTAGAGATGCAAATTGAAATATTTAAAAGTGAAATATATTTAAGATTTGTTTTTAAAAAATTGAAGTAAAAGAACTAATTGAAGTGTTGCAGTTGGCTAATGTGTGAAGATACCATTGAAACAAGATTGGTTGTGAGTTGATAGTTGAAGCTGGGCAATGGGTACTTGGGAATTCATTAAATGATTTTCTTTGCCTGTATTTATATTTGAAATTTTCCATAAAAATGTCTTTAATGTGAATTGAATTCATAGCCTCTATTTATTATTGTTTATTGAAGCCATAATTTGTGATAATAACATTCATAATGATTTTATAAAGATTTTATTTAGTGAAATTGAACTAGTCAGGCTAACATAATTATATTCTGCTCCAGTTACAATGAATGATTAATTTATTTTGACTGTTAGGGTGAACTGTTGAAGTTATCAGTCATTCAGCAATCTTACTAAGAGGACCATTAGGTTCCTCTTTGCTCCCTTAATTTTTTTGTGGGACTTGCTAACTATTTAAGGAAAATATTTTCTGCTTACCATGTCAGGGAGTATAGTCAGGTTTATTTACATTAAGCTTGTGTGTCCCACACTGGAATAAATGTTAAATAACAGTACAGTAAAAAACTTGATTCTTCTACCCTTTCTTGTTTAAATAAATCTATGGAGGTAGAACTGTGTCTTTAAAAAAGATACTTGGGAATTGTTTTTTTGAGTCAGTGTAAAGAAATTCAGAATAAGATAGTGTAGGTTGTCATATAAAAGTCACATGAGTTGTTTTTATTGTTGTTTTTTGTTTTTGGTGGGGAGGGGTACCCAGGATTGAACTCAGGGTCACTGGACCACTGAGCCACATCCCCAGCCCCAGTTTGTATTTTATTTAGAGACAGGGTCTCACCAAGTTGCTTAGCACCTCGCTTTTGCTGAGATTGACTTAGAACTCGTGATCCTCCTGCCTCCGCCTCCCAAGCCACTGGGCCATCACATGAGTTTTAGAAGTCATTTGGGAAAAATGAAGGCTAGTTGGTAATAATTTCATCTTTCTTTTTTTGGGGGGGGGGTACTGGGGATTGAACTCGGGGGCACTCAACCACTGAGCCAAATCCCCAGCCCTATTTTGTGTTTTATGTAGAGACAGGGTCTCACTGAATTGCTTAGTGCCTCCAATTGCTGAGGCTGGCTTTGAACTTGTGATTCTCCTGTCTCAGCCTCCCAAAGTGCTGGGATTACAGACGTGCGCCACCACGCCCGGCTTTTCTTTCTGTTTTTTTTTTTTTTTTTCTTTTTAAGTGCTTAATAGTCCTGCTGGCCAATTTATAATTTTGTCTTTCTAAGTATATGTTTTACAACCCTCTTTTCTCCCACTGCCTTTTGGATGTGAGCGTTAACCTTTGTATTTCTAAACACAATTCCAGTCTTTGTGAATTAAAGTTTCAATATATTGTGATTAATTTGTCATAATTTAGCTTTTCAGACCTGACTTCTTTATCATGACTGCTGTTAACTTGGGATCAGGACATGTAGCCTATCAGGCTGACTGAGGTGGTGTCCTGCAGATCTGCTGCCTGTGAAATTCTATACGTTCTTCTATCCTAACACAGGCCACATTGTCATGTAGTCCTGCCTCATTTTAGGCTAAGCTTTTAAGATAATCATCTATACTCAGTATCTACTTCAACACTCAATCACTTAACAACTTATTACAATGTGTCCTCACAGCCCTCTGGGGACTGTAGTCCATGCTCTCAGGAAGCTCACAAACTAATGGTAGGGAAGAAACCAACAGTTGGAATGTAGAGGAGTCTGTGTCAGAAACCATTCAAATTCAGGGTGCCCTGGAACTCAGGAGAAGCTTTCTGAGCATGGTGGATGTGGGAAGAGCCAAGACTGACTCAGAGGAGATATACTGAAGCCGGGTTTTGGAGTTTCAGTAGAAGTTTAACTAGTCTAACCTTACTGTCACAAGCTTTTAGAAATGATGTATTTGTAGGACTGTTCCTTAACTGATGCCTGGTCATACTTTTAGGCCTCAGTATGATGTTCCCTCTGCCTGGTTTGCCTCTTCCCACTTGGTTCTAATATAGGACTACTTTATTAATTTCCATGTCCTTGAACTGGCTATAGTAGATGTTCAATAAACATTTGTGTTTCAGTAAAGAGTATGAGCTTTGTAAATAGACAATGAAACTGATCTTACGGGATGGAACAAGTGAGAATATATTACTGACAGCCATATTTCTGAAATCTTTGATTCCATGTCTCCCTCTTCCCCAAACCCCTGAAGAGAAATTTTCTTTGAAATTTAATGTGCACCATGTTTGTAGAATATAAAACATACCCACCATGGTTTGCATGAATGGAAAAAGCACAGTTGAGCTTTGGAGCATTTAAATAAACAAATGTTAACTCCTGACAGAAGAAGACGGAGGACGTAGATTCTGAAAACTCAAATTAGAAATTATATGGGGAGGCCCTAGCTTCTTTTTGTTTGTGGATCAATGTTTTCTTTAGCTAAAGTGTGTATGGAATTCCCACCTTCTGCCTAGGCTTTTCAAACAAATATTCAGAAAAGACTGTGGGTCTTGAAGTCAAATGGAAATGCTGAGTTAAACATGAACTGTTTTGTGTATTTTTATTGGTTGGTTGGTTTGTTTTGAGACAGGGTCTGGAAATGTTACCCAGTCTTGAACTTCTGGGCTCAACAATGCCCCTGGCTCAGACTCTGGAACTACAGGCATTCATCACTGTGCCCAGATATTTTTATTTATTTATTTTTTAACGAGGTACTTCTGAGAACCTCTATTACATACTTCATACATCATAGAAAATGTCTAGATTGATATATTGAAAGCAGTTACTTCTGAGCCCTGGGATTAAGGGTTTGGGGAGAGGAAAGGACCTTTATTTTTTCCTTTACACCCTTCCATACTACTTGAATTTTTTATCAGCTCCCACTGACTGAGTTCTGCGAGCCTCACACTGACTGTAGTATGCAGTACCCCCAACTCTTAAACTGCTTTTCCCCCCTTAAGAGTCTGGGTTTTGCAGAACACACTGGTAGTGCTGCTTTGATGGCTGGTACTTTGTAGTATCCCCAGTCATGGATAGATTCTCTTTATCTAAGGAATTCTTAGGGGGCTTGGAGTTTCCCGTCTGTTAGAGCACAAGGCCTGCAGATCGTTCACAGAGATTCCAAGGACAGACCTTTCTTTAGCCTCCTCCCTCACCCTACAAGATCTCTGCTTTTTGTGTGCTTGTTAAAACTGCTTGGGGCAGTGGTCTCCAACATTCTTATCTTGCATCCCATACTTAAAAATCTTGAGTACACTCTCCTAATTTGAAAATGTTTGTTTATAAATTATATGAATGTGTTATTGCACTAGGACTATGTATGTCCTAAAATATGCAAAAAATTAAGAGATGAGATAAATAATGAAAGTTATAATGTCTCTTTCCACATTCCAATAGATCATTTTGCACACACCCAAGTGCACACAACCCACTTTGTAAACCTTTCAAGCTTTAGAGACAGAAATCTGCAAGCCAACCAGCTGTCATCTTCTCCACGTTCCTGGATTAAGGATGGTTTTCAGTAGAACACCTTGCTGCTGGAGAAGAATGCATGCCTCCTCCCGGTATTTACTTTCAAAGAAGTCCAACATTCAGTAAGTAGGAAAAAGCAAGTTTTAGTACATAGGTATGATATGGCTTTTCTTTTTTCATTTGTGAAAATACATATTCATAAAAGTGTCTAAATTGACACATTAAAGCTGTTATGTTATTTCTGAGTACTGGGATTAAAGGTCTTAAGAAGAAAACACGATATTTTCTTTTTTTTATTTTATACCCTTCTACATAGCTTGATTATTTTTTTTTTTAAATTTTTTGGTACTGGGGATTGAACTCAGGGGCACTCGACCACTGAGCCACATCCCCAGCCCTATTTTGTGTTTTATGTAGGGTCTCACTGAGTTGCTTAGCGCCTCGCCCATGCTGAGACTGGCTTTGAACTCGCGATTCTCCTGCCTCAGCCTCTCAAAGTGCTAGGATTACAGGTGGGCACTGCCGCGCCTGGCCAGCTTGAATTTTTTACAAACTGGATTTTTATAATAATTTTTAAGATTACTAAACATATTATGATGTCAACTTGGGTACAATGCATTACCAATCTTGATTGTTGAAATTGGGTGATGGGTGCGTTGGGTTTCATTATTCTAATGTGTATTTCAGTATTTCCATAATAAAAAGTTAAATAAGAACTTTGCAAAAAGAGTCTATAGAAGAACCCCACACAAATGATGATTATGTTAGGAGTGGAAAAAGGGAAGGAGAACTTCAGATACCTTCTCCTCAACATGTTCCATGAGTATACCTGGCTTTTACAATGAAAAACCACTGAAACACAAGCACACACACATGGCAGTGCCCCAAGTGCAAAGAGTTTCACATGTAGATGGGAGTATAAAGTGCTTGTGTGACTTTCCAGGTACTTGCTAGTTCCTGGGCAAATGTACAGAATGTGTAGTGCTCAGCTGTTCCATATTAAGATCTTGAGACTTATTTTTATATAGGGATTCTTGAGGTTGTTACATAATAAAGGTGAAACTGCAAGGCATAGCCAAGTGCCTCCACGTGTCTTAGCAGCAGCAGGGTGGGCACACCTAGTGCCTGCCACTCCTGACTTGCACTCTTAGTTGGTTACCAGGCTTCATTTCATGGAAGGATGGCATCTAAGTATGGCTGGTTCTCACAAGAGGTCAAAGGGAGTTACTATGGAAAGGACATTCTCTGTTGTGGAGGGCAAGGGTAGGCTGCATCATAAGCATACAGACTCTGTAAGGAATTACATGATGGTTCATTGTATTATCTAGTAGAAGTTAAATTCTGGGTGCCTCATCTCTGAAATAAGGATAATACTCTTAGCCACCTGAGGGGGACTGTGATTGGATTAAATGAGAATGTATGTAAGGCACTTTCCATATTGTAGACACTCAAATGCCAGTTTGTTTTCATGTGAAAAACTGCTTATCAAGCTGAAGACATTCAGCTTATAAGCTGCTGTTCCCTGATTTTAAGTATCTTCTCCTCAGACAGCCATGTTCAAGGATGACTGGCTAAGGGCTAATCCTTTTGCTTTTGCCAAGTTTAGGATTGATCTTATGTTTTAGCTTTTCTGTTACTATAACAAAATACCTGAGATAATCAACTTATAAAGAGATGTGTTAGTTTTCTATTGCTGTGACCAAAATATCTGACAAGAACAAGATAGAAGATGAAAGGTTAGTGGGGAAACATGGTTTCAGAGGTACAGTCCATGGTTCGCTGATTCCATTGCTGTGGGCCTGAGTGAGGTAGAACATTATGATGGAAAGGCATGAGGAGGAAAGCTGCTCAGCTCATGCTATCTGGGAAGCAGAGACAGAGAAAGGGACCAGGGACAGATCATAGCCTAAGGCCAAACCCACAGTGACCTATTTCCTACAGCCATGTCCCACTTGTCTGTAGTTTTCACCCAGTGGTCCATTCAGCTATCAGTTGATTAATCCAGCAAATGGATTAATCCACTGATGAGGTCAGAGCTTCAATCATGGCCTAAAACTCCACCTCTGTACCTTGCTACATTGGGGATCATGCTTTCAACACAGGAGCTTTGCAGGAGACATTCTAGAACCAAACCATAACAGGAAAAGTTCATTTGGCTCATAGTTTTGGAGGTTTTAGTCCATAATCAGGTGGACCCAATGCTTTTAGGCCCCTGGCAGGAATATGTGGTATAACAAAGCCTGCTCACCTCATGGTCAAGACACACACACACACACACACACACACACACACTAAGAAAAAACAGGGGCTGTGTTTGTGGCTTAGTGGTAGAGCGCTTGCCTAGCATGTGTGAGGCACTGGGTTTGATTCTCAGCACCACATAAAAATAAATAAATAAAATAAAGGTATTCCCAGCACTTAGGGAGGCTGAGACAGGAGAATTGCGAGTTCAAAGCCAGCCTCAGCAAGGGCAAGGCGCTAAGCAACTCAGTGAGACCCTGTCTCTACATAAAAACACAAAATAGGGCTGAGGATGTGGCTCAGTGGTCGAGTGCCCCTGAGTTCAATCTCCAGTACCAAAAAAAAAAATAAAAAATAAAAAAATAAAAGTATTTACCTACAACCAAAAAAATTTTTAAAAAAGAAGAAGAAGATGATGAAGAAAATGAAAGGGCAGAGATCCCATTATCCCCTTTGAGGCCATGTTCTCAGTGACCTAAGACCTTCCACCAAGCTCCACCTCATAAAGGTTCCACCATCTCCCAATATTGCTACAGGCTGGAGACCAAGCCTTTAACACATGGACCTTTGGGGAATGTTGCAGATGCAACCTATAGCATCATGTAACCTAATTCTGGCGGTAAGATCTAAGGGGTTGTCTGTTGAGTTCTGCTTTTCTTTCTCTGGGTGTTGTCATGTCTTAAGTGTGCTACTTGGAATTGCAACAGCAAACTTGCCTTAGCCTGAATATGAGGCCAATGTGAAGGACAGCAGAGTGAAGGAAAAAGAGTGCATCCTTATGACATCACTGAATTGCTGAATTGACCATTCCTGGAGCCCAGCCTACCTTAGCATCATAATCGATCAAACCTGTACCAGAGAAAGTTTGAGGTAGGGGTGGGTGGTACTTATTCAGTCATATTCATTGAGCACTTTGGAATTCAAAAATAAAGAAGTCCTGAGATGTAGGGGGTTCTGGAAAGATGAACTCATCCTGCCTCTTTGCCACTTAAAATTGAACCCATCTGCCTCTTCTAAGGAAAGCAACTGTCAGGTCCTCCTGGAGACAGACAAACCTGGGACGTGGGCAATGCTTCAGTGCCTGGCAGAATCCTGACAGAGGACTGGGGCAAGACTGCCTCCCTGCCTGGGAAACATGTCAGAGCCCTAAGGAGGGAAAGGGCGAGGTTTCTTTTGAGAATACTGACCTCTGGCTCCTGAGGAACTGACCAGATGGGTCCAGTTGCCTCCACCTGAAGAGAAAAGCAGAGAGGAGACGAGGAAGGAAGAGAGAGGCTTCCTCCCAGGGCCTCCCCAGAGAATAAGCTACCCATTTGCTGCTAGACTTGGGCCCAGGGAGGCTGAGATGACACTTCTTTCCACTATTTTGGGAATGTTGCCACTGAAGATACCCCAGCACCCCAAGAAGCAAACAAAGGAAAAGATTCCTATTGAGGCCCAGTAGCCAGGGAGAAGAATTACAAACAGAACTTTCAGTACAGAAATAGTTGCTGGCACAGATCACTTTGAACCAAGAAATAAGATTTAAGCACAGTGAAAACAAACTGATTTTCTAAGACCAAGAAAGCATGATTTTGAACTAAAATTTCAAGAGATGAATAGAAGGAGAAAGTGGTTGATGTCTGAATTAGTCTTAGAGAAACTTACAAAGAAAAATCAGGCGATGTTAGAAATCCAGAGGTGAGAGCCAAGGTGGGGAGGATGGCCATGAGGGATGAGATAGCAGAGGACACTGAAAACATAACAAAAATTTCTAAAATGAAGAGGGACTTGCATCTCAAGGAGTTCCAGGAAGGATGAATGGTAAAAAGACACCCTCCTAGGCATAGTATACTTCAGCTAAAAGTATACAAGTTTCTCCAGAGAAGATCAAGTTACTCCTAAGGGAGAAAGACTTATACTGGCATTGGATTGCTCACCTACAACACTGGAAGCTTTGTGATGAAAAACTGCCAGGCTCAGAGAAAAGGACGGTATGGAAATTTCTTTTGTTTACTATGACCTAGAAAAGCAAAGAAGGATATGCTCTCAGTTCCTTTCGTTTGGTGACTACTTACACTCAGTCTCCAGAAGAGTTGAGAGGGCCAGGAGAATATGAGAGCTTAGAAGAATAATAAAGAATAAATAGGAAAGAAGATCACATCCAAATCAGGATGCATTCTAGCTGGAAAAGTTCATTTGTCAGTCTATGAATTGTGCTGGGTCTTCTGTGCAATAGTCTATTCTCTTTCTTGAGTGGATCACATCACCATCTGTTCTAAAATCTGGTACTAAAAATAATAAGTGACTCAGCAAATCTGGGCATCAGGGCAGGTGGGAAGGAAAGAAGTGGTCCAAAGTTCCCATCTGGGGAGTGGCTATGCATCTAGGGGCAGGAGTGAATATCCTAAGATTTGTTATAAGGAATGAGCAGAGAGGACCAGAAAGAGTGTCTGGTTTCATTTGATGATAAGTGAAACCATTGCTTAGGAGCAATGAGAAAGGGAAAGGAGCTAAAAGTATAATGCAAATCTCTGAGAAATCATAAACAAAATTGTAAAGGGGAAATGATTCAATTGTTGCAAAAATAAAGACCAGTAAAATGTGGAAATAGGGGGGAAGTCAGTAAATAATTAACATCGTCTGAGTCTAATCATTGCACTAAATGTGAATGGGCTAGATTTTTCCACTAAAAGAAACCATGAGGTTGAGTTAAAATTTTAAACAAGCCGGCTATACTCTATCTAAAAGAAAAATATTTAAACCAAAGTTCTAAAGAAACTTAAAATATAAAGAAAATTTGACCATAAAGTGATGGACATAGATACTAAGAAATTATACTGAAAAAGAAAATAAGAAAAGCAAAACTAATTATCAGACAAGGGGGCATTTAATATTAAAAGTATGATAAAAAGAATATTATGTAACACCATAAGGCCCATTTTATGGATCAGAATTAATATTTAATAAAATTATGAGTATCAAATAATGTAAATGCAAATACAACTTGATAAAAATAGATCTTAAAGCTTTTTTTCAGAATCAGATCAAAATACAAAAAACAAGAATGTAGAAGAGTAATACAATCAACAAACTCACTTTCATTGATTAGTAGATAATCTTAAGTCCCTTGAGTAAAGAACAGAATTTTTTTCATTTATCCAACAGAATATTATTAAATGACTATTTGCTTAATCACAAATAAAGCCTAAGAAAATTTAGACATAATATATTTTGTAGTCACTTTCAAGAAAAATAGAAACAAATAATTTAAAAGTGACCAGAATATTCTATTCATAAGTTGAAGAATTCTTTCTGGGTAACCTTTGGAGCATAGAAGAACATAAACCTGAAGCTGGGAGCTAGCTAGAAAGTACTGAGAAAGAGAATGCTTTATCTCAAATCTATTCTCAGAGGAAATTTTAATTCACAGGTTGGATATCATTATCATTAAGAAATGACTGAAGATAAAATTGCTTGTTGCTTTTCTGTGGAACAAAAACAAATTTTTTTTTTTTGGTACTGAGGATTAAACTCGGTACAGTGGTGAGCTACATCCCTGCCCCATTTTTATATTTTATCTAGAGACAGGGTCTCACTGAGTTGCTTAGGGACTTGTTAAATTGCTGAGGCTGGCTTTGAACTCCAGATCCTCCTGCCTCAGCTTTCTGAGCTGCTGGGATTATAGGTGTGTACCTGACACTATGAATCTAGTTGTTTTGTTTGTTTGTTTGTTTTATGTGCGGTGCTGGGGATTGAACCCAGGGCCTCGTACATACAAGGTAAGCAATCTACCAACAGAGCTATATCCCTAACTCTGTGAATCTAGTTTTATGGAAAGAAAAAAATAAAACAAAAGAAAATAGGATGAAGGAATCAAGGGAAAGAGGACTGGGACTGTGGAGAGAGGCAAGCAAGTGCCTATGGCACACAATTCAAGAGGGTTGTGCGAGTGCCAGCCTAGCAGTGCAAGCACCGCACTCTTCAGGGAAGCACTCACCCTCCCTGCTGCCCAAGTGGGTAGATGCCTGCACAACCTCGCTTCCTTGGGTTTTTTTTTTTTTTTTAATTCATTTCTGGGAAATCAAAGTGAGAGTCTTGTGCATGATAAGCAAGCACCCTAGTGCCTCCTTGGAACTTTTGACCTATGTATTTTGCTTGCCTCTTCCTAGTCCTGGCCCTGACTAGAAAAGTTAAGGCTTGGAGAGAAAGCATTGCCTTGTACTTCTAAAAACATTACCTAAACTCAGAAGAACCTAGATGTAATTTATACTTACTATTATGATGCTTTTAATTTTACTATTGCATTCCAGCCTAAAGGGGAGTAGAATCAAAAGAGAGCTTACCAAAATAACTTATTGCAGTCTGTTAAATATTTGTTTTTAGAAATTGTTTTGTTTGTTTGTTTATTTATTTGTTTTTTAGTGCATTAGATCCCTTACTTTGCTTTGTATTCCTATTAATGGACCTGTTTTATGGATCTTCATGTGTCACTGTATGTAATTGTTAAATAAACAGTGCTGAGACTATTTGTGCTTCAGATTCCATTTAGAATTTTAGGGTATAAGACAGAAAACAAACTTGAAGGCTGATCAGTGGTCGTCAACCATACAGGGAATGAACCACCACCACTTGACTGGGAATGAGAGTGATTTAGAATTGCTCCAAATGGATTTTCTAAAAGGATAGCATTTAAATCTATTCTTAGGAAGAGTATCTTTAGGAATTGAGAGGAATATTACCAACCTCCAACTTGGTTTCTGTTACAGTTAAGTGAACTATTTAACTTTATTTTCGTTTTTCCTGTTTATGGGTTGCATCTAAATTTAATGTTGGACAGAGCACTACTTAGCATTCCTCCTGTAGCTTAATCTTATTTTCCATGATAAATGTGTGCGTTTGCTTCAATTACCTCAGAAAGAATTAAAATTTCAGAGTTAGTTTTGGATTTTCCAGTGCTTTAATGTTATACCTTCATTTCGCTCATCATTTTGATCATATATAATTTGCACCTATCTTGCTTGAAGATATTTCACAAAAACTTGTAATAAATGGTGTGTATAAGAAACAAGTAAAAGCTGAAATTCTGAGACTATTACATGCAGAAGCACAAAGGTTAGATGGTTTTAGAGCTGAATGTTTTTGTAGTTAAAAAAATAGGGTCATCACAATATTATCTAGTCTATTCAAGGCCATCAATAAAAGCTGTAGAATCAAATTATGAAGATGATACCACCCAAGAAAAATGGGCACCAAGTTCACTTATGTAAGTAAAGGCAAAATAAGTGAAATCTTAGCAAGTCAAGTCCAGTAATGTAATAAATGCCTTGTAACATAAGAAGGCCAATGTGGGTCACCATCAGGAAATCTATCAATATAACTTACATTATGAATAACTGAAAGAAGGAAAATAACATATTAGGAAGGCATTTCTAATGAAAATAGAAAACCACTTAAATACAATAAAGTTTACTTGCTGAAACAAAACAAAAACAATAAACTCCTCCACAACCCCAAAGCCCAAAACAAAAATGAAGTATAATAAAAGGTCTACCATTAAAGCTTTTAATTGTCATCAAGAATGAAACAGTAATGTCCACTATTGGCATTACTAGTTAACATTGCCTTGGAGCGTCTGGCAAACTCAGTGAGGTGCAGAAAAATGAAATAATCAGTATATATTGTGGTTTTTGGTGATGAAATGATTATACATCTTGAGATCCTAGTTTAAAAAAAGGCAGATAGAATTGATAAAATAATTTGATAAGGCGGGTAAATGCAGAATAAACAAAACTGTTTGTAGGAGCACTCCCTATACCTCCAACCCCTCCCTTCCGTCTTTTCCCCTTCCATGCTGATACACCGCAGGCCCAGCAGAGCGTGCCTCATTGGTTGTGACTTCAGGGCCATGATTGGTCCGAGGACCCTATATAAGCTTCTGTACTTCCTGGACTAAAGGGGTTCTGCGTCTGGCTCCGGCAGAGCAGTCTTACCTACCCCTGGAGTCTGGGTGGAGTGACTCTGTGGACCATCACCCCAAAACCTCATCCCATGAGACCCCACTTCGTCTTCCCCGAAGACCCCTTTTCATCTCTCAGGACCCCAACTCATCAAGCAGACCCACGAGGCACAACTTCAAACAATAACTGTTTTATATACTAATAATAAGCCCCATGAGATAGAAATGGACTGAATGGTTTCACAATGATGACAAAAGATTAAAATACTTAGGAATAAATGAAAACTATGTTTAAAAGTATGAAATTTTATTGAAGGACATGAGACAAATTCTGAACAAATGGAAAACATAATGTTCTCAGATGAGAAGACTTCATGTAATTAAAAGGCCAGTTCTCTTGGAACTTATCTCTGTATTTCATGTGACTCCCAATTAGAATATTAATAGAGATTACAGGGGCATTGAGTTAAATGACCTTAATGTCCATATGAAAGACTAGACACTCTGACTATACTTTAAATAAGGCCTCTATAAGAAAATAAAGGGTTTTACATCAATTGTGTGACTAGAATAAAGAGATCAATGGAGCAAAATGACGAATTAAGAACTAATTCCCCATGTGTACTTTAAATTCATGATCAAAGTATCTCAGTTTAGCACGGAAAAGTGAATTCATTTAACAAGTGATGTCGGCTCCACTTTTATCCACATGGAAGAAAATAACGTTGGCATTCTATCTCATAATGTATACAAAAATAATTTTCAGATGGACAAAAGCTTGCAAGAGACAAAAGCAAAAATAATATCAGAGGAAGATCTTTACTTTGTGTAATTGGTGATTCAGTCTGATAGAGACTTTCACCAACTCAGGAAATCCACATAATAAAGATGTTAGGCTTTGTTGACCTCAAAACATTTCAACTACTGTACAGCAAAGAAGATTATAATTAAAATCAATAGAGGAATAGATTTGTAAAAACATTTACAAAGAAGCTGGAAGATAAAAGATCTATGTATTTCAGAAAACATGTAGTTTTTACAAGTCAACAAGGAAAGACAGGTATTAAAAAGAAAATGGGATGTGAACAAGTAACTCACAATGAAAGCAAATCTGATAAACATCTGGGAAGACTCAAACTCAGCAGTAGGTAGGGAAATGAAAAGTAACAATGAGGTCCTCACTCACACCCATTGGTCTGGCAAGAACTAAAATAAGCAAGAAGTATTTCTGGCTTGGAAAGAAGGAGGGAATGTGGAATAGGTGCTCACACATTGCTGGTAGAGCTGCAAATTGTTTCAGTGTTTTAGGAAAGCAATGTGGCAACATCTATGTAATATATCCATATATATAATTTGACCTAGTAATTCTATTAAAATTTTCCCACAAGTGGGTATATCAAAGGCTATATGTATAAAGTTGTTAAATTTAGCATTTTTCAGAGGGGCAAATATCTGGAGTCAAGTGAAAGCACAACAGTCTGAGAATAATGGCAAACATTAAGATAACCTCCACAATGTGGAATATTATGCAGTCGTGAAGAATAATGAGCACTACAGCAACTGACTTACAAAGTCAGCTCAGGAGGTAGATTTCAGGAAGTATTGTTGAGTTAGAAAATCAGTATGCTGAAAAGAATGTACAGTACCACATAACATAACATTTTATCACATAACATAACATTTTATCAATAATATACCACATATATGACAGTGGTCCCACAAGATTATAATGGAGCTGAAAAATTCCTGTAACCTAGAGATGATGTAGCTGTTGTAGCTTCATAGTGCAACACTTTGCTCCTGTGTTTGCAGCAACGTTGGTGTAAATAAACCTACTGTACTGCCAGTTGTGTAAAAGTATATAGCACTTATAATTATGGGCAGTTTATAATACTTGATAATAAATGACTTGCTGGCTTATGTATTTAATACACTGCTTTTATCATTATTTTAGGATGTACTTCTACTTATTAAAAAAGAAAAGCTTACTGTAAAACAATATGCTGTGTTAGTGCAGTGACTGACCTCATCAGTTGTGGTACAGGTCTAGGATGTTCTCATGTTGGCAAAGCGGGATAATAATGCACTTCCTAGAACATGTCTCTGTTGTGGAGCGATGCATGACTATAGAATGGAATTCCATGCTTGTAAAGCAATGTCAACTCTCTTCTCTATACAAATGTGTATTATGTTCGTGTACGTGACTATAGAAACATTTCAGAGTTACATGATGTCAATGTGGGAGGGCAGAGGGCACTGGCCCAAGTGAATAAGAGTAGAAAGAAGATCATAATAATCCCTGCAGTGTGTATAATTCTATTTATATAGAACTGATCTATTTACGAGCAAAAGGAAATTAGAAAAAGGATCTGTATCTCCCGACTTGTGGGAATACCAGTGATTTATCGTTAACTTAAGAAAAGCACAAGTTGCAGAATAATCTATATTCTATGTTTCAGTTTTGGTGACGAAAGCCTCAAGTGTGTCTAAGTGTGTGCAGGTGTTTAAAAGGGTAACACCAACAGGCTGTTATTGTTCCCTGCTTGAGATCCCTGGATCAGGTGGATGCAGGGAGATGGCCAGCTTCCTCCATAGACATCTCTGCTTTGCTCTGCAGGTTGCTTTTATGCTTTTGTAAAACCAAATGGGAAATTCGAACAACCACACAAATGAAACTCAAGAGTGTGTTATAGCTTCTTCCTCAAGGAGCTTGAAGTCTGCTGTAGACCATCTTTAGACATTTGAAGCATTTGATTTTTTCTCTATGGCTTCCAGGAAAGAAAGCCAGCAGGGGAGGTGTGGAAAAGGGAGCCCTCCCTTCATGGGAGGTGCTTAGGCAAAGATGTTGTACTCCCTTGAGAGAAAGTTACCCACAATTTTCTGATGATAATTACCCAGGATATTTGTTAAATAAAAATTCCTGAAATCTCTTCTGGATCCAATGAATTAGAATCTCTAGGGGAGGGGTCTGTGCCCGGGTGATACATATGTTCAGGGAAGGCTTAGAAACACTGGCCTACATTCCTGCTATTCAGTGTGCCCTGGTGATCAGCAGCAATGCCATGGTCTGGGGGCTTGTTAGAAATGCAGGACTTTGGGCCCCACCCCAGACCTAAAAAGTTAGAAAGGCCATTGAACAAGGTCCCCTACACAGTTGGAGAAGCCCTATTCTGATGCTAACTTATTTGGCCAGAAGAGAGCTGGGATCCTCTAGAAAATGCTTTTGTGATAGATGTATTTGAAAACTAAACATGTAATCAGGAACACAGGGGAGTTTTGGTGAACCTAGCCATGAGAGATGCAGGCTAGGAGGAGGCTAGGAGGAAGAAACGAGGATATCCTTGAGGTAAGGAGGACGTCAACCCCTACACCAACCTGGCTTCCATTTTGAACTGCATAAGAAAGCAGGAGATTCTATCTTGCATAGGTATGGTAGTTGGAGCTGATGATTTAAATGAGAGAAGCAGAGCATGGTGGTGCATGCCTGTAATCCCAGTGACTTGGGAGACTGAAGCAGGAGGATTGCAAGTTCAAGACCAACCTCAGCAACTTAATTGAGAGACAAAACATACCTCCAGTGTACGTGTTTGGCTCCTTTATCTAGTATAAGGTAACTGTATGTAAGTGGGTTTGTCTCTGTGTCTTCTATTCTATACCATTGGTCTACATGTCTATTTTGGTGCCAGTACCATGCTATTTTTGTTACTATAGCTTTGTAGTATAATCTGAGGTCAGGTATTGTGATGCTTCCTGCTTCACGCTTCTTGCTAAGGATTGCTTTAGCCATTCTGGGTCTCTTATTCTTCCAAATGAATTTCATGATTGCCTTTTCTATTTCTATAAGGAATGACATTGAGATTTTAATTGGGATTGCATTGAATCTATATAGTGCTTTGGAAAGTATGGCCATTTTGACAACATTGATTCTGCCTATCCAGGAGCATGGGAGATTATTCCATCTTCTAAGGTCTTCTTCAATTTCTTTCTTCAGTGTCTTGTAGTTTGCATTGTAGAGGTCTTTCACCTCTTTTATTAAATTGATTCCCAAGTATTTTATTTTTTTTGAGGCTACTGTGAATGGGGATAGTTTTCCTAATTTCTCTTTCAGAAGGTTTATCACTGATGTATAGAAATGCAATTGATTTGTGGGTGTTGATTTTATATCCTGCTACTTTGCTGAAATCATTTATTAATTCTAAAAGTTTTCTGGTAGAATTTTTTAATCCTTTAAGTATAGAATCATGTCATCTGCAAATAATGACAGTTTGAGTTCTTCTTTTCCAATTCATATCCCTTTAATTTCTTTCGTCTGTCTAATTGCTCTGGCTAGTATTTCAAGGACTATGTTGAATAGCAGTGGTGAGAGAGGGCATCCTTGTCTAGTTCCCGTTTTCAGAGGGAATGATTCCAATTTTTCTCCATTTAGGACGATGTTGGCCTTGGGTTTAGCATAGATAGCTTTTAC
>CM053401.1:92317929-92347725 GCA_028644305.1 Xerus rutilus | reverse complement strand
TATTATTGAAATATGATTTGTAATTCCGGTCATTTTGGTTTGTTTTTGGTTTTTACCTGGAGTTGTTTTCTCTTTTGAATGGCCTTTCCCCTAGTGTAGTTCCTCTCTTTGTAAATTTTCATTGTTGGTTATCATTTCCTCCTTGTGGAATATTTTGCCAAGAATGCTGTGTAGTGCAGGCTTTCTTGCTGTAAATTCTTTTAAGTTTTGTTTATCATGGAAGGTTTTTATTTCATCATCAAATCTGAAGCTCAGTTTTGCTGGATATAGGATTCTTGGTTGGCATCCATTTTCTTTCAGAGCTTGGAATATGTTATTCCATGATCTCCTGGCTTGTAGGGTTGAAAAGTCTGCTGAGATATGAATTGGTCTCCCTTTGTATGTAATCTGGTTCCTCTCTCTTGTGGCCTTTAAAATTCTATCCTTATTCTGTATGCTGGGCATTTTCATTATAATGTGCCTTGGTGTAGATCTGTTGAAATGTTGTATGTTTGGTGTCCTGTAAGCCTCTTGTATTTGATTTTCCATTTCATTTTTCATATTTGGGAATTTTTCTGATATTATTTCATTGAAAAGATTGTGCATTCCTTTGGTTTGAAATTCTGCGCCTTCTTCTATCCCAATAAATCTTAGATTTGGTCTTTTGATGCTGTCCCATATTTCTTGTATGTTCTGTTCATGATTTTTTTACCATCTTCACTGTATGGTCAAGTTTATTTTCAATATTGGATATCTTGTCTTCATTATCCAAGGTTCTTTCTTCCAGGTGATCTAATCTGCTGGTGATGCTTTCTACTGAGTTTTTTATTTGATTTATTGTTTCCTTCATTTCAAGAATTTCTGATCGTTTTTTTTTTCACGATCTCTAGCTCTTTCTTAAAGTAATCTTTTGCTACTTGTAATTGCTCTCTTATCTCTTTGTTAGAATGATCGATGGTTGCCTTTATTTGCTCTCCTATTTCTTTGTTGGATTGATCAATTTTTGCCTGTAATTGTTCACTTATGTCATTCTTTAGTTTGCTGATTATTTTAATTATGTACATTCTGAATTCTTTTATCAACTGTGCTGTCAATGGATTATGTTATAGTGGTATCCAGGTTTATTTGGGTCACTTTCTTCCCTTGTTTTTTCATGTTGATTGTATATCTTCCTTTCTTGAAATACCAATCTGAGGTATTGCGGCTTCTATCCTATAATCTTGTATTGACACTCCAGATTACCTGTGTCTCACCTTGGAGCTACTTCTGTTCCCCCAGTGTCCCCAGATGGGCACTAATGCCACTAAAGTTGGTGGCAGAGGTAGTGGACCTACCTCTAGAGGGCAGTGGGAGTGGCCTTGGCTGGGCTCCTGAGGTGGCCCCTGAGGGCTGTTTTGCCCCTCTCTTGCACTCCTGCTGGTGAACAGGAACTCTGGAGCGGAACTGGAGGGGGGCCCAGGTCTCACTTAGGCAGGGACACAAGCAGGAGAGTCTGTGTGTGACCCTTACAGTGAGTGTGAGCTCCCCTGGGGCTGGAGGCTAGCAGGCTCTGATCTGCCTTCAGCTGGGCACCCCTGGCATTCCCTAAGGGCAGTTTGGGGCCTTCTGTCTCGCCTGACCACAGAAACTCTGGAGCGGAACTGGGGCGGGCCCAGAGCGCACTTGGCTGGGGCCTCTTCACACTGGCATCTCTGCAGGCCACTCTTACCCTGGGTGTGCCTTCCTCTGTGGCTGGTAGCTATCAGTCTCTGGGTCAACCCTTGGTTGGACACCTGTGGAGTTTCCTGAGGGTGGATTTGGGCCCTCTGAGGCTTCTGCTTGTCCATAGGAACTCTGGAGTGGAATTGAGGCGGACCCAGGCCGCCCTTGGGCGGGGCTGCCTCCACTGGGGTCTCTGCCGGGACTCTTACCTGAGTTTGGGCTCCCCAGTGGCTAGAGGTAGCAGTCCCTGGTCTCCTATTGGCTGGACATCTGTGGAGTTTCCTGAGGGCGGATCTGGGCCCTCTGCGGCTCCTGCCGGACCCCAGGAACTCTCTGATTTTTCTTTTTACCACAGACTCTAATACGGCTCTGCCTGGCATGATCACAGGTCATTTTACCAGTAGAAGTAAAAGATGTTGAGACTCTGGAGAGCAGAGGAGCCGATGTAAGCTTGGATAGGAGGTGATGATTGTTGATGACGCATCGTGCAGGAACACCTCGATTGGGGCAGGTAGCATGCAAGGCAGCAGGGGGAAGGGGCTGAGGGAAGGAGCACAAGGGGCAAAAGCCGGAGCAGGACAGGCTGTGCACCTTGGAAGGAAGTGAATTTGGCCAATGCGTCTAAACCTACAGCTCCCAAACGCAGTGCATATTAGAATCAACTGAAAGCTTTTGAAGGCTCAGTGCCTGGGTTCCACCCCAGTCTAAGCTGGGTGGAGACCCATGAATGTGGACAGTGAATCAGAGAGTGGGGTGGGATGGGACTGGAGGGAAAAGGAGGGGCTGGATTGCGGGCCTTGAAGGCCAGGGCAGTTATTCTGGACTTTTCCCAGAGAGCATTGGGAAGTCATTGGGAGCATTTTAAACAAAATTATATGATTTAACCTTTTTTTTTTTTTTTTAAAGCTCATTCTGTCCGTTGTAATAGGAATGGATTGGAAAGAGGACAGAGTTTCCAGAGATGAATTGGAAAGTTGTTGCAAAAGTCCAGGTAAGACCTAGTGGAGTCTAGGCTGGAATGATGGGAGCAGAGGTGGAAAAATAGGAGGAAAATTCACAGGATGGTGGCTGATTGTCAGGGATCAAAGGGGAGGAAACATTATGGATGCTTCTCAGTGTCCAGCACCAGCAAACGGGTGGATGGTGATGAGGATGACTGAGATAGAAGACAAGGTGTACTGTGAAGAACAGGGTTCAGGGTTCAGGGAAGGTCGTGTGCTCAGGTGTGGACATTCTGAGTTTGTGAGATAGCACAAGAGAACTGCTGAGTGGGCAGTTGGACATTTTGGAGTGTGTTGGCACTCTAGCATGGCAGTAGTGACATTGCCTAAAGAGAGAGAACTGAGCGGGCAGGGAAGGAGATTGGCATTGAAAGGTTGGCGGGGGATGGGGGGCGGGAGGGGCAGCAAAGAGGCTGAGAGGCTGGAGAATCATCAGGTCACTGATGCCTAAGGGCCCAGGCAGCATCATTTATGTTGCAGCAGGGGTTCAGAGGAGAGAAACATCCCCGTGGCCTGGCCTGGGCGAGGAAATAACTGGTGAAAATAACTGGGCCTGGGTAGAAAAATAGCATTCTATTAGACAGTAAGGAGGGAATTCTGCAGGAGCGGGGGAAAGGAAGGAAAAATAAGAAGAGTCAGTGATGGGAAGGAAGAGGTGCTGGGGGTGGTTAATCCCATAGAGGTCACTGGGATTCTAGCAGAAGTATGTGTTGTTAGGAAAGGTTAGCTGGTAGATGGTGGCTTTTGGAATTGACTGCCTGTCGACTTCCTCTCGCTCGTCTGTTTATTTCTCATCTATTTGACTTGCCTTTAATCTACCTCTGTGGGAGAGCCAGCAAGGTGCTGGTCGGCTTTGCTTCTTGCTTTGCCACTCCACAGATGACTAATGCCATCAAAGCTTTGGTAATATTTGCAGCCAGCATTACTCCAGGTGAGCACTGAAGACAGTGAGCTTCACTGGGTAGGAAAGTGCTGTCCTTTCAATGTTGAGTGGAAGGCTGTTCTCTTTTCCACTGCTTACCCACCTCAAAGACCAGCCGCAGTGTAGCTGATGCTCCATTTCCTTCTTTGTGTCTCTGACAAGGAGAGGTACGAACAAGCTTTTGCCTGGAAGGCAAGATGCCAGTGTTCTCTTCCCTGAGCGGGCTCATAAATGCAGATTCTTTGGAGAGAGGTGTGTATAATCAGTGTGTGAGCCAGTGTTTCGCCTGTGCAATGAACAGATGTGGCTGCATTATTCAGTTTCCCCATTTGACTTTCCTACTCGAATGTGCTTCAAAAAAATGTGGTGTGGATGAACGCATTTCCCCACGTGAAGATAATCCACCGACAACAGCATTGGCAGCTGGATTTGGACACACCAAGAGGAGTTTCAAATGTTCCACTGAAACCACTTGTCATGTAGGCTGCTCATGAAAGTCTCTGCCCAAAATGTTATGACGTATGGTGTCACTTCAAAATTTTCTTACTACACATGAAATAATTTCTAATTATACTTCTGGTGAAACTATATTAATATTGAAACACATCACGCTGTAGTAGAGACATGTTTGTTCAACTGTGCTCTTTATTTCCTCCTTTTTTGCATAGTGTGGAATGTGACATTTATACTCAAAGTGCATTAAGTGTGTATGTATGGTTCATAGACTGGTTATAAAAGTGAACACCTGCGCCACCACCATCCGGGGTAAGAAATAGAGTGTCACTGGTACCTGGAGCTGAAGTGTGCAGTACCTCCTTCCTTAAGTTGCTGTAGCCTCTTTCATGGTGATATTATTGCTTTTGCTTAGAGTCTTACCACCTGCGTACCCATCCCTAACAGTACAGTTTCATTTGTGTCATATTACATGCATTTATTGTGTCTGTGCAAATGTAAAACCCAGACATGCATCCTTCCTATGCTCACCCCAGCTGCCTCGCCACCTCGTGTGAATCCTGGCCCTTTCTTCTTGTGTGTAGCTTTGACACATCTCTTTCACAGCCGCCTAGCATTCTATCAGTAAGAATGTATCACAGTTCATTTATGAATCACACTGGTAAACCTTTGGGCTCTTTCTGGTTGTGATGGTCTCAAGACTCCTATAAATATTCTCATACCTGTCTCCATATGCCCTTGACTCTGTAGGCTATAGAAAGAGTGTTTTCATGTTGTTTTTTAAAAGTGCTATTTTAAATTCCTTCTGAATAGTTATATGATAAAATATGCCAATCCAATGAAAGTTGGTTTTACTATAAAGCTTAGTATTTTAGATATAATGGAAAAATTGTTCATTGGTAATATCTACCAATTCTAGACAACATACTCACGCATGCACATTTTACTCTAAAGTGGGGTCAAATGCTTCTGCAGGTAAGATTGACTTTCAGGGCAGAATGGTTCATTTTAAACATTGACTCAGCTATTCTTCCCTATCCCCCCACCTCATATCCTTTACTTTTGTGAGTCTTTCAAAGGGAAATAAAACTGAATCATGCAGGATAATTTAAAATTGATTAGTCAGAGGCAGACAGCTCTTCAGGATTTTTGTTTTCATGAGCCCTGGTTTACCTTGCTGTGAAGATAGTGTGAATTTTGAGCCGTATAGAGCTGAGCCTTTGTGCAGGTCAGGTCAGGTTGTTCAATGTGAATAGCATGTTCCTCCTCTCAGAATGACTTGAAACACACATCCAACATCTGGTATCCGTTTCTATCATGTACTTTGTGATGAAATTTGCTTTTTGAAACATTTCATTTGTTGGACAGTTTGAGATTTTTAAAAAAATTTTTCTTTCCTCTCTCTCTCTCTATGTGTGTGTGTGTGTGTGTGTGTGTGTGTATATATATATATATATATATATTTAGTTGTAGATGGACACATATCTTTATTTTAATGTGGTGCTGAGGATCGAACCCAGTGCTTCACGCATGCGAGGCAAGCGCTCTACCACTGAGCCACAATCCCAGCCCCCAGTTTGAGATTTGATACCTAACTCTGTCTTAGTCAGTTCAGGCTGCTGTGGCAAATGATCACAGAGTAGGTAGTTTAAACAGCATTTCTGTCTCACAATTCTTGATACTAGGAGTCTAGGACCAAGGTGCAGGCAGATCTGGTGTCTAGTGAGTGCCTCTTACTGGTTTGAGGATGGGCACCTTCTCTTTGTCCCCTTTCAGGCCATTAATCCCATTCACAAAGGCTCTGTTCTGGTGACCAACCATTCCCCAAAGGCTCTACTTCCAAATACCATCGTGTTGAGGATTTAGGCTTTAATGGATCAATCTTGGGAGATACAAGCGTTTAAACCATAGCCATTGAAGTATTCCTAGTTTTCCATTAGATTTTGTTGTAAGCAGTAGTAAAAACGGAGAATCATTCACAATAGCCAAGTTATAGAACCAGCCCAGGTGCCCATCAGCAGACAAAGGGGTTAAGACAATGCGGTATATATGCACAATGGGGTTTTACTCAGCCATAAAGAACACTGAAGTTACTTCATTTGCTGGTAAATGGATGAAACTGGAGAAGATGATGCTGAGTGAAATGTCAGACTCAGAAAGTCCAAGATCACATGTGTTCTCTCATATGTAGAAACTAGGGAAAGTTGCAGGGAGACTTAAAAAAGGGCATCTCACAAGAATAGAAGGGAGACCAACAGAGCAGAAGGGGATCAAGAGAAAGCGAGGAGGGAATGGGGAACAGAATCCACCTTTGGTAGATTACGCGATGTCCATATACAAATATAACATATAAATTCCACTCATGTATTCAATGATGATGCACTAATTTTTAAAAAAATAAAAGAAGGAAGATCAGTAGAGTAAGTAGATGGGGGAGGGGAGGGAAAGAAAAGGTACTAGGGAAGGAGATTGAATGAATTATGTGCATGTATAAATATGGCATAATAAATTCTACTGTTATGTATGATTGTAATGCACCAATAAATTTTTTAAAGTACATAAAAGAAGAGAATTATATTTGTTTAATTGATACCTTAATAATTTAAATGGCCAATTGTCCAACTTTCACTCTTATCACTAGCAGTTTTAGTAGCATTCTACTTCTGTGTGTTTGATTCAGCGGAATAATTGTGTGATTTTTATGATGTATCTATTAGTTTAATTAGAATCTTTTTTCTTTTAGTGAGCTGTATTATCTTCAAGAGTGTGTGTGTGTGTTATACACAACTAGTGATTAATTAGAATTTTGCTTTATTGAAGTGCTAGTTATATAACAAGGAAGTATTTTTCCAGCCTGGTTCAAAAACTGATCAGAATAAACTTGCCAGGAAATATGGGAAATTTGACTTAATTAAAATATTATAAATTAGAATAGCAGGTCTAAAATGCTCTTACATTTGTACTCATTTGCATATATTAACATTTAATTAGACATAAAATTGAGAGACTTTTAGTCATACTAACACTTGAAAATAGTTGTATAATATAGTTTTAAAAGCTCAATTTATAATAGGGAAACATGCCTCTTCAGATCTAAGCTTTATTTAGATTTATGCAAGATTCTTTATGTAATTTTGGTTTCAAAATAAGGTGACCGATCCAGTTAAGGAATAAGATTCATTTATTCTTTACACTGGGCTTCATCAAGCTCATCTGATCTTTCTGTTTGATTTTTTAGAGTTTGCTTCGCACTTCACAAAGATTTTCTCCTGCGTTGGGTGAAGTTGTAGATCATCTGTGTTTTCTAAGCAAAATGTCATCCTGAATAGAAAACATAAAACAAACAGCATTAAGTTTTAGATGGTGCCTATTGAAGTGTTTCCTCCTTTATCAAATGCTGCTCAAGTTGTGTGATGCATGTGATGTACTTTCTTCTACTAGTTCCCTATGTTTGAAGATAGTTTCATAATTTCAGAGACAAACAAAAACCAAGTCAGTGAAAACAATCAGTGTAAGCTTCCCAGGACTCTGCACTGGGGTGATTTTGGTTCTGAAAGAACTGAAAGCCCTAGGGGCAGGCTTCCTTTGTTCTCCTTTGTAACAGCTCATCAAAGGTTTGAGGGTGACTGTTGTTTCTTTCACTGCTTTGCCCTGACTCCAGGGCAAACATTCACACTTCCTCAAGGATTGCTCTGAACTCCCACCTCTCCCTCTTTGGACATGCTTCAGTTTACCTGTACCATTCTTAAAGGTCCTTGGTGTGAAGCCACTGTCATCAGCCTACACCATCCGCCTCTGCCTAGCTCAGCCCTGTTGCTCTCCCTTTCCTCATACTGCTGCAGAAACTGACAGCTAAAGAGAACTGGACATGTGTTTTGGGTCTGTCATCTATCTATCTATCTATCTATCTATCTATCTATCTATCTATCATCTATCTATCTATCTATCTATCTATCTATCTATCTATCAATCATCTATCTATCCATTCATCAGTCATCTATCATCTATCTAAATATCTAATAAGAAGTCACAGAGAATTCTAGTTTATGGCTTATGTTTTCTTTGGATTGCATCTGAGGTCAAATATTTACTAAATCAGACTCTTTAAAAGGCAGAAATGAGTAATTTATGAATGCATTCCCCAAAAATTCAAATTGTAGAGAAATATACGATGTCAAATATTAAAGACCCTCTTCACCATCACCTTTTACTAACATCACTGTCCTCCTTACTTTCATGGTTTGGTTTAGGTCTTTCTAGACCTATTTTTATATATATAAATATTCATATGCAAATACAAAGTTTTAAAATAAATGTGGGATCATACTGCTATATCTTCTGCAATTTTTCATTGCCATCACATAGTATACTCAGAGACCTGTACCTATCAGTTACATATAAGTCTATTTTGTTCTTTTTTTTTTTTAGCTGCTGCATAATATTCAATTGAATGGCTCTATCAGAAGGCATTTAGTATTTTCCTATTGATGGGCATTAATATTTTATCAATATTTACAAATAGTGC
Source organism: Xerus rutilus (assembly GCA_028644305.1). Lineage (NCBI taxonomy): Eukaryota > Metazoa > Chordata > Mammalia > Rodentia > Sciuridae > Xerus > Xerus rutilus. The sequence goes on along the minus strand of CM053401.1, from coordinate 92,339,144 downwards.
TGCAACGAACTTTGTTTTGTATGTATATGTCCTTGTGTACATTTTTATTATGTGTGAAAATACTACAAAAATAGATACCTAGAAGTAAAATCTGGGGTATTATACCATTTAAAATTCTGATAACGTAAGCTCCATGAGACCAAGGACTTAGTTCTGCTAACTGCTATGTGCCTGCTGCCCATTACAGCATCTAGCATAAGGTAGGTGCTCACTGAACAGTGGTTGAATGAAATTTCCCCGCAAAGCTTCTGTAATGTGAACTTCCATGAGTATTTTTTGAGAATGCCCATTTTTGCACACTTTCATCAATTCTGGATGTTGTTCCTCTTTTAATTCCTGCCAAATTTATGGGTGACCACTCATAATTTCATTGATTTTTTGCTTTGCATTGATATGATTCCTATGGAAATTGAATAGTTTTTCTCATTATAGTCAAGAAATTACTTATGTCTTGCTGTAGGGCCAACGCTTTCTGTTCTTTCTCTTCATCCTGTTATACAACCTTTCTCACCCCTCCCTGGTTGTGCCTTTAGGGAAAAACTTTCTCCCATGCAGGCTCTGAGCAAGTTACTTAACCAACTTATTATTTTTTTCTTACAGTTATCAGGGTGATTAAGAGTACAGGACTTAATGTTTGTATACTGACTCTGAATTTTGGTTTGCAAAAGGTACTGAAAAATCGGTAGTTGCTATTAATCTTATGGGACACACTTTCTATGATTCTCATTTAATACCAAAAAACTGAATCTCAAGGAGGTAAAGTTATTATCTGGGGCTATATCAGTGGTAAGCACTGAGGTAAAAATTTAAGTTTAGGATAGGCTGATGCAGACACTTTTTGATTCTGCCTATTATATTGCCTGACTTGCTGCCTGTCTCCTGGAAGTGCCTCTTGGCCTCAAAGCTTGTTATAGCACAACTCCAACAGCACCAACCTGAACTGTCTTTCTTTTTAGACTTCCTAGGCTATGTAATGCTGGACTCCTGCTACTCAAAGTATGGTTTACTGACCAGCAGCAGCAGCAGCAGCAGCAGCAGCAGCAGCAGCTCCTGGGAACTGTTAGAAATGCAGACTGTCAGGCCCCACCCAGACCCACTGAGGCAGAACCTGCATTTAGACATAATTTCCAGATAATCTGTATGCACTTTAAAGTTTAAGAAGCCCTGGGATAGAGCATACCATTCGCAAAAATAAGTCGTCTTGTTTTCCTAATTAGGTCCTAGAGTTTCTTCATGCCAAGAGTCACAATTCACTCATTCGTCCATACACACACACACACACACACACACACACACACACATTTATGTAAATTTTTTGGTGGGGAGGAATGCCACAACAGCACCTGGTGGTGTATAGACACATGGAAGGCACTCAGTATTATAGCTTGAAACACTATAGCACCCATAGCCCTGAGACGTCTCCCTTTTCAAGTGTGTACCTCCTACAAGCCTGAGGGTTTAATAAACCTATATAGTAATGTCCAGAATTGCATCTCTGCTAAATTAGATTAAGGAAAGTCAGATTAATTTGGCCAAGACTAATGGAGGAGGTTCCATGTTGGAAACAGTGCACGGGCGACAGACAGACAATAGATCAGACCAACCTGAGGCACATCTGGGCTCGAACAACCATTTTCAACATGTCAGACTGTGTGACTTTTGTGAGCCTCAGCTTCCTAATCTGTATAGCCAGTGCTACCTCGGTCAGGGCCGTTGGGAAGGCTACGTGGGATTAATGTTAGGGAGCACTTTGTTCAATGCCCACCATGCTCTAGCCATTCTCTAGGTGCCAGCCTCTTCCCTCCCCTCTTCCCTTCTTCAGTACCCCAGGGGTATGCACCAGTGCAGATGGCAGGGCAAGGCACTCAGAATTACCATGGGGAACAGCCACCCAAACAGAGGAATGACTGTCTAGTTAAGAGAATGTAGGAAGGGACAATGCTCAGAAGTAGTGTTGCTCCAAGGGGCCAAAAAGTCATGCAAGAATAGTTAAGTGTATAAGAGGAGAGAAGCAGTTTAATTTTCTCAGATTGATCATGTGGAGAAATCTGTTGGCAGACTGCAGAGTATGCTCTTAGTAATTGCCGGGATTTTGCATCCCGGGGAGATAAAATCTCAGAGTGTGGTTGTATAAGGGACCCCAGGGACATAAATCTGCCATGTGCCAGCTCCTGGCGGTGAAACCTGAGGCTGAGGGAGGTGTGGAGATCGGAGGTTAGAAGTCTGTTTTCCATCTCCACTGAAGGCAAGCCAAAGAGAGAAATGGGCTTCCCAACAAAGGAAAGCAACAGAGAAGAGACAAATTTCTCAGATACAGAAGGGCAGAGATAGGGAAGGGCCTGGGGAAGCACAAAATTGTCCTGTCACAGAGAATACAGAAAAGCATGGTTGCCATGGCAAAATGTGTTGGGCTTCTCTTTGCTCTGCTAAGAAGGAGCAGCTGGACCACCGTTCCTTTTCTTCACTCCCTACTCCCGACCCCAATCTCTTTTTATCCCTGGGGACTTTGGGGCCAGGAGAGAGGGTATGTCACATGGGCTCCATTTCTTAAGGTAGTCTATTTGTTCCCATTAGAATTTTTTAGGACTCTTTTTTAAAAAACATGCTATCTGTGTCTTTCCCAAGACCACGGTGAGTCAAAAGCCCCAAAGGTAGGTATAGGAATTCCACATATTTAATAAGCTTCTCAGTGATTCTTTGGCATCTAAGATTTGAAAGGCTTCACCACAGAGACAGGTAAATTGCAATTGTTGAAAGTGTTTTTCTAGGTAAACAACAAACAAGAAATGTTGTATCTACTAGCAGCAGCACCTTGGGCTAGCAACATTGACTTCATCTGGTGACTTATCTGGACAATGAAGTTTGAGAAGCCCTAGGCTGATGAGGAGGTTCTCAAATTCCAGAGGAAGGTAGCTGTTAACCATGGGGTATGGGGAAGAGACTGGTCAAATAGTCAGAAGACCTCAGCACAAATCCTTGCTCTTCCAGCTGTGGCTGTGTGATCTGGGGACGGCACTTTAACTTCCTGAGTATCACACTCCATCATTAGGCATCATCATGCCCACTGTGTTTAATACAGGTGCTGCTGAACTGTGAAACTGACTGGCACATGTGGGTGCCAAACACATTAGTTACAAGGAGGTGGCACCAGTCCTTACCTTTGCTGGGTTTCTCCAGTTTTGACTCTGATGGTCTTCAGTATGAGGCCTGAGTAGCGGGGCTCTGTGCTCCATGGGATGATGGTCTGGACTGTGTTCCAGACGTTGGCCCACACAGCGCTGTTTTCCCACTTGAACTTGATTATGATCAGCTCGCCAATGTCCACATCCAACGTGATAAGAAAGGGATAGGTTTTATTACTAACAATTCCTTCAGCCCTGAAGATGCAAAGGAACCAGACTGTTGGTTTAGTTGTAACAGGGAAATAATGCTCAGGCACATTCCAGATGCGTCAAGCAGCCTAAGGGACTTGGGATGGTACTTTTTGTGGCTTAATGGAGATGGTAATGGGCATGGCAGGTTGGAAAGGGCTTTCCAGACAGGACAGTTGGGGAAACCATATTACTTTCTGAATTAACATATTAAAAAGTTTCTGAGCCAGGCGCAGTGGCGCAGCCTGTAATCCCAGCACTTAGGGAGGCTGAGACAGGAGAATCACAAGTTCAAAGCCAGCCTCAGCAATGGCGAGGTGCTAAGCAAGTCAGTGAGACCCTGTCTCTACATAAAACACAAAACAGGGCTGGGATGTGGCTCAGTGGTCAAGCACCCCTGAGTTCAATCCCAGTACCAAAAAAAAAAAAGTTTCTGAAATGTCCTGCCACCATGAATCTAGTTCACTTTCTATAGCTTGAAAGGAAGAAGCTTGCAGAGACAGTGTGGCTTCAGCAGTTGTGTCTGGACACTGCAGCTCTCTGTGCGTGATTAACAGACACCCACACCATACTCTTCTCTCCCCAGCAATGTTCCCCTCTTCCCATGCAAATGGAAACATCTATTAAAGCAACAAAGCCTAACAGTAATAGCAAAATCAAATAGAAAAAGGATGCTCCAATTTAGAGCAAGATTTAGATGCAGACTTTGAGGCATCATTAGCAGCTTTACTCACTAATCTCCAAGACATTAAGATATCCCAACATTGACAGAGCAGCTAGATGGCCTTTCTACCACTGAGAACAATCCCCTGGGGGAGAGATGATACATGGTGCAGAGGTAACGCTGGGTTTAGGGTGCTGCAGATCGATGGAAGCTTCTATGGCATGGCTCATCCTAGCTTTCCTGTGATATGTTGTGAATATATGGGAATCCTCCCATCCTGCTCAGCTGTGAGCATCCTAAGGATGGGGTCCTCTCTTCCTCCATGGCAGAGCAGCAAGTGCTTGCTGAATGACTGAATTAGTGTGTCTACCAGAGACCTGAACCTTGGGGCAATCTTCAGCAAGCTGAGGACCATCCCTGGAGTGGGTGAGGGCTACTGTCACTTCTCAGAGGAGTCCATGTACACTGTCAAGATGCCAGAAGAAAACAGCTTTGTGCATTTTCTGGCTGGTGAAGCTGAGAGTCTCCAAATGAGGCATGGGGAGGCTGCTGCTGGTATGGTACGCAGGTGTGTAACAGGGCAAAGGACAGATGTGTGGTGGGGACTGGCACTACAGGTTAATTGAGACTGAAAATTTGTGCTAAATTGAATGATACTGATTTTATTTCTGGGCTATGCTTTCCAGAACTCACCAGAAAGGTGTTCTGGGCCTTCTTATGGACACCTGCTCCATCCCTTGCCACTGCTCCCCATCTGGATCTGCTTCCTGCACTGCACATTCCCACGGGGCTCCCTAGGGCTTCCCTCTCTGCTCACAGGGGCTTAGCAGGGTCACGTATGCAGGCAGAGGAGGGTCTCAAGGGGCTAGATTGGGTGAATGTCACACTGGACAGGGTGTTTGGAGCTGCCATAATGTGAAGAGAAGAGTAACTTGTGTCTGGCCTGATCCTTGAAAAGCAAAGTCCACCCAGACCTTGTGAGAAAAACAAGCATGGCACCCCTACAGTGGATTGTGAGGCACCTCTTGTACTCACAGAGTGACGGGAATTTTCTGCCTTTCCTCTTTTGTGCCGAGTAGCGACATGGTGAAAGTGTGTTCTACTGGTTTCTCAATTCGGTTGATGAACTGGATCTTGAACTGGTAATGATAAACTAGTGAACGAGAGAGAGTGGGGAGGGGGAGGTTAAGCAAGAAGTGTTTTTAAAAATCTCCTATTTCCTAAAATTTAAAAATGCAGAAAAGTTTGGATGGATAGATAGATTGCAAATGTTGACAGTGTTTTTTCTCCCGGAGAGGTGGGTTGTGAATACTTTTTATCTTCTTCTCTCTCACCTGTATATCTTAATTTCTACACAGGACTTACATTGTGGTTATAATATAATAATGATAAGAGGCTGGGGTGTAGCTCAGTGGTAGAGTGCTTACCTAACATGCAGGAGACCCTGGTTTTAATCCCCAGCACCACAAAACAAAAGAGATAAAAGATAAGTATTACTCAACAAAAGATTGCAGAATAGAACACAGGGGTATGATAGTTGTCATTCTCGTTGATTTCCAGATGCAAGTCCACCGGAATATTTCATATTGTTGGCCAGTGTCCCCAACAAAGGCAAGAGGAAAGAAAACACACTGCTGTTTCATACTTTTTTAGGGGCAGGGTCGGGTGGGTACTGGGGATTGAACTCAGGGACATTTGATCACTGAGCCACATCCCCAGCTCTATTTTGTATTTTATTTAGAGACAGGGTCTCACTGAGTTGCTTAGTGCCTCACTTTTGCTGAGGCTGGATTTGAACTCGTGATCTTCCTGCCTCTGCCTCCCAAGCCACTGGGATTACAGGCTAGTGTGCCACTGCGTCCGGCCTGTTTTATGCTTTTGTGTCTGTCTGATGGGGTTTGTTTCAGGGTGGGGCAGAATCCAGCTAAGAAATGTAGGCCCTAATGATCACATCTGTGTATTCTGGGCACTTCCTGGCCATGAGCTCTGTGGGGTTCAATGAGTATGTTTCCCAAAGGAAATAAGAAGACTCTAGTTCTAAAACTTGGGCTTACAAATATCTGTCTTACCAACTTGACTGTCCATTACATCCTTCTACTAGGTTGTTGAAAGAGAGTCATTTATTTTATTCTTCCTTATCTAAATACAGTCTATATTTGATTAATAAAATCAAATAGTTTACTGGAAGACAGGCATTGCCAAATACTAGTCACTGCATAATCCCACGTGCTCATCATGACAATCCTGTACATAGGTATTGTTATTATTGTCTCTATTTTATGAATAAGAAAACTGGGGCTCAGAAAGGATGAAGTGGCTTGCTCAAGGTCACATAGCAGAGTGAACTCATAGCTGCCCTTTAACCTACTGGAAGACTCCCTCCCTTCCTCCTTCCTTCCTCCTTTTCTTTCTTTCTGTATTGCAGGATTGAACCCAGGGCACTCTACCACTGAGCTCCATCCCCAACTGTTTTTATTTTTTATTTTGAGACAGGGTCTCACCAAGTTGCTGAGGCTGGCCTTGAACTTGTGCTCCTCCTGCTTCAGCCTCCAGAGTAGCTGGGATTACACATGTGTGCCACTGTAACTGGCTGTGGGGCTGTTTCGAAATCATACCATTTAGACTTGGCACAGTGGTGCATGCCTGCAATCCCAACTGCTTGGGAAGCTGAGGTGGCAGGATTGTAAATTCAAGGCCAGTCTGGGCAACTTAGCTGGAGGTGTAGTTCTGTGGTAGAGTACCCCTGGGCTCAATCCCCAGTACTACAAATAGGGGGAAAAATCCCACTTCATTTTCAAATAGCTGCTCACTGCTTGGCCTTTGTATTCCTGTGTCCATAGACTACTTGTTGCCAGTGTTCCAGCTCCAAGACGACCACAAGTTTAATATGACATGTCAGTTCTATTTGTTAGTGGTGACTGCCTGGAGCCCTAGTTTGAGATGGATTCTGAGACCGTGTCCACTCTTGGGAAGTGGGGCAAAGTTTAAGAGATTATGATGTGCTTGGATGTATTTGCCTTTCCAATTCTAGATAAAGATTAACCCACCAATCCTAATATGATGTCTTGCATGTAGTAGGTGTTTAGCAAACTTTTGTGGAGTAAACTGACAGTTTGCTTGGCAGGGATGCATCAGGATGTACTGACTTCAAGCAAGATGGAAATCACTTGCCAGGGTTTAACAGCTGAGCTTTCAGCTTTGTTGTAGATTCCTTTTGGAAAGCTTAGATCATGGTAGCTAGCCTCTTGACCGTCCCTCTCTTATGCCCAGCATGTGGAGTCACATCATCTTGGCACCCACACAATAAGCCTGGCTGTGCTATTCCCAGCACGCCACTCAGCCCTGGTGTGCAAACATTCCTGGGTCTCTAGATGCTTTACCCAATCCTACCCTTGGGCGTAAACTATCTTCCTGTTTGGATTTTGTGCAGATTTGCTCATGTGCCTACAGACGCTATCTCTAGGTTTACTTAAAGGGTTGTTTCTGAAGCACCAAATGTTTATTTATGTTGATAACAAGTAGCGACCACTAAGAGATTTGTATGCCATGAGTATTACATTTAGGAAAGAGCTAGCAGGGGTAAGGTCTGGCACCCAGCACGGAGCCCTGGACAAGTAAGTGCTCAAATTCTTGAGCCTGAACAAAGTAGCCTAATGACCTGAAGACATCACCAAACGCTGTAGCAAGAAATAAGAAAAATAAGGGCCCAAGTGCCAGGAACTGTCCCTGAACCCTGGGGGAGGCCTTCATCCCAGAAGCCTCTGGAGAGGTCTTATGGCCACTTGGGGGTTGGTCAAGGAAGCCTGCAAGTGAACAGTGGAATCAGTTGAACTCTGGCAAAAAGGGAAGGTCCTTCTGAAGACACAGGCTATATATAGGTGTCTGGGTGGAAACAGGAAGGGTGTGGACACAACCGGGTGGGAGGACTGACCTCACAAGGAGGCGAGGCACCTTCCAGAGCACTCAAGGACCCCACAGACATCGGTCTTCAGTCTAATAAATATACTATTTAGAAGTCACTGAGTGCTCAGCCCAGTGCTATGGGGCTATTGGGGATGAACAAGTGAAACTATACAATTGGCAGTATGTATAATAACAACACGGGCTCATATATGTGTATTTACTTTTGCCAGATGTTTTGCATCTATTATTTCATTTAACCCCCACAACAACTGACACTATTATTATTTCATTTTAAAGAAAAGGACACTGAAGCACAGAGAGGTTAAATGACTTTCTGAGGATCACACAGTTATAAGCAGCATAACTGGGAGGCAAGCCCAGGCAGCCTAGTTCCAGAACTTGAATTTTTAAATGTCTATACCTAGGACCAATATCTATATCCCATAAAAATGTTGAAATGTGAAAGTTTAAGATGTTATAACAGTTATTTATTTAAAAATATACCAGAAATGCCCTAAATATTCAGTCATAGAGGAGTGGCTATGAACTGATAATGATAATTTTTTTTTTTTGAGATAGGGTCCTACTATGTTGCCTAGGCTACTCCAAACTCCTGGACTCAAGCTGTTCTCCTGCCTCAGCCTCCCAAGTAACTGGGACTTGAGGCATGTGCCACCATACCCAACTAACAGTGACAATTTTGATAATGACCATTTAGTGTATTACTGTGTCGCAGACATAGAGCTCAATGCTTCATATGATTGTCTCACTTCTCTTTACAACACTTTATGTTTACTTTCTCTTCCTTCCCGTGTGATTTTACAAAGTTAGGCCACTAGACTACTGTCATGTGGCTAGTAACTGGTAATGCTGTGATCAGAAGTTAGCCTGCTGATTCTAAGCTCATAGGCCTAACTGTGTGATTTATTCTTATGAAACCATTAAAAGATATTTTTGGTATGATTTCAATGCTTATCAAAAAAAATTAAAAAAGAACCCACCAAGAAAAACCCCCACCAGGATTTGAAGTTGCATATCTAGTATGAGACCAACCCTACAAAACAGTGCATAGAAGCAGGGATATTCACAAAAATATTAACAGTGCTTAGCCCTGGAGAGGGCAGAGAGGCAATTTTCATTCTCTTCTTTATGCTTTTCTGCAAGATTCATATTTTCTACAAAAGACATATATTTTAACTAGAATCTTATTGGGAAAAGAAAGAGCTTTTAAAAATATTTAAAAAGAAAATAAGAGACCTAGAAGCTGCTGTGTCTTGGCTTTGGAGGAGCTTGCAGCCAGGGGACAGAGTCACTCATGGGACGCTGCCACCTTCTGTCTTGTCTCAGGGGAGACAATCTTGGGATCACATCACTATCTCTACAGATGCACAGCATTCATGAGACATCCAAGGAGTACTAAAAGGGATCTTTGTGTAACAAAGATCTGGGATTGTAGCTCACACAGGATGTATACTGCATCCCAGATCCTAATTGTAAATAGGAAGAGCACAAAACAGCTTCTGTTTGCTGAGAACTACTATGTAGTGGGTTATATACTAAGCACTTTACCTACCTCATTTTGGTCCTTATAATGAAACTAATGGTGACATGCTGGCCAGTCTGCATTTCCTAACTCTACCCAGACATCCACTCTCTACCCTTCTCTGCCCAGTTCTGAGCCCCAGGATGATGTTACCTTGCCGGCTTTGTCTCTGAGCTCTCTTCCCAAGTGGCTTCTGGGTGGGTTTGGCCATTTGGGAGGCACCTGCAGAGATCAGGGCAGAGAAGAGAAGGGAGGGATCTCTTTTCTTTTTTCTTTTTTTTAATATATATATTTTTTAGTTGTAGATGGGCACAGTATCTTTATTTTATTTATTTATTTTTATGTGGTGCTGAGGATCAAACCCAGTGCCTCACACATGTGAGGCAAGCGCTCTACCGCTGAGCCACAATCCCAGCCCAGCTCCCTTTTCTGCTCCCTCCTGTTTTGGGGGCTGACTGTGCAGCAGCTGACCCCAGAATTAGCAGCAGCCCCTCCTGCACAGCTTGGGTTCTCCAGGGGCCAGTTCTTTCCTGCTTCTTCCATCCTGCTGCTGGATTCAAGGTGTGGCAAGAGCCCTTGTTGATTTTCTAATACTTCCCCAGCCGTCTCCCACTTGTGCTTTCTGCTGACCCAGGGGAATGAAGTGCTGTTTTCTGCTGAGACTGACACCATGCTAATGATCCTGGTGAATGAGAGACAAGGAAGCCATTTGAAGTGGAGCAGAATTTGAGCCCAGGTATCTGACTAATTCCAAAAGACCCTTCCCATGTCTCCTGGGTATTTGGTTCTGCAAACTGAGCCTACCCTTTGAAAGCTGGGCCCTGAAGAAAAGCTGCTGTCAACTCTGCCTCCAAAGAAGCTGCCAAGACAAAGTGCCTGCTCGGAGACATTGACATCCATCCTGGGCCAGCCCTGCAGTGGAGTCCACCCTCCTGTCTCCTGAACGTCTAGCCCTGAGTATGGATAAATGTTTCATGTCCCTGTACTGGGGATGTGCTTTTGTCTTCCCATTTTCTTAAATCGTGAGTAGGAGGAGATTGATTTCCTCATCTGAGATGCTGTGGTTCCACAATTTTGGGGAAAAGTTCTTGTTTAAAACCTGGGAGCTGGGGGCTGGGATTGTAGTAGCTCAGTGGTAGAGCGCTTGCCTCACATGCATGAGGCACTGGGTTCGATCCTCAGCACCACATAAAAATAAATAAATAAAATAAAGATATTATGTCCATCTACAACTAAAAGAAATATTTAAGTAAATAAGTAAAACCTGGGAGTCAGGATCATATAGTTACCAAGGCCCTGGATTGTCACCCTAGTGTGGGCCCCATGCAGGAGGTCTAAACCTGCAAAGGTGTGTGCACTCTGAAGAGCCTGGGTAAGTGTGCACCCCCAGAGCTCACAAAGGAACCTGTGTTTTCAGGGGCATTCCTGAACAACTCCACATCTGCACAGCAAATCCCATGTCACTACCTGTGCTAGGACAGTCACAGAAATCTTGGAAATATATTCAATTTTTTTCAATATCAAAGGACCTTTCCTACTGAGAGCTAATTATTTGTTCTTATTTGGATTTGTGTAAGCATTTTTCTCTTTTGAACAAAGAAATTATGGGGCTGAGGTTGTGGCTCAGTGGTAGAGCACTTGCCTAGCATGGGTGGGTTCAATCCTCAGCACCACATTAAAAAAAAAAGGTTAAATTCTTAAAAAAAAAAAAAAGAAGTTACCATCCTCCACCACTTTTCCCACCTCCCCACCAAAAACAAAAACAAAAAACAAAAAAACACACTGATGCTCTCAGGAAGATTAAGGACAGAAGTGTGAATGATTTCGCTCACTTTGCCTTATGTTTTGCCACATGTTTAGTTAGGATGTTAAAAAATGATCTGGGGAAAACACTTTTGATCCTGTGGCTGCAGAGACGAGCCTAACACAGGCCAAATTCTGGCAGAAGAAATTATTTCAGGTCTTACAGATGAAGGCATGAAAGAGTCCCTTGGACCACGAATGAGATCAGGCGACTCCATCTGGAGCAGAGATGTGAGACCTCCAGAGATTCTCCTCACCAGGAAAAAACCTGGATCTAATCCATGTGGACCCTGCCAGCGTCACTTTGTAAAGAAAAAAATAAATTTCACATGGCAGCCACTATGAGCATCAGGTTGTGTAATTTATGAAAAGAGAATGTTTTGTTTCTTTTTTCTTCTTTTCTCACAGGAAAAAAAATGATCTGCATCATCAGATATTGGCTCTGGGAGATCTTATGCCTCTCGCTGCAGACATCAAAGAGGACTCCCCCCTCTCAGCGTATGGATTTTCTCTAGTGGAGAAGGTAGGAATGAGCGCCCTCGTGTTTCCTGAAGCACCAAGGATTTGTTATTAGAATTGAAATGCTTCTGACTTCCAGGAGGCTGATGATCAGGGGAGCAAGGCCCCCCAGGCTGGTGGGGTCTGGGGTGTGGCTGCAGGAGGCAGGAGTTCTGGAGGGGCCAAACGCATTAACCAGAGCAGGCACCAGCGAAGGAGAAAAGCACCAAGACCTGCAGAGGCATGTGCCTATTCTGGTGGCCACATAGGGCTTAGGCACTGCCTCATTTGCATCAATCCCTGATGTCACAGGACTGGATGCCTGCCCCTCCCAGGCGCTTCTTGAGGGATGGTGATAAGAGTCTTTGACTGATGGTACCTGGCGTTTGAGTCCTCTGCCACCTGCTACCTTGTGGTCTTGTGCACACAGAGCTTCTCTGGAGCTCAGTTTCCCCATCTGTGAAATGGGGATGACAAGCTCTCTCACAGATGTGACAAATGGCTATGCAAAGGTGCCTGCCTTCGAGAAGGTGTTCACTTGTGTCACCTACTTCCTCCCCAAGTTGTACTTTGGCTGGTCATCTCACCAACCAGCAGGACAGAGTGCTCTCCTCAGCTGGAGGGGTGACAGAAACAAGTGCCCCAGCTGGAGGAGGTCCAGGGTGCAGGAAGAAAGTTTTTGCAAGAGGAACCCAGGGGAAGAACCCAGAAAGCCAGAAAGAAGGAGTGTGGAGCCAGGCATGGTGTTGCACGCCTGTAATCCCAGCACTCTAGGAGGCCGAGACAGGAGAATTGCGAGTTCAAAGCCAGCCTCAGCAACGACGAGGTGCTAAGCAACTCAATGAGACCCTGTCTCTATATAAAACACAAAATAGGGCTGGGATGTGGCTCAGTGGTCGAGTGCCCCTGAGTTCAATCCCCAGGACCAAAAAAAAAAAAAAAAAAGGAGTGTGGGAAGAGACTGATTATACACTGCAACAACTGAGAATTGCGGGGTCACTCAGTGAACAGGCTCCTCCTCCATTTAGGAGGGAAAGGAGCTAGGGCACGGAATCCAGGCCAGCTGCCACTCACGGTGCTTGCCATCCATAGGTGGTATGACCTTGGAAGGTTGACCTAACCTCTTTGAATCCTAAAGTATTCATGGGGAAATTTAGCTTGTCCCCACCCTATCTCTTCACCTGTCTCTTAGTTGCTGTGAGGATCCAGGGATAACAGCAAATTTGTGCAGCACACCCAGCGAGCGCAGTGCCTGTGCAGAGTGTCCCTTAAGTTCCGCTTCCCTCCCCTCCATCCTGTTACTTCCTCCGCTCTGAGAGTGGCCTTAGTCCAGACACTTGCTAAGCAGAGCTTACCCAGTAAGATTAGTGCCCCTGCCCTCGTTTAAAAGCAGGCTCCCAAGCCGGTGGAGTTTGGCCCTGAGGGGGTGAGAATGAAAGTGGGCGATAAATTGCCTGGTCTCACTCCCGAGACTGCTTCCCAGTTCGCTTTCGCCACCGCTGCACTCTCGAGGTGTTTACAGGCTCAGGCAGACGGTGGTAGAAAATAGATCCTTTGATGGTTTTGTGGAAACATCTTGGGAGCCAGGGGAATGCAGGCCCACTTAGTCATCCTTTGTGAAACTACAATCAGGAGGCGATGTTTATCTTGCTCAACCAGACCCTGCGCTAAAACATAGAGTACAATTAGATGTCCTTGGAAAATACGGATTGGGGTTTTGTAAAGGATCCACGAGTAGTCCTCCACAAGCTGGAGAGGGCCAGTGGAACAGGTTTGGGGCCCGAGTAGGAGATGATGGTGGCCACAATGGGTGGAGAATGGTGTAGTTAAGTGGCCCAGATTAGAGGTTTCATGCTGGCACCATCCAGAGAACTTTCTACAAGGATGTTTCCTGTGCTCTCTGACATAGCAGCCGTGTATTTGAAAGGTGGCTTGTATGACTGAGGAGCTGAATTTTTGGTTTCCTTTAATTTAAAGTATTTAAATTTGTATTTAAATAGCCCCATATGGTTAGTGGGTATCATACTTGACAACATAGCATTATACAGATGATTTCAGCATCTCATGAGCAACTGCTTCCAAACAGGCCCGTGTCACAGGGTGTCATGTCCAGCTCTCCCAGGGCAGCTTCATGTGACCACAGAGGTGCTGCTGCCCACTGGGGAGTGAAACTAGGTGGAACAGATTAGGACTGTGTTCACTGGAAGGATAAACAGAACTGGGGCTCTGGGGGGAACAGATGGGTGGGTGCAGAGCAGGCCCTGGCTCAGCACTGGACCTCCAGCAAGAGTGATTTTGGTCCTCCTTAACAGGAAAGAGATCCTGAGAGTGCTAGTTGGGTCTCTACAACCTGGCTCCTGCCTATTACTCTTATTCCTTTCTCCCTCCTCCTCCTTTTTTTAATTTTTTTTTTGATACTGGGGATTGAATCCAGGGATGCTTTACCACTGAAATATATCCCATTCCTTTTTATTTTTTTAATTTTTGGTACTAGGGTTTGAACGCAGGAGCATTAACCACTAAGCCACATCCCCAGCCATTTTTGGTTTTTGAGACAGAGTCTCACTACATTGCTTAGGGCCTTGCTAAATTGCTGAGGCTGGTTTTGACTTGCAATCCTCCTGCCTCAGCCTCCCAAGTCACTGAGATTACAGGTGTACATCACTGTGCTTGGCTCCAACTTCCTTCTTTTGATACCTATCTCTTCTCCCTACTTCCAAACCCCCAGGAAAGGTCCTCTGGTTGGGCCAACCCTCTATTCAGATAAAGTTCTCAGTTCATTCCACGAAGGTAAAAAATCGGCTCATTTCTTTCTGCTGACCTGAAGTAGAAAGCACTCCCTTCCCTTCTCCTGCACAGATCAGTGGCATGTTACTGAGGTAAAAATTGCTCAACTCATTGGAAGCCTAGGGTCTAAATGCTAGCTCTGCCAAGGATTCTCTCAGTGTTCCTGCAAATGATTTGCCCTGCCTAGGCCTCCATCTCTCCATCTGTAAAATAGCTTTCATGCTGACATTCTGTGATGAAAGCAGATGCAGTGAAACGTGATTATGTGAGAGGTTTCATCATCCAAGTGGTGAGGTCATTGAGAACAGGAGTAGGTTAACCCAAGGAGTTCCCAGGTGGCAGCCTGTGGTGGGGGAGGTCCCCAAAGCCAGAGGCCTTCCAAATTCCCTCACTTGCTCCTGGAAGCTACCTCCTCCTCCAACCCTAAGAAACACATAGGAGGGGACCCTCTGGCCCCTCATGGGGGAAAGATGTGCCCTCAGGCCAACTGCTTTTCGAACGTATCTATTGCCCACATGGATTCTGTAGTTCCTGTACTTGCTTGGTTCAAATCAGGGAAATCTGACTGGTAACCCGATTTCAGATAAACGGAGGAATCCTGTGCCTAAAATATAAGTCTCTCTTGAGAGTCTGAACTGGGAAGTGGAATGACAAAGGAGCATTGGAGTTGGATCAGGTAGATCTATCCAAGGCTTCACAGGCTATGTGGCTGTGGGCATTCCACCTAAGTTTTACTTTTCTCCTCTTTAAAATGGGGAACTAGCTGGGCACTGTGGCACAGGCCTGGGATCCCGGTGACTCTGGAGGCTGAGGCAGGAGGATCACAAGTTCAAAGCCAGCCTCAGCAACTTAGCAAGGTCCTCAGTAACTTAGCAAGACCCTGTCTCTAAATAAAAAATGAAAAGGACTGGAGATGTAGCTCAGTGTTAAGGTGCTCTGGGTTGCATCACCAGTACCAAAATAAATAGATAATTTTTTTTAAATAAATGAAACTGGGTAATAACCAGCCCTACCGGCCTGGCTCCTTGCTGTGAGAGCCATAAGTATTCCAAGGTTGTGCAAGTGCCAAGTTCATGTCCCCTCCCCCACAGTATCTGGGGGGATAGTCTTAGAGGAAGGGTACACAACCCAATCCTTCTCCCTGCCCCACTGTGCAGAGTACGCTATAAAACTGGAAGATGCAAAATCACTCCTGAGCTGTTTTAAGGATTAGGCAAAAATGTTAATGGCAACAGATGGCTTGTTCCATCCAGGAGGATTTAGGCTTCAGAGAAGTGTTTCTCTGCTGGCCTCAGCTCAGGCTCAGGAAGTGGCCACAGCCCTTCCCCCCCTCCCCCTTCCCCGTTCAACCCAGAGAGGGGCAGGGCCTCCCTTTCTGCCTGAGGTTAGGGATCTGGCTGGAAACACTGGAAGCTGAATCACGTCCTGGGAGGACCACCATATGATAAGAATAACTCTAAGAAGGCGGATTCAAACCTACAGGGTAGAGACAAAGAGCTGAAAATACAGTTGAGAACCCTGTTTCTTCATGGGGATTCTGAGTGGAGTTGGAAAAACTGGGTTCAGATCTGGGTTTGGAGACCCTCCTGGTCCTTGGACAATGAGAGCGAGTTATGTGGTCCAAGTGACCACTGGGAGCTCTCCACATTGAACGTTCCAGGGAACATGAAAATGAACAAAGAGAGACCAGCCCAAGGATTGTTCCAGAAATTATCAAGGTTTCTCCTCCTAGTTCTTGGCAGCAAGGTGGCCATTCCTGGAAAAGGACAAAGGCTGTCGGTGCCGGTGCTGCTGCCTGCAGCATGCAGTCTCAGCAACACTAGAGTGCAGAGTTAAAGAAACCCAAGGAACAGTGTGGAGGGAGCTTCTGAGCCTTACACACCAGGAACCCAGGATGCACTCACCTTTGAAGGGGGACTGGGCTCTGGTCACAAGAAAGAGCTTTTTGCTCTTGCTCTGCCGTTCCTGGCGGATGTGGTAGCCTAGCGTGTTGCAGCGGCCCTTCTTGCAGCTCAGGCACAGGCCCTGGCGGAAGCTGTCCATGTCGCTGCACTGGTAGGCTGTGCTCTGCATGTGGTCATTTAGCAAGGAGTCGATGAAGAGGTGCACCGACCGCTCGTGGGCACACTTTATGGTCTCGGTGATGGCTGGAACACAGGGCATGAAGAACATTATCACCTCTGAACCCCAAGTGACCCTCAACTCAAAGGGCCATCTTGTTTCTCAGCCCACAGAAGGTTACTAGTAGCATGCTGCAGAGGTAGGGATGGGATTGCTGAGGTTGGCCCCCTAACAACAGCAGGATGTAAGAACTGACAAACACTAAAGAGAGTAGATCCCTCTTGGTCATTTAGTGTCAGGGAGAAATCACAGGCACACAGGAGGTCTTTTCATATGCACCCCACATCACTGGGAAGAGTCAGATTCAGAAAGCAGAGTAGTGTAACTCATTTTAGAGATATTTCTCAAATGGTTAAAAATGCCCAAGTGCAGGCGCCTGGAGTGGGTTAGCTGGATCAGGTTGTGTGGGCTGCCTCTTCTCTCTCTCTCTCTCTTTCATTAGAACTTTATGGTTATACATAGTAGCTGGGTTCATCCTGACAAACTCAAACATGCATGGAAATCAATTTCAGTTCATGGTCCCCCCTTTTCCCTCCCCCTTTCCCTCCTATCCTCCCCCTCCCTCCCCTCTCCTCTTTTCCTTCCTCTACTCTGCTAGACTGCCTCTTCTCCTAATAAAGATAGATCAGTGCGGTTCTCCTGGGGCATGCTAGTGGCTGAGGCCCCTCCTATAATGCCTGCTTCCTGTTTCAACGTGGCCTCTGCATCCCTCTGGTCTGTGAAGCCAGCAGTGGGACTGGATTAAGAAGGAAATGCCACGGCAGGGCACTGTGGTGCAGGCCTATAAATGTTGTTAGGGGGTCCACGTCAGCTACTTGGGAGGAAGTACATGAGTTTGAGGCCAGCATCAGCAACTCAGTGAAACCTCATCTCAAAAAAAAAAAAAAAAGGAGGGGCCTGGAGGATGTAGCTCAATGGTAAAGCACCTGCCTAGCATGCATGAGGCCCTGGATTTTATCCCCAGCACTGAAAAATAAGACATGTCCCAGTCACCAGGACTGAACAGGTTTAATACTCTCAAAGCAAACTTACTAGTTTTATCTTCCATGAATCTTTTTTGAACATGAAAATGATAATCTTAGCCGGGCGCGGTGGCTCACGCTTGTAATCCCAGCACTTAGGGAGGCTGAGACAGGAGAATCGCGAGTTCAAAGCCAGCCTCAGCAAGGGCAAGGCGCTAAGCAACTCAGTGAGACCCTGTCTCTACATAAAACACAAAATAGGGCTGGGGATGTGGCTCAGTGGTCGAGTGCCCCTGAGTTCAATCCCCAGTACCAAAAAAAAAAAAAAAAAGAAAATGATAATCTTTATTCAAAAAACTATTTACCAAAATCTCAATAAAGCAACAACAATCCCCCCCATTAAAGTACCTATTGAGCATCCAGCTTTAAGTAATGGATTTGTCTATCGAACCTCTGAGATCATAGGCTGAATTGACTCTGACAGGATTTATCTATTTTATTGGGCTGTTAACTACCAGTAATTTATAGGTTGGGAAGAATCTATTAAAAATTAAGAGGTTCTTTCATGAATTTTGACCTTATGGGAGTGGGGGAACTTCTCTAAATCTTTTTTTAAAATTTTTTTTGAATATTTTTTTTAGTTGTAGATAGACACACAATAGATTTATTTATTTATTTTTATGTGGTGCTGAGAATCGAACCTAGTGCCTCACACTTGCAAGGCAAGTGCTCTACCACTGAGTAGAGCAGCCTCAGCCCCATACTTCTCCAAATCTTAACCTAACTTGTAGTGAATTATTCTCAAGCTATTCTCAAGGAATAGTAAGGAACCACCATAAGACATGTAAAGTACCTAATGTGAAGGTAGAGCACAGGTGACTTTGTCACTTGCTATGTCCCCAAGCATTTCAAGGCTAAACACCAAGACTGTTCATCTGCTGTCAATGGGAATACTGAGCCTCAAAGACATCGACTGCTTGTTAGGGTGGTGCACACCTATAGCTTCTCAGGAGGCTGAGGCAAAGATTGCCAAGTTCCAGGTCAGCCTGGGCAACTTAGTGAGACCCTGTCTCAAAATAAAGTTAAAAGGACTTGGGGGTGGGGGTGGGGGTAGCTCAGTGATAGAGCGCTTGCCTAGTATGTGGTAGGCTCTGGGTTCCATCCCTAGCACCAGAGGTGAGAAGACAAAGACATTCACTAATTCACTGGAGCTCCCCCAGCCAGCGGGTGGTGAGGGTGGGGAATGAAATTACCAGGTTATGCTCTGTTCAGGAATGGCTGGGAGAACTGCCCTGGAATGGCAACACTTTCAAACACAGGAGTGGAGACAACTGAGTCCCCTTCCAAAGTCCGGCAAGCTGTGTACATATGCTTGCTTATATCACTTTGAAGTTTAGCACAAAACAGCAAATGGCAGTGACTGGTTTACCAGGCAAGCAGTTACTGAACAGTAGCCTGTGGTCTGTGTTGAGCTTAGAGTGTGGCAACGTGGGAGGAGGGCTGGGCTGTGAGCAGGAACTGTTGGTGACCGGAGGGGCGATGACCAGCGGAGATGGAAGCAATGATAAGGGGAAGTTCCCAAAAGGCTGTCTGAGGCACACTAGGCCGGAGTTCAGCCAACAACATGATGTGGAGCGTGAAGGTCATGCTGGTATGTGAGAGGCCAGGGTGGTGATGTAATCTGAGAGCCTGGCTCTCAGCTCAGTTTTGGATGACTGGGGTGGGTGAGCAGGTGGAGTGTGGGGGGCTCCAGTTGGCTTGGAGTGAGTTGGCATGTTTTAATAAGGATGTGGAGTTTTAATAAGGGAGGAGAAATGCGGAACGCCTGTGCAATGCGTGGTCACTGCTCACAGTTTTGTGCTCTGATCCTGTGCATGTCATCCATGTTAATGTTTGGGTTTAGAGATTTGGGACAGAAGTGGGGTGATAGCCCAGATAAAGCCAGATAAATTCAGCTTCCATGCTGAGGTGAAGGGTGTAACAGAACAGATTTGCAACTAGATTTTATACTGGAAGAACTGTCCCTGGGATCCACTGATCAAGCCTCATGGAGGTGGATGAAGAGTTATTCCTCCTCTTGTGTGACCGAGGATCAAGACACCAAGACCTATCCAGGTACAGTGGCACAAGCCTGTAATCCCAGCACTTTGGGAGGCTGAGACAGGAGAATCGTGAGTTCAAAGCCAGCCTCAGCAATGGTGAGGCGCAAAGCAACTCAGTGAGACCCTGTCTCTACATAAAACACAAAATAGGGCTGAGGATGTGACTCAGTGGTCAAGTGCCCCTGAGTTCAATCTCTAGTACCAAAAAAAAAAAAAAAAAAAAATACCAAGACCTTTTAAAATAGATTCTCATGGGGAAGCCCCCTGAGTGAGGAAACTTCTTGAGGAGAAGGAATATCCAGCAGCATCAGGACTCAACTTTCAGAAAGGATAGTACCTCTGAAAAGGCTTTGCTCAGGCACACTGGGCAGGGGTAAGAAATTGGGGTTCCTGATGGTACCCCTCTGCTCATCCTCAGGGACCATCAGCCCTTGCCCACTCCCACAGTCCCTCTCTCTGATTGGACTTGGTGATCATAAACCCTGAGCCCCTACCCTTGCCGAACTCTACCCCGAGACCCACAGGGTTGGTAGATGTCCCTGGGTTCCAGAGGCCCCATGGGGGCGTGGGAAGCAGTGCAGGGCTCTTAGCCTCTTTCTCACCGTTTAAGCCATGCTGTGCAATATGTTTGTAGAGTTCTAGGAAGTGGCAGCCGGGCTGGAAGGAGCCCCCGTTGGGGTAGAAGTCATAGTGCGCCACGGGCTGTTTGATGCCCACGCTTAGGCCCATGTGCTCCCGGGTAAAGGTGTGAATGGCGTCCACAAAATTGGCATCATCTGGAGAAAGACGGTCATTGGGGGAAGTTCCCTCAAACAGAGGGCCCGCAGCATCCAGCCCTAAGGGGAAAGCAAGGGTAAGGTCAGGAGGAGAAATGTACTTTTTATCTGTTTGATATTATTACACATTTATGAGCTAGCGGGAAGAAGAGAAACCCAGGGTATAATTTTTCTCCAGAAAATTTCACCATAACCTTTCTGCAGTAAAGCCACAGTAATTCATGGTGCTGAAAATTAGACACAGGCTGAGCATTACCTGGTGGGGAAGAGGTTTGCAGAGACTACCCAATGGTAGAAATAAGGTTATGAGGGAATGCTTGACTTATTTAAGCAAATCAATTTTAAGTACCTCTCAAGCTACTTTCAAGAGCATTTGTTCGCATTAAAAACAACAACAACAACTATGTGTTCATTAGATATAGTTCGAACCTACCCATCAAAGAAAGAATTTATTTGCTGGATGTTGTCAATAATTTCCTAAACAAGCTGGCTGTTCTCCTACACAAATGTCATTTCATTGGAATGTCCAGAACAGCCTTAGGACATCACTGTTCCAGGGTGAAAATGTTCTGAGCAAATAGGGCTGCGCAAACCTCTGGTCCACAAGCAACAGATGTGTTTGCATGAGACGAGTAGCAGCTCCTGACGGGCTACTTGGGGAGTATTTATGCACTCAAGGATTTTT
>CM053401.1:92296894-92317429 GCA_028644305.1 Xerus rutilus | reverse complement strand
ATCCAGCAAGAGGTAGCCATTTAATACATGTTTACCAAGTGCCTTCTGTGTGCATGTGGCATTCCACTCCAAATCCAGGCTCTCCCACTTAACTGAGTAAGCTCAGGCAAGTTATTTAATACCTCTGTGCTTCTGTTTCCTCATCTGGAACAGGGAGACAGTAATGCCCTTCTTCCAGAATGGTTGGGAAGCACTTAGAACAGTTCCTGGAACATAGTACAGATTCATTAAGTGTCTGTTATTGTGGCAGAATTAATAGCAGTAGCTATATTCCAGGCTGAATAGGATTTTGAGAATGAAGAACACATTTTGGTGTTTGAAGGTCCTCCTGTCTTCATGTTGCATTTGTAAACAAGACTCACTCGTTTAGTCATTAATTCAGTTAACAAATATTTTGGAGCATTAAATATGTAATAGGTGCTATCCCACTGTGGTCAGTTAGACAACAATAGTTGTCCAGTAAGGACAAAGAAACAGTGGCAGACAATGACAAAACCAAGCAGCAGGGCAGAGCTGGAAGGTGCTCAGGAGGGTGTGGGGACTCTGGGGACACCTAAGGGGACAGGGGAAGGGCTGGGCTGGAGGTGGTGAAGACCTGCAGGAAGACCTGTTTGCATCTGTGTCCTGCAGGAAAAGTGGGAGTTTATCAGGAGAAGGGGAGGAGAAAGGATGCTCTAGGCAGAGCGCACAGCCCAGCCAAGGCCAAGCAGGGAGCTACAGCAGTGAGTGTGGCTGGAACCTGCCACGGGAGGCAGGGAGGTGAGGGGGACAGGGAGAGGGGAGGGCATCAGGGAGGCAAGAGGCAGGCAGGAGCGAGGATGGGCTGAAGGTGAGAGGAAGGGAATAGACGAGTCTTTTTGCCCTCTAGGATGGGCTAGATGAGGGTTTTAAGGGCTTTTTCAATGAAATGGCATACAAAGTTTTCCAAGTCATGAAAGAGATACCAGAATTTCTAGAGGCTTCAATGTGTGAGCTGAAGTTCAAATCACTGGTGGGCTGGAGACAGGGGGCTGGTTTCCTGTTGGAGACCAGTCAGTCCTCACAGGGTTTGACTTCACTCTGCCTGTGATATTCTTTCTCTTCTTTATAGTAATAGGATTTTTAGCACCACCAAAAAGCTATATTTTTTTCTTTTTGATGCTTGGAATTGAACCCAGGGGTGCTTTACCACTGATCTCGCTAAGTTGCTTAGGGCCTCAGTAAATTGCTGAGGCTGGCCTTGAACTTGCAGTCCTCTTGCCTCAGCCTCCTGCATTGCTGGGATTACAGGCATGCAGGCTACACTTTCTCTAAAAGGCTGCACTTCTTAGTCACCTTTCTACCTAGGTGTGGCCAATGAATACAACTAGAAGCATTGCATAGGTGCTTCTGGGAGGCAAATTAAAAAAAAACTCTTTAATACTAAAAGTCATTCAATTGTTAATTTCAAACAGATGATTTATATGCTATATGAATTATATTTCAATAGAACTATTTTTTAAAAAAACTTTGCTTCTTGAGCCATGTGTACATCCCTTACTATATTGCTGCCTGGAATCAAGATGTGATGGCTAGTGTTCCTGCTGACATCTGCTCCTCTGACAGCCCTGGGGTCACCCACAGGCTGGTGAGAGCACATGCTGCTAGTTTGGATCATAAGCACAAGGGCCACACTCTAAGGTGGCAGAGCAGTGAGCCAGAATGAGTTGGAACCTTAAGGAGTTCATGGGCCAAAGCTGTCTAGCCAGTTTTGAATGACATCTCTTGGATCATTGTGTGAAATGGAAATAAATGCCTGTTTTATTTGAATCACTACTAATTTGGGTCTGTTGTTTCCCTGTGGATTTGACCCTTATAGCACTACATTTCATCAGGACCTCATGTCTTTTGCTTCCTTCCTCTCCTGGTAAAACATGCAGATTCAGGAAGGACCTTCCACCTGCACAGGCTGCAGCCCCTTCAGGGCCCTAATGAGCTGTGTGACTTCTTTGAGCCACATTTTATTTGAAACATGGAGCTAATTATATTTTCCTTGCCCTGTTCACTCATGGAACTGGGATAACCAATGAGATAATGTGTAGGGAAGCACTTGGAAAACTAGCATGTTCTTTAAAAACACTACATTGTTATCATCAGAGCCCTATCTTTTTATTAAAAATCGAACTTACTAGGAAGAAAAAAGCAAAAGAGAAAGCAAAGAGAAAAAGGCACGTCCGTGTTTCCTACCGACCACCCGTGGATTATCACCACCAAAGGCAGCGAGGAGTTGAAGCCACACTCCTGCAGCGTGTCTGGGTGATTGAGCCGGATCTGACAGCCCTTGTTGGTTCCATCTTTGAAGAGCAAGAATCTGGTCTCTGTTTCCTGCAATGATTTTTTTGTTTCGACAGCTCGAGATCTTCTCCCAATCAGCTCTGGAATATAAAATTGGGGATTGTGCTCAGCCTGGCTTCTGTTGCACCTCTGCCAGACTTGCAATCACCCAGAGAGGTTACTGTGAGGTGCTAGAGATCAGGTGATGGAAGTTGATCTAGAAGGACCCATCCCAGTGACCAGTCAGGCAGGAGTAAAAGAATAGCATTGTGAGTGTAGGTGACGCGTTGGGACCCAGGCTTGGAGAGGGTGAACCCCTCATCCAGAATCTCACTGCCCAAAACTGGTAGAGTCAGGATGGGAACATAGGTCTGTCTCCCAATGCTAGGAAGAGAGTGGAGAGAGCATCTTAATTAGATGACGCTGGGTATTACTTCACACAGAGCATCCTGTTCTTAGTGCAGACACAGCATATCAGGTAAGCCTGGTATAGGTGAGCCTGGCTGGGGTAGGGGTGGGGAGAGTCACCAAGGACGTGATTTATTGAGAAGAGAGCATTCAGGGAGGGCTTTTTGGGAAGTGGGGAGCTGATCCTCTCCTTGAAGTTTGGTAGAGGCATGTGTGTGTGTTTGGGGAAGGGCAGCAGGAATAGCAAGAGGAAAGACTCAGAGGTGTGAAAATCTGTGGCCAGAACAAGGCAGGAGGCCGGTGGGCAGGAGGTGCATGCGGGCCTGGAATTCTGGGGAGCCTGGGCTCTCTGCTCTAGATGGCAGAGAAGGTGCCTTGTTTCCATGGAGTGGCACATAAAGATGGGTGACATCTTCCTTCCAAGCTTAGGGATCAGGCCCAGAGCTAGAGGAGGAAGCTCTCCCCTTCCCTTCTGGTAGAGGGTGGGCTCCCCTGTGGCTGAGGGGCAGACACATAGCCACACTGACATTTTTAGTCAGTGACTTAATTCAGTCCAATTACTAAGGACCCTGATCATTCTTTCTGAGCATAAAATCATGCCGGCTACTCAAATAATAAGTCTTGGGCTTTTGGTTTCAGGGGACAGCAGGGCCAAGAGATGATGAGCCTACAAAGTGCAAGGGGAGGTATTAATGAAACCAATTTTCCTACCCAAAGGTTATTAATTCCAAAGGTTATTAATTCCCAGCAAAGGGCAATGATTTTTCACTATGATGACAGAATGAAATGCATCATATTTTATTTAAAGAGATGTGAGTGAGAATCTGAATTAACTATTCTGAGAGAATGAAAGAAAATGTCTGTGGCCCGGCTGGACTTACCCAAGCTTATTTGCTTCCTGGCTTGTCCTCAACCCCTGAGAGCCGCTCCTAGCCCTGCTCCCTTTCCCTTTGGAAGTCTGAGACAAAAGCCCAAGTGTCATCTTGCACGTCTCTGCCAGCTTCCCGGTCAGTCCAAAGTCTAGTGTTCTTAAATATCCCTAAAATCTAGTGCCTTCCTTCCCACACACAGCCTTCTGCTTGGGTTATTGAAACAGCCTCCTCACTGGTCTCTCTGTGTTTGGTCCTCTCTGTCTTCCATCACACGGCTGCTTCAAAGCTCTTTCTAGAACAGAAATGACTACATCCTTCAGTGACTTTAAGTTTCTTGGTATTGCAGCCAAGGCCACCACCTGAATGACTGTCCCTCACTCCCAACTCTTCGCTTCTCTTCACTCTGCTGCCAGCAGTTCCCCCAGGCTGTTTCACACCCTCATACCTTTGCACTCTCACTTCCCCCATCTTGTTGTTCCACCTGGAACTCTGGTCCATCCATTAAAACAGCTGACGCATCACACCCTCCAAGAACCCAGAGATAATTACGCCCTCTTGCTGCCAGCACGGCACTGTGTCACTGGTCCTAATGTACTGGCCATGCAGTCTGCTTATTTCTTCATTCCTTTAGAAACAGAGTCTCTCCAAGTTGCTGAGGCTGGCCTCAAACTTGCGATCCTCCTGCCTCAGCTTCTGGAGTTGCTGGGATTACAGGTACGCACCGCTGCACTTAGCTCCAGGCTCGTTTGCTTAGGTTTGAGTTTTCTATACCAGGGTAGGAATTCATGGGAAGCAGCCTTGAACATGTGGTAGGTGCTCAACACCCAGTGGGTGAGTGATGTGGTGTTCTGTGGGATCCAGGTCTCAGATCAAAGGCTCACATTCAGTCGGTCAGTCGTTGGCTCATTGGATCTACTGTAATTAAGTTTCTTTTTGTCAGTGATGGAAAAGTGACTCCTTCATTTCAAGACAGATTTTTGAATGCTAAGAGGACCATATGAAAATAAATTGGGAATAAAAATAGTACCTATCTCATGGGGTCGTTATGAGGATTAAATAAGATATTTGTAAAGAGCTCAGAACAATGCCTGGCACATAATTAGCACCTATGGAAAGGTGTGTTGTGAAAATACATGCTGGTTGGAGCTCCCAGCGTCTTGCATGTTTGATCTGTGAAATCCTTCCTTTCTGTGAAAATTTACCCTGGGGCCCTCACAGGACAAATTTTGTCTTATGTGTATTCACCCTGGATTAAGCTGTGAGGACAAGCTCCAGAAGGCCTCAAGGCTGTTCAGAAGAGACAGTGAAAAAGAGTTGTCAGTTGGAAAGGCCACAAACAACGCAGCAGAGCCGGGCCCTTCCTGGGGCTTTTGACTTTCTTGAATGTGAGTGAGTGAGGAAGCTGCACATACAGTGTGTTTAGGTGTGTGCTCATTCGCTCATTCACTTCCTCAATAAACACTTATTAGGCATCCATTAGGCCCAGGCCCTGGCCTAATGAAACCAGCCATTGAACACTGCAGCTGCTGCAAGGTACTGCCCTGAGCAGGGGCTTTAGGGACACACCTGGAGACCGGGAGGCACCTGTTGAGTCTAGAAGGATGAATGATTCTTTAGGAGCTCATAAACATGAGAAATTATTGAAGAAACTGGGGCTCTGGGACCTAGAAAATTAAGATTTAGTGGACATCAAAGTTAGTAAGGCTGTTGTGGAGAAGAGGACTATAATAATTCCTCATAACTCCAGCATTGAGAAGGAGAATGGATGGGTGGGAATTATATGGGAGAAAAAAATTGACTTTAAGTAGTTTGCACACATTCATAGTTGAAGAAACTAGGGCAAATACAAAATAAGGGCAGTAAAACAACAAAGACAGACGTTATTAACACTCTGAATGAACACCGCGTGCTCCTACAAGGCTGCTGAAGGTGGGCCACAGATATCGTTCTGGGCTTCCTGTTGGCCAAAGACACACACATCCCCAGGCTGGTTTTCAGTGTGATTTAAGCTAGTGTACATCAAGTGCTTTCTCTGTGCCAGGCTCTTCTCTAATGAAGAGGAAAACTGGAACAGTTCCAGGATTCCTGTTGTCCAGGGCCTCATGCTTTCTTGGCCTGCAACCTGGGATGGTTTCCCTAGACGTTGTTGTACAAAGAGGTCCCTGGATGAGGCAGGGGCTGTTGTTTTGAGCACCATTTCTACAAAATACACAGTAGTGACTTTGATGTGGTTGACTCAGGGAGCTTAGCAAGCCTCAACAGGAGCAGCAGCCACAGCGCAAATGCATTTCCTTCACTGTGAGTCTCTGAGGGACTCTGCTACCTGTGAAGGAAGCAGCCACATTTTGGGCAGAAGGCGTGGTGACCAGGAGCCCCAGTGTTTCACCTTCCACAAGAGCAGAGTCCGAGTGTCCCCTTCTTGGAACACACAGAGCACTTGTGCATCCTCAGCTGACTCACTGTGAGGACTCACTGTGAGGTCCCACACCCAGGCCTTTACTGAGGTCTCTTCCCCAAGCCTTAGCCTTTTTATGGCCAGCTTTTCATGTGCTGCACACTCAGCAAGCCGAACAATTTTTTCTCCTTCCTCCCAACCCTTTCTTCCTGGGTTTGCTATTGTGGTTCATAAAACCATCATCCATCCATGTTGTTGCTCAAGCTAGGAAACTAGGAGGAGCTATGTCATCTTTGTTCTGTGCAGGGGGTCACCAGCTACTGTCCTCTCTCCCCTGTCCAGGGGGTCATCAACTACTGAGGACTCTGCCTCAGAATGATTCTCTCTACCCTCTGCCCTGGTCTGGTCTAAAACTTTATTCTTTCTTTGAAAAAGTTTTGGTGTTGCAATAGACTCTCAACTGCTCTATAATTTATTTTTCTCTTAGTATAATTAAAACATGCTTATTATATATTACAAATATACAATAAGTGCTGAAATGAATAATCTTATTTATTAGACAAAATACAAGTAACATTTGGGATTTTTCATTCTGATTTTTTTTTAATGGAGGTATTGTTCCATAGCTATTTATTTGGAGACTCTAAAACTGAGATCATAGTGTATAAATGATTTTAATCCCTCTCTACCTATCATAATAGTTTTCTTATAGCACCAAAAATTATTCATAAACATGCTTTTGAAAAGCAGCATAATGGATTTACTTGTTCCATTATTGTTGGAAATTTTGGTTGTTTTTAGTTTTTTTCTCTATTACAATACTCTGATGCACTGATGACCATCTTTATAAATAAATCTTTGTCTGAATCTCTAAGTATTTTCATAGTATATATCTATAAAATAGAATAGTTAGTTCATTACATATGATTTGATTTATATCTCTTCATATGCACACACAGATCTACATTGGTTTTCAGCATTTTAAAAACTAATGTGTATCAAGTGCTTCCCCTGTGCCAGGCACTTTTCTAACCATCTTATTTGTATTGACTCATTTAATGACACTATGATAAGCTGTGAGGAAAACAAATGATTCAGTTAGGAGTGAAGAAATTGGTTCTATGTTGGAGGAGATAGGAGCTGCACCTTCTTCAGGCATATCTTCTGAAATTGTCATTTTCTCATGTCTTCAGAAGAGATAAAGGCACACCAATGGGAAGAATTTGGGGATGATGCTGTAATTTTGAGAGGGGAATATTATCTAAGGTAAGAGGACAAATCCTTCAAGGGAATCAATCTGTCTCTGTATCCAGGAAAAGGAAGTGACAGGCCAGGAAGGCTTGGATTGTCCTCTGTACCACAGCAAGTTCCTAGGGGCAGAAAAGTTACCCTTAAAATTAGTCAGAAAGAGAGCTGCAAGCCTGTAATCCCAACACTTTGGGAGGCTGAGACAGTAGAATCGCAAGTTCAAAGCCAGTCGGAGCAAGGGGAAGCGCTAACCAACTCAGTAAGACCCTGTCTTTAAATAAAACACAAAATAGAGCTGAGGATGTGGCTCAGTGGTCGAGTATCCCTGAGTTCAATCTCTGATACCAAAAAAAAAAAAAAAAAAAAAATTAGAAGGAGAAGCTGGGCCCAGTTATTACATTTTTAATATAAGATTCCTTGCAGCAAGTGATTTCTCTATTCCTAAGTTAGCTAGCTCTCAGGTTTGAGGGCTTGCATATTTCATACAA
Organism: Xerus rutilus; assembly: GCA_028644305.1. Classification (NCBI taxonomy): domain Eukaryota; kingdom Metazoa; phylum Chordata; class Mammalia; order Rodentia; family Sciuridae; genus Xerus; species Xerus rutilus. Next base: position 92,309,726 of record CM053401.1, on the reverse strand, counting down.
GAACAAATGATTTCATTTTCTTTTGGGTAAAGACATCACCAAGTGGGTGACTGCAGGCAAATGAGCTGGACCACCTAGTGTTAGAGACCCTGATTGGAGTCAGGCTCTGCCTTCTGCTCGAAATGCTTGTGCTGGATGCTTCTGCTCAGTTGAATGCTGTCAAGTGCTTGCCATGTATTGACTGATGCTTAGGACACAAGTGCCTGAGACAGGAGAACCAGGTGTTAATATGCCCCCCACAGAATTGTTTGTAAAACATCTTTACATTCATTATTTAATTTGCTAATGTGTGTGTGTGTGTGTGTGTGTGTGTGTGTGTGTGTTTGCTTTGTAAACATACACTGTTGAAAATATTCCCAGACCTGGCAGGGGGCCTCTGGAAGACCATAATTTCACAATTTCCCTGAACACTCTCCAAGTCATGTTCTCTGCTGGTGATGGAACACTCCTATGAGATTAATGTAGCTGCTGCTCTGTCCCTGGCTGCTGTGGTCAGGCCAATGATTTAAATGTAGGTGGGCAATGGTGACTTCAGAATTTCTTGGGCTTTGGCAGAAGGGAAGAAGCTCGTGTGAGAATTTAGTCTCTGCTGGACCTTCATGGATTCAGCTTCAAGCTGCTGCTGCCCTGGTGATAAGCAGATTCTGCTTAAGGATATGTATGGTGAGGAATGTTTCTCCCACTCCCGCCATCTTGAATTTTGCCCTGTCCCGGGTGTCCCAGCCTCCCATTTATGATCTGGAAAACATTTCTCTGCCTCAATTTCTCGATTTGGACAATGTAGTTACTCGTTTTTCTAATGTCCTATACTCACATACATTGAATTAACAGCAGAATCAAAAGAACTCACCTTTCCTGACTTTTAGGCTGACATCTTTCTACTGTGATGAAGGACAGAAATCTCACCCCACACCCTGCCATGTTTGGGGACTCTTCCCATCCCTCCATAAAGCTCCAAGGGCTGAGGTTCCACACCCCATAAAGGGTGATGCTGCCAACTTAGGTCCATGACTGCTGAAGGGAATTATGTCCTGAATCATAGAGGACAGCTGCCTATAGGAAACACCTCTAAATTAATAAGGGGACCAGGACAACAACAACTAAAACATCTCACTCCTGAAACCTTGGCAGTACTATTTTTGCTAGCTTCATCGTCAGATGAGATTTCCCCCCTCCCCTCCCAGAGGTTACTCTAGGAGGATTCTTGCCCAGCCAAGGGGTTGTGTGCTGGCATCCGACCATAGTCAATCAGGGGAAGCTCCACAGGAGCCGGATCATCACGGGTCCTTCTCCTGCTCTTGGAGTAGCGGATCTTGTTAAAGTCAGGTTGCCAAGTACTTTAATTGAGTTCTTGTTTCAGATTTTTATTTGGATGTTTAATGACTGTCCAGCTCTGGACTTTGAGTTTCATTTGACCTTTATCTCATCCTCATCTCAGGCATGACCTACACAGTAGCCAAGTGAGGCTTCCAAGGAGCAGAGGAGGGCTGAGGCAGAGGACCTAATTATGGAGTTTAAGGCATTGTTAGATGGTCCAGCAGTCAAGGAGTCTAGGAGCACACGAATCCTACCTCAGCCCAGCACCGCCCTCGTCATGGAGTTGCTGCTGGAGACAAGTACACTAGGGGCATTGGCAGGTAGGGATAAGTACTGCTTTAGTATCAGCAGTTCTTATGCCTATAAAAGGAGAATGAGAGCCACTTCCCTCTCCATGGACAGCTGCCAGAAGATTAACTGGGTACCCTACACCTAAATGAGGAAAGAAGAGAAGGTTGCTGTCTCCTTTCCAATCTGGCCCCATGGATGAAGAGACCCAAATGGGACACACCTCGTGTGTGACTTGTTACTGCACAGTGAGACACATTGCTGTGGGGAGGTTAGGAGCTAAGGCTCTGGAGTCAGTTTGATTGGCTTGAATCAAAGTTCTGTTTCTTAGGCTGTGTGCCATTGGGATAGCTACTTAATATCTCTGTGTCTCACTTATAAGATGAGACTGACAATAACACCTACCTTATTATGAGTTATAGACTAAAATATGTTATTTTCAAACTTGAAGGAAAGATTTATAGATTCTTCTTGGAAGTCCTTAGGGAAAACACATGGTTTGGTCATAAGAAACTTAATGAAAGGAGGGAGTAGATTTAATCCAGAATATGTTTGTTTATTGGCAAAGGAGCTGGCTTAGTTTTGAGGAGGGGTGTTCTTCAAGGATAGGAGGGGACAACAGGTCCACTTGTCAAGCAGACCACACTGGATAAAGTGAATGGCTTTCACTATAACTAATTAGCCGCAATCTAGCATGCCAGAATTCTAGTGCTGGAAAAGATCTTTGAGAGCTTTCTAGACAGAGTTCTGATATATGAATCTCAGTGGTGAGCAGGAGCTGGCTCTCACTGGCTCATGGGAGCCAACTGTGCACATCTTTTCCCAACTCTCCACGTTCTATAATTTAACATTGGGAGTTTGAAATTGGCATGTGAGAGTATTTACACCATAGAAATTGGCATAAGCTAAAAATCAGGTTTTCAATTCAATTCAATTCAATTGATTATTTTATTTATTTCAAATTGATTTGTTTTTGGAGCGAAAGCACCCATTAGAAATTAAACTCACCACTGTGTGAGATCTTAGTTCACAAAACTTTTGGTGAGTGATAGGTAACACATTTCTTTAACTTTTCTGTGTATCAACCTGAAGGGGACTGTAGGTTCCCACCATTTCTTCACCCTTGCCTTATGCAAAGGTCCTCCTGTGCTGGTCACTGTTTCCATCAGGCCTGACTCATCAGGCCTGGCTCAGAGATACAGTGCTTCATGCTTGCTTCAGAAATCCTGTTCGTTGGGCTTGTGCTTGGGGTATGAGAAGTACAGTGTGGTGGTCGAAGCCACGCCCCTCCTCCCTCAGGAGCAATTTAGAAGCCTGGCTGGTTCTTGCTAGTCTGGGTTGCACCAGCCCCTGTACCTTCCAAGGCTGGGGAGTTAAGCATTCACTCTTTCTCATTCCTGCCTCCACACCCCACCCAGATTGTTTTAGGATAATTTAATAAGCACGTGTAGGCTTTCACAAAAGATGGGAAAATAGATTGGATTCAAATGGCTTCTGCTTTTGGTTCTGAAAACATCTCCGAACTAAGGAATGGTGGGAGTGGGAAGGTAAACTCCAAGTAACACCTTGATGAATGACCGTTCTGGGAAACATGAGGACTCTGAAGCCCACGAGGCAGACACACCCATCCACCCACGCTCATTCAGCTCCTTAGAGACAGAGAGAAAATTAGAGCACACAAGGCCAGCCTCTGTCCATGACACTGTCACTATATCTTTGTAGCAGAGGCCCTGGTGGCTTCTCCTATGCTGACTCTACTTCAGTCCATGCCTAGTGATCACACAAGTGGTTGACCTATGTCGCCCTGATTTTGCCTTCAGCTAAATCATTTCTGGAACAAGCATCAGGATTTTCCCCCCTATTCTTTTAAAAAATGTATGTGTTGCATTAAACACAGAGAAACAGTTTAAAAAACACGCTCATAAGCTCATCATCCCAATGGGCTGACTTTTAATTTTCTTTTCCTACTCTGTGTCCAGAAGCTAATGTACTTTCACACAACTGTGTAGATGTAATGGGTTTTGCTTTTTTCATTCCCCATGATGTAATGAACATCTCTCCATGTTCCCAAGGTGTTCATGCTCATCATTTGTAAAGGCTGAGTAATATTCCACAGAGGGAAGTGTGATAATCTATGTATTTACTTCCCTATCACAGGACAGGCAGTGTTTCTAATCTTTCAACTTTATAAACAAAGCTGTATTGAACTTCACAAAGAGATCTTTCTCTTATAGGGAATTACTAGGCGGTTCATTAGGATGAATGACCAGGTGGGAGGTTTCTTGGTTAAATGGTGATCACGTTTGTCTGTAAGAGTTAAAGACATCTTACAGGCAAATCCTTGACAGGTTGTCAGCCACACATGCCACCAACCCAGGAAACCCATGCAGACTCTAATAGTTCTCCTTAAAGGTGATCCCGGGATGGGCAGAACTGGGAAGGCCAGGCTCAATTCAAAGTAAGGGGCTGTTTGTGGAGTGCTCACTTACTTCGTCTAAGGCATGCCTTCATTTATCCAATCCTCAGGGACCCCTTTTGAGGTATATCTTATCCCCAAAGGAACTTGGGTCTCAGAGAGGCTAAGTATTTTTTCCCAGGTCACAGGATGCCAGTGAACCGGACCTCCAGCTCAGCTCAGTCTGACTAAGATCTGCTCCCAACCTCCCTTTCTGCTAACATCTGCACAGACAAGCCGTTTCATGCTCAGTGCTGGAGGTCAGTGCTATTCTCATCTCCTTCTTACATGGAGGATACCGATCCTCAGGGAGGTTAGATGGTCTGTGGGGCAGAGGACAGGTGGGATTTGGACCCAAGCACCACTCTATAGCACAACCCAAAGCCATTGGGAGGTGAAGGCGGCTCCTTTGCAGTCTGGACATTAAGTCTCCTGCTGGGACAGACACATAAAACTCCTCTGCCAGGACTTCAGTCCGTGCAGGAGGGACACTGACCATGGAGTTGCTGAAAACAGTGTTTTTACTATGGTGCTACGTGGTATAATGCGGCTGTGTTGTGCTGCATATATGGTGACTTGGTAAGAGAACCAAGAGCCTAACCTGAAGGCATTTCACATGAGGCAAGCACTGAATAAGTTCTTTTCTGAGGCTTCTGTCCTCATGAGCAATATGGCTTAGACACTCAAAACTATTCTACTCCTCTGTAGCTACCTGAGGACTATGTGTTTTTCATTAACTCATCCTGGTTGATCTTGAGCAAGCCATTTCATGTTCTACGTCTGTTTCCTCATTGAGACCATGTGAGATTGGATTGGCCACTCTGAGTTCTCCACAGTGGTATGGCGAGACAGCCCTAGCTTTTGAGTCAGCAGGAGCAGGGCTCTAGCTCCAGCTTTCTCCAAACCAGCTGGGTCTCAGTTTCTACCTCTGGAAAATCAAGAAGATGGGTGAAGCTCCCAGAGTCCCTTTGGTTCAGAGGTATCCTAGGACCACCCCATTACTGACCTTCAGTAAGTTAAAGATGCCATGGAGAAGTATTTTTTTGAGGCCGGAGTTAATTAGGCCAAAAGAAAAGTGAGAGTCAGAACAGTGGTGACCTGGAAACACCTGGCTTTGTTGCTCAGGAATGTCCCATGCCCTGTGCTGGCAGCTAGTCCTGTGCTTTGCAAAGATAAACACCTGCAGCACAAGGAAAGCTTCAGGCATTAACTTGGACAAACAGCCTCAAGGTTGGTTTTTAAGGCAGAAGTAAATCATGGAACATGTGAGCCAAAGCATATGGGATGTGCTCTCTGGGGCACCCTCTGGGGGCTGTCTGATGAGGAAATGGGCCTGAGCCATCCCGTGAGCCTTCCTAGGCCTTCCCTGCTAAGGGCCTGGGCCAAGAGGGCTGGTTATTGGGTATGCTCTCAGGTACTGGAGCCCCACCATGATTCCGTTAATTCTTTCATTCATCAAACATTTATGAGCACCTGCCACGTGGCAGGGATTGTATTTAACATTGCAATACAATAGTGAGTGAGATAGACCATGCCTTCAAGCTCATGGTCTTATTGTGAAGACAAGTAAATAAACAACTGTTCCACAGTTTGGTAATTGTTACCATGGCTGAGAAATAAGAGCACACCTGCCCAGCCAGAGGGCATCTAACATAAAGGCATCCAGGGGACCCTGTGGGTAGGCAGTGCACCCAGTCCCTAGATAATCTTTAGGGTTCCAATCAAAGGCTGTTCCTGATGGGAGGTAAGGACTATGAAATGTGCGGGGAGGATGCTCCAGTGTGTGGCCAGTGTGGTCACCTCTGGACTCACAGAGCTTGAGTCATGTTCAAGCCTGTACCCTGGCTTTCCCAAGGCCCTTGGAACCCCTCCTCTCTCTGGAGACTTGCCAGGTCCTGGGGTCTGGAACACAGTTGTTCCCACCCAACACATGTTCATTTCCTGGTAAAGAAATAAGGAGATGTTCAGTGACTGACCCAAGGCCCACAACTCACTAAAACATCACACCAGGATCAGGGTACCAGTTCTCTACCTCTTTCTCCATGTGTCCACTTTCTGAGATGACACCTTTCCTGGACACTTGCTCCACTTATGTCCAAGATGCTCTTTTGGATCTATGTCTTCCCTTTACTGCCCATGTCTGGAGGCCCAGCTGACTGCTGCCTGACCCCTTTAGACCACAGACATGTACCCCAACAATTTCTAGGCCACATGGGGAGCAATGGCAGAGGCAAGGTCGTGTAGTAGTAAAGGACACTGGTTTTGGAGCTAGTCAGCTCTGTGTTTGATTCTGCAGCACTTGTAGCTGTGTGACCTTGGGAAGCTCGTTTGAGACTTGTGAAAGCCTCAATTTCCTTCTCCTAATTGGAAATATGAAGACCTATCTCATAAGCTTGCTGTGAGAACTGGATGAAACTTGGTGAAATATCCAGTCTGGAGCGTGGCATTCAATGTATTATTTCCCTTTCCTTTAAAAACTTACCTAAGCTCTCTTCCCTTACGTAACCCATAGTTCCTTCCAAATACTCACACGTAGTTATTCATCAAGGCCTTTGCTGGCCTATTTAGTCCCTTTCTGTGACTTATGTGTACCCTCTTTAAGTAGTCCCTTGCCTTAGATTTGTGGTGTGGCATTTTGCCTTTGTGCTGAGAAAAGGAGGTCCCTCTTTGGGGTGAGGATTTCAGCCATCAATCTCCTATCAGCCTGGTTCTTCTGGGCAATAGTAGTCTGTTGACCTTTTGTGGCAAATCAGAGGCTCAGTCTGCTGAGTCCCTGCCTCTACCATCTAGGGTGCTGTAGTCATGGGTGTCTGTCCAAATGAGGAAACTCCAGGAGCCAAACCAGGATATGGGTCAACCCTCTCTGCTAAGAGGAAATAAAGACAGATCTGATTGCAAAACTCACCCAGCCAACTTTCAGCCTTTACACCACTTGCTAAGTGAATACATTCCCTCTCAGTCTCCCTTATACTTTACCTAATTGTCTACATTTGAAAGCAGAGGTTCTCATGTGTTCATGTGCTTAACATGCAGACTCCTGGGCATCATGTCCAGGGAAACTGATTCAGTAGGTGCTGGGAGGTCTTGGAATCTTCAGTATCCCAGAGTGGCAGATTATTCTGAGAATAACTTATCCAGTGGTTATGAATATGAGCTTTGGAACTGGGCTAGGATCCAAAGCTTGGCTTTGCCACTAATGAGGTATAATTTTGGGCAAGTTTACAGAAGCTTTCTCAGAGGGTGATAAGTAAATGAGAAAAAGGTGCAAAGTACCTTTCACAATGCCTGGTATATAGCAGGTTCTCAATGAATAGAAGTGGCTATGTGGTACTGGTGGTGCTGGAAGTGGTGATTAATATTGCTATTCCAACATCTTCCTTATTGAAAGGTCCTTCCCACCCCATCAGTCATAGGTGATAAGGAAATAGAACATCAGACAGGATAAATCTATCAAGGTAACATGGGATCAATTTCATTTCAGCAGATCAGATAGACCAGAAGATCAAGGCTGAGCATCTTTAGGGCAAAGCCAAGCTTCTAGAAGATATAGATCTCCCATTTGGACTTTCTCTAACACACCAGTCTCCGGTGGGTGACTGGACAAGCCCAACTGAAACTCTCCCTGAAGATTTTTGTATCTCTGCCTCTGCCTTGTCCAACTGTGCTTGCCTCTATTTCTGGTTGGAAGTCTACAGGTATAGGTTGGCTTCCTTGTAGGAGAGAGAATTAAAACATGACAGTGAGCAAGATGGAACCCCAGTGACAGAGGTCAGCTTGTCAGTAATGGCTAGTGAATCTCTGAAAAAAATTCTAAAAACTAAAAAGCTATAGGAGGAGACTTGGCCTATTTCATGTTAAGACATACTCAAAGATTATATGATTCTGTGTATACTGATACTTGGATGACAGAGAAAAGAAGCAGAACATATAAATACATATAGAAGAGAACATCCAAATACATATATTTAAATTCAATATTTGATAGACATATTGTCTCAAATCAGTGGGATGGAGTAAAGATGGACTCTAAGAAATAGTATTGGGAGAGCTGGAAAAAGAAAGATGTAAGTTGAATCCATACCTCACACCATATATCAGGAAAAACCCCAAATGGATCAAATTTTAAAAAGAAACAATGGAAACCATAATACGACCAGAGGAAAACGTAGGTGAACTTCTTTGTAATGTTTTGAGCAAGAACCTCTGTAACTCAGAATCCAGAACTTGTAAAAGATTAATGAGTTAGACTACATTAAAGCAAACAAAAAACTTCTGAATAAAATAAAAACACCATCAGTACATCCAAAATATGAATAATAAAATGAGAAAAATAATTGCAACTCATAATATGAAGGGCTATAATCTCCCGGACACATAAGGAATGCCTGGAGGTCAAGTAGAACAAGCCTGACAACCCCTAGAAAAATAAGCCACGGACACAGAGAGATATTCCACAGAAAAAGAAATACTAAGGACCTTTTAACACGTGAAGAGATCTTTGGCCCCAGTCCTAAGCAGAAACATACAAATTAGAGCTATATGGAGGCACAGGTTTCAAATAAAATGAAGGCGAGATCATTCATAGCAGTATCATCTGTAATGGTCAAATACATCCCAGTGTCCATGTAAAGTCCCAATAACTAAACTGGGGCACATCCTTCTATGGAACACTTTGCAGCTGGACTGAGGAAACACCCTGTACTGATTTACAAAGATCTTTAGAACGTGTTGTAGAAGTGACAAAAATAAGGTTTAGAATGTTATCTAGAGTGTGTACCTTTGGTGGAAGGGCGGGAGGATAATTCCGTGAATTCAAATTTGTTTTTATCTGCATGAAGAAACATTGGAGAGATGCAACTTGTTACCACCAGTGGGAGAATGGGGAGATGGAATGTATGAAGACATTGTGAGGGATAAGTCTTTGCAAACATAGTCTATTATATATTCTTTTAATCTATAAGCCATGTGAATACTTGCCTCTTTAAAAAAATAATTTTAAGCCAGGCACAGTGGCACATGCCTGTAATCCCAGCAACTCGGGAGGCTAAGGCAGGAGGATTGCAAGTTTGAGGCCAGCCTCAGCAATTTAGCTAGACCTATCTCAAAATAAAAATAAAAAGGGCTGAGGATGTAGCTCAGTGGTAGAATGCTTTGGGTTCAATCTGCTGTGGGAAAACAGGTGCCACTGAGCCTCTTTGTCTTCTCAGATGCCTGCCTAGCTAGATATCTGGACCTTATGCTTTGAGATCTATCTTCACTCACCCTGACCCCAGGGGCTCTTGACCTCTGCTGTTGAATAGCTGATTATTGGGTCAGTCTCCCTCCAAGATTAACCCAAGAAAGCAAAGATGATTCAAGAGGGTAATGGTGGCCTTGTAGGGAACGTCCCAAAGGGGAAATTTCCTCTCTGGCGGAGCCAGGCCTGGAAGATGACAAAGTGCTGGAAGCCACGAGAAGCCGAGATGCAATGAATTCTAAGGAAGGAAACTGGCATGGAGCTCAGAAGCCAGCTTGCCAGGGCTGTGCTGAAACCCAGCGGTGCCCACTCTGTTGGCTTAGCTCTGGAAGGGGTGCAAGGAGAGGGAGAGAAGCTGGTGCTTCTCGGTCAGGAAGCTTTGTTAGATACCCTCCCCAGGGCTTCTTGGAGGCCGTTGAACAACCGAAGCTTTCCTAGCAGCCATCTGGGCTGGTGTTGATGGAGTGCTGGGAGCAAGCATATTTCAGATGTGTCAAAAGTGACAAATGTTGGAAAGTGCCATCGGCATCTCTGGGAACTCATAGTTCACACTGGCAGCTAAGATGTGCCAGGCTCTTTGGAAGAAGTGGAACTCGGGAGGAAATTGGGACGTCTTTAAAACAAGCAGCTCCTATCTGGTTGTCCCAGATGTAAATGGCTGTGATATAGGTTGTGCTGTGGGACAAACACGGGGTGGGCCTTGGCAACGCCTGAGACCTTGGCAGAGGAAATGGCATTCAGAGAGGTCAGTGGGGGCAGGAAGGAGCAGGGGTGTGTCAAAACAGAAGCAGGCAAGCAGGAACCTGAGGCTGGAGTGGTCAGAGCTTGCAGATAGCACTCTGGGGCTGCAAAGCCTGGGCCTGTGGGGTGCTGCTTGCCAGGACTGAGCAGGCCAGCAATCAGAATCGGTTCAAGGTTGGAGGTGAGCCGGGAGCCTTGGCCCACAGTGAGGCTGGAACAAGGCTCCCGTATGTCTGGATTTGAAAATGCTCCAGAGATCGTGTTACTAGAATTCAACATCTACCCTGAAGGTAGTGCATCCTAAGGGGACAGTGTCTTGGTGTTCTATTTTCAGTATGGCCTTGTTTGCTTGTAGTGTCACTGCTTCTCTGTCTCTGCAGGGAGGTGGCTCATTCGTGGCTTCTTGGAAACTGGGGTGGGGGATATTGAGGCAGCATCTGGGTAGGACTTGTAGGGTCAGGCAGAGGGAGTCTCGGGAAGAGAGGAGAATCAGGGACCCTGAATACAGACCACTGCAGTTCTGGGTGCAGGTAGTGGTGCAGGGCCCAGTGGGACAAGCCCGGCCAGTCTTTTGAAGAAGGATGAATGATGTGGGGGTGTCAGGGATAGATGGAGCGGCTAGCACCACCCTGCCTGCCCCAGGTGCCTTTTGCAGAAGACACAACAACTCTGTCTTCTGATCATTGTCTGCTACCCCAACCCTGACCAAAACCCCCACAAGCAGGAGAGAAAGAGGGAGAGAAGACAGGGTCATAGACATCTTCATCATCAAGACCCCGATCATGGTCATCATCAGGCCTGGTCTTTTTGTATCGCCTATTTAGCTGGCTGAGGACTGGATCTGTCTTCCCACCTCCTACCTCCAATGGGCTCTGGCTGACTTCTTCATCCAGCTCTGGGATCCCTCTTCTTCCAAGCACCTGCTCACCCCCACTGAGTCCTCTCCCACTCCTTCTTCCTTCCCCTTCTACTGTGGGCGATTGCAGCTTGCTGTGGCAGGAACGTGTGCACTGCCTTCCTGCAGCATCTGTTTCTAGCCTGCTGTTCATACCCTCCCCATCCTGCAAGGTGCTGCTCCAACCAGAGCTGCCTGGACGCCCCTGGCTGCCCACACGCTCCTGTCTCCAGGCCTTTGCCCTTTCATTTCCTTGCCTAGAACCCCTCTTGCCTTCCTGCACATCAGCCCTCAATCTTGAGGAACTAGAGTGTGTGGAAAGCTCTACTGAAAGCTGGTCAGAGGAGGGCCTTTCTCTGTGCCACCCAGGGCCCTGTGTGGACCTCAAAGGTGGGCCTGGTTCTTTGTTTCCTGGCTGACTTCCTGATTACACTATTAGCTGTACATGTCACATGCATCTGCATGGTTGTGGCACCTGGCACACAGCCTGCACAATGGTGGGCTATTTGCTGAATTGAGTTAATAGGATATTCAATCTTTCTACCTTCCTAGGGAAAAATTCGTCACAGTGAGCCAGTTCCAGGGGGAGGGGCACCTTCACTTTTTCTCCTCCACCTTCTTCTCCTTCTCCTTCTCCTTCTCCTTCTTCTCCTCCTCCTCCTCCTCCTCCTCCTTCTTCTTCTTCCTGTTTTGGTACCAGGGATTGAACCCGGGGGTGCTTTATCACTGAGCCACATCCCCAGTCCTTTTTGTATTTTATTTACAGACACGGTGTCACTGAGTTGCTCAGGGCCTTGTTAAATTGATGAGGCTGGCAAGTCAAAACTACTCTAAGATTTTATCTCACTCCAGTCAGAGTGTCAATTATCAAGAATATAGGCAATAATAACTGTTGGCAAGGATGAGGGGAAAAAGGTACACTTATACATTACTGGTGGAACTGCAAAGTGGTACAACCACTCTGGAAAGCAATATGGAAATTCCTCAGAAAACTTGGAATGGAACCACCTTTTAACCCAGCTATCCCACTCCTATACTCAAAGGACTTAAAATCAGCATACTACAGTGATGTAGCCACATCAATGTTTATAGCAGTTCAATTCACAATAGCAAACTATGGAACCAACCTAGGTGCTCTTCAACAGATGAATGGATAAAGAAAATGTGGTACATATACATAATGGAATATTATTCAGCCTTAAAGAAGAATGACATTATGGCATTTACAGGTAAATGGATGGAACTAGAGATCATCATGCTAAATGAAATAAGCCAATCCCAGAAAACCAAAGGCCGAATGTTTTCTCTGATAAGCAGATGCTGATCCGTAGTTAGGGAGAAGAATGAAGGAACTTTGGATTGTGGAGAGGGGCAGGAGGGGAAGGGTGGGGCTGTGGGGATGGGAAGGACGGTAGAATGAGACAGACATTATTGTCCTATGTATACGTATGATTATACTACTGGTGTGACTCTGCACTATGTATAGCCAGAGGGATGAGAAGTTGTGCTCCATTTGTGTACAATATGTCAAAATGCATTCTACTGTCATGTATAACTAATTAGAACAAATAAAAAATAATAGAAGGGAGACCAGTGGAATAGAACAAGAGGATTAGGGCGAGGGAGGGGAGGGAAAGGGGAAGTAGTGGAGAATGAAATTGATCAAATTATACTGTTTTATTGTGTGCATATATGAATATATTATAACAAATGTCACTGTTATATATAATTATAATGTGCCAATAAAAAGAGGAAAAAAAGTAAATTGCTGAGGCTGGCTTTGAACTCGCGATTCTCCTGCCTCAGTCTTCTGAGCCACTAGGATTACAGGCGTGCACCACTGTGCTCAACCACTCTTTCACTTCTAATACCTACAGTCCCCTTCCTGTGGCTCTGGGCC
>CM053401.1:92264917-92296794 GCA_028644305.1 Xerus rutilus | reverse complement strand
CACTACAGTTCTTCTTACTCTACGTCTTGTAATGTAAAGAATTGTATGCTAAGAGCAAGGGCGGCCTTGCCAAGAATAACTCAGGAAGAGACACAGTACAATCCCCTGGTCTCCAGTGGAATGAACTGCTTAATCAAAACTGCAGTATTCTGTAAATATTCCATGTATTGATGAAGAGCTCTGCAAATAGGGGCAGCTCCTAAGCAAGCCTCACAGAGAACCCAGGAGGAACTAAAGGAGACAGAGAATAATGGCAGATGTTGCCTGTCTGGATGGTTGGGGTGGGGCACCTGCAGAGGAGGGGACTTGGCTGGGCCATCACACATCTCCCAAGTGCGCCCTACACTCAGTGCAATGACAGGTGTGCTAGAGGGCGCAACACAGGGGTACTGAAGCTCCTCCCGCAAACTTCTGTTTGCTTGACTGGTTAGCAGTGTGGCTTCCTTAATTATAACGATGCTCATGCTTACCATGCACTTCCTGCCTGCCTTGCACAGTTCATTAACCTCTCACAAAACGCAGGGCTTGGGCTCACACCCAGGCAGTTTGGCTCCAGAGTTAACATTCTTTTTTAAGGGAATGAAGTTCATTTATTTATAAGAAGTAAAATTCACACACAGGATGGGGCACAAATCCTAAATGCACACATCTGTGGGTTTTTACATATGTTTCTAACCAGTATAACTCCACCAAGATCACCTCAGAGAACATTTCCATGTCCAGAGGGCTCCCTCCACCTGTCTCCACCACTAGACATAACCACTCTCTGACTTTCATCACCCCAGATTCGTTTTGCCTCTTCTTTTTTTGGTTCTGGGGATTGAGGCCAGGAACACTTAACCACGGAACTACATTTCCGACCCTTTTTAACTATTTTATTTAGAGGCAGGGTCTTGCTAAGTTGATCAGGGCCTTGCTAAGTTGCTGAGGCTGGCTTTGAACTTGCAATCCTCCTGCCTCAGTCTCCTGAGCCTGGGATTACAGGCATGCACCAGCGCCCAGCTCACTTTGCCTGTTCTTGAGCTTCATGTGAATGGATTCACATAGCAGGTGCTGTTTTGTGCCTGGCTCCTCTTAGCACCATGTGAGGCTCAACCGTAGTATTGCATGTACAGAGCCCGAGTCCTAACTGCTGTACCATATTGCCTCTTACCAACTAACTCCATGCTGCCTTCCAGAAACTTCTCCCTGTAAAGTGTTTTGGGCAATGCAGTGTTGGCTGAGCCTGAGTAGGCAGAGAGAGAACACTAGGGGTAAGTTCAGAGAAGGGCCAAGAAGAGAACTTTTTAGATGACCCCCTGTGCTGCACACTTCCGCCTCTCCTTGCCGAGTTCCCTGGTCCCAGACTCACAGCATGAGCCCAAGTTGCTCCTTTCCTTTTGTTTGTCCTTGCACAGAACTGACTTCATCACTGCTACTGTCTTAAACGTGTGGAGAGCATTCTCAAGCATTATTGAGGGTGGTGATTTTCAATCACAGGAGAAATTAGCTGCCTTCTTTTCACCCTGGGGACATTTGGCAACATGGCAATATCTAGAGATATTTTTAGTTGTCAAAAGCGGGGCAAGTGGGGTGCTACTGGCATCTAGTGGGTACAGGCCCGGGGTGCTGCTAGACATCCTACAAGGCACAGAACAGCCCCATCCCCAGCAAAGAATGATCTAGTCCTGCATGTCAATCATGCTGTTATTGAGAAACCTTGGTCATGGCCAACACCAGGAAGTTGGTGGGGTTTCTTTTTCTGATAGAGGAAGAAAAGCAGTGTGAGATGAAGAGCTCTTTCACCCTGGAGTTAGAAGACCTGGTTTTAGGGCCCACTCTGCTACCAATTAGTTGTCTGAGCTTGTTGAAGCCACTCAAACTGTGCAGGCTTATTTCCTTATCTGTCACCAGGGAGCTGTGACACCTCCCTCTCTACTTACAGGCCTATTAGGATTGCAAGCAAGGATGTCAGTGGAATCTCTTAGAAATGCTTATGTGTGCACTGTTTTATTTGAGAGTGATAGCAAATCAAGTTTATATGGATATTTCTGTGTCTAATGTTAGTGGGGAGAATGGTTTCAGCAGGGTTTATTTCCCTGTGTTCCATTTCCAGGGTCACAGCCTCGTTCTACCATTTGAGTGGGAAAGGAACTCATACATAAAGTGTGTTTCCTAGACCTGTGGGTTCAAACATCCCTGCAATTCTCTGACGCTGCAGTTCTTGACACTGGAATTTTTGGTCTAGAAATTCTTTTTTAGATTCTTGTGAGACTTCAGTCTAGGAGAGCAAGGTTTTTTTTTTTTTTTTTTTTTTTTTGGTGCTGAATCTTGTGTTTGATTTTTGTCATATAAAAGGGTTAAGCCTCTAGGCTCTTCTGAGTGAGGATATGTAAGGTTGTGACAACTAGTCTAGAAGTCCAGTGTGCTATGCCTGGTCACATAGACAGGGGGACAACTCTCTGGAAAAGGCAAGAACCTGGTGCTCTGCATGGCTGGTGCAGAAGAAGCGTTGGGCATTTATGAAAACATGGGGGATCTTTGCTCTGTGAGTAAATAAGAGAATGAGGTGAGGCTGTAAATAGCTCTATTCAACAGTTGCTGAGACTTAGCAATGGATAGTGTGGGACAGGGATATTATGTCACCGCATTGTAGCTATTAACAACACAAGCAGTGTTGTTTGGAATCTGGGGACAAATTAGCCCTAGACTAAAAGCTATTCTGGTCCAACCCAATGAAATTTCGAAGCAAGCCTCAAAGGAACCAAACTGTTTCCAAGTAATTTGATAGGATGGAGGTGGGCTTAATCCTTTGAAGTGAGCCACCCCAAATTCCAGTACCCTAAAGTGGGTTGCAGAGGACTTCTGCCTCCAGCTAGGATGGAATGTCCACGCTCACATTTATCTTCTCACTTGGACAATGGGACAATATATATGAGATGTCTCATGTCTGTTAAACTCATCTTTGTTCCTTTGTTTGCAAGGTGATTTTTTAACTCTGATTTCTTTTAAGATTTTCTTTTTCTCACTGGTTTTAAGCAATTTGATGATTCTGTGACTCGGTGTGGTTTCCATCATGTCTCTTGCACTTAAGGATCAGTGGGCTTCTTGGATCTAGACAGTTTTCATCAAATTTAGACACTGTTCTGCCATGATTTTTTCACACACTTTTCTCTATTCTCTCTTTGGAATCTCCCATTAACACATGAGTAAGGCCTCTTAAAATTGCCCCCCAACTCCCCGTTGCTCTGTTAACTACTTTCGTCTTTTTTCTCTGTATCTTTCATTTTCTCTAGTTTCTTGCTATGCTTTTTGTCTGCAATGTCTAATCTGCTATTAATCCCACCCAGTGTATACTGTTTACCTTAGATATTTTTTCAGTCTAAGTTTAATTTAGATATTTATATATTTTTTAACATGCTTACTTTTTAATCTACCTTTTTAAACATATGGAATATAGTCACCAGAACTCTTGTAGTGTTTTGTTTACTGATTTTATCATCTGTATCATTTCTAGCCAGGTTTCAATGGATTGATTTTTCTCCTCATTATGGGTTGTATTTGCTGCCTTCTTTGTATGTATGGTGATTTTTAATTAGATAGCAGATATTGTGAATTTTACCTTCTCGGGACTGGATATTCTTGCCTTATCGCGAGTATTCTTTAGCTTTGCTCTGGGATGCATTTCAGTTACCCAGGAATAGTTTGATCCTTTTGAGGCCGGCTTTAAAACTTTGGTATGTGATACTACAATATCTTCTAGTCTAAGGCTAATTTGCTCTACTTCTGAGGTGCTTGCCTTCTGAGTACGCCAGCCTATGACCCATGTTTACAAATTTTCTTCATTCGGATGGGGGGGACACACGCCCTTTCTAGCCCTATCTTGGGTGCCGGGGGTCATTCCATCTGCTCCTTTCAGGTGGTTCTTTTCCTGGCCTTGAGTAGTTTCATTACATGCCTGCACTAATCTCTACTCAGCTGAAGAAGCAAGGGGGCTCTGCAGCTCTCTGAAGCTTTCTCCCCTCTGGTGCTCTCCTCGGTCAGCTCTGGATACTTAGGCCTGTCTGAACTCCAAGCTGTTTCCTACTCCAATGGAAGAGGTTTGTGGAAACTTTCCAGGTTACAAACTGGAGCAGTTGTAGAGCTTTTCTCATTTATTTTTCCTCTCTCAAGATCACTGTCCTGTGCCCAACTGGGTTTACTAAAAACATCTTTCCAGAAAAACTCCTCTTTCATTTTCAAACAAAGGTGTGCAGCAAATCCCATTGCCTTGAGGTCAAGTGAAAGCTGGTAGGTGTTGAAACCAACTCATCCTTAGAGCCTAGCTCATGTCAGCAAGAAAGAAGCAGCCCTGGCATGTGGTGGTCACACGAAGATGATAGCCCTGTGCCCACACTTGTGAGAGAATGGGAAGCGAGAAGAGAAAGAGTAGTGGGAAATTTCACAGCAATGCCAAGTTGGCCCTACAAAAATAGGTCCATGCTCCAGACACATTGAATACATTGTTTTCCCTAGCATATGTCTTCCCTCTGCTGTCCCCAGTTCAATGAATGATGCCCCAAGCTATGAACTTCAGGCACCCTTGACCCCTATACTTCTTTCACCTCACTTCTAGTCAGATTATGAACCCCACTGATTTTTGTCTCCAGAATGCTTCCCAGTTTGCTTTTCTTCTTCCCGTTCTGATTCAGGCCCCAGGACCTCTCACAAACTCATATCTGACATTGGGGAAATCACGTCACTCCCCTGGGTCTGAGTCGGCCCTTTATGGAAGAAGGGGATGGGCTAATGATCTCCCAAGGCTCTTTTTGCTTTTAAAGTCTAGGTTTCAGTGATATTTCAGGGAACAGATGTATAGATCTCTTTTATTTCACACTAATAAGGCTCGATTCTGATGTGGTTATATCCAGAGAGGTGCAGGTTAAAAGTTATAAATGTGCCCTGCACACGATAGCTTCTCTACAGGATTTGCTGAGTGAAAAAGTGAAAGAGTTCAAAGTGGCAAAAAGAAAAAAAAGCAACAAACAGACCAAAAGCCCCCAAGCCAACCCCAAATAGTTAATTGTCTGCATTAGGCTGAGACCTTCTCAGAGATGGTCACATCCTAATCATCAGAACTTACGTGGCAAAGGGGGCTGTGCAGGTGTGCTTAAGTTAAGGGTCTTGAGATGGGGAAGTTACCCTGGATGATCTGGACGGGCCCATTATCATTACAAAGGTCCTTCTGAGAGGGCAGCAGGAGAGTTAGAGAAGCCGCTAGCTATACTGCTGGATTTGAAGATGGAGGAAAGGCTGCAAGTCAAGGAATGTGGGCAGCCTCCAGAGGAGGAAAGAAGGAAGGAAAAACGTTCTCCTAGAGTCCCCAGAGGCACACAGCCCTGTTGGCACCTTGGTTTTAGAATTTTTGACTTCCAAGACAGTAAGATAGTAATATATTTTAAGTCATTAAATTTGTATTACCTTGTTACAGAAGCAGTAGAAAACAAATGCACACTCTTGTTTCCCCATTAACTTCTTACATTTATCAAGGTAGATATTTGAGTTTTCTAGGCCTTTGTTTTACTTTCCATCAAAGGGAGTTAAAAATATTTCTTCTCCTAGGGGTGTGCAATGTGCGCACTTCTAATCCCAGAGGCTCAGGAGGCTGAAGCAGGAGGATCTCAAGTAAGGCCAGCTTCAGCAACTTAGTGACACCCTGTCTCAAAATAAAAAATAAAAAGGGTTGGGGATGTGGCTTAGTGGTTAAGTGCCCCTGTGTTCAAGCCCCAGTACCAAAAAAAAAAAAAAAACAACAAACCCAACAAAACATATATGTGTGTGTATATATATGTATATACATATATATAAAAATATATGAATTTATGCATATTTTCTATATGAGGTAGGGGTAAATTTACTTCATGTAAGTAATAATAGGTATGGAGGCTGAAAATAATATAGTCTGAGAAAAAGAAATTTTTTCCCCCACCTCCCCCAACAGATGCCCTCCTGATGCTAGTTGCAGAAAGGGAGGAACGGAGAAGAAGGAGTGTATCACCACACTGAGATGATAATCTTCAGCCAGAACACAGGACCCTTGACCTAAGGGCTCAACTCCCGGACTATCTCATCGACTGATAAAAACAAGCCTAAAATTCCTAATGGCCTGGCAGAACTGGAAGAACCACAGTTTTCTCTTCACCAGACCACCTCCCCAAAATAGCCAAGAAAAAGACCCAGTTCCTCTCTTTGTTCCAGGGCTCATTTTCCACCAGGAAGCTGAGTCCCGTCACCGCATCTCCCGGTCCCCTCGTCCCCGGTTCCAGTGTGAAACTTCGATCCTGAATAAAGCGCTGAACTGATCTGTGAAGTCTGCTGCAATCTTAGCCTTTTTGCCCTTACAAGTATGATCATGTCAAAATAACCCCCAATATTATGTATAACTACAATGTACTAATAACAACAAAAAATTTTACCAAACACAAGTATGTGCCAGGCACAGTGAGAAATGTCCAGATGTTTGGAAGATTATAATGATGATGAGAATGTTTCACAGGTTTAAAAATGTACATAATATTTCTTATATCTGTGTATTAACAGCGGGGTCTTATGGTGGAGTTAAGCTATTTCCTCCATCAAACCTCTTGAATTTGTTTTTTTAAAAAAGCCTGAAGCTCCATCCTAAAGCAGGTGGATTTAAAAAAAAAAATGAAATGGTACATAAAACTATTTGAAATAATGGAAAGTGCTACTTGTAATACCACCACTATGACTACTTCTATTACTCCTAGTACTTCTAATGCCGTGTGATGTCTTGCAGGTGCAGTTTCTTCCAAACCTCTGAACAGTCTCATGCAGTGCCGAGATCACCATCCCCCTTTAGTAGATGGAACACCGAGGCTGACAAGGTCGAGAAGGTCTCTCCCAGTCACACCACCTGGAAGCGGAGGGGCTGGATTGCCGTGGGACTCTGAACAGGCGCCCTTGTTCATTCTGTTTTACTGGCGATTATAAACTTGATGTAAATGTGGCCATGATGGTGATGGCTGTACCACTGCTATTACCCTCTCCTCAGGCCTCTTTCCCGTAACACCATCTGATGGCTTCACTCATCATATTCCAGCCTGTCACCAGCTTGTCACAGAAGTGATTGAAACGCTACTAATTCAGCCTTACGACTTCCTGGCTGGGCAGAGTTGGCAAAGGCTGAAGAGATGTTTGTTTATCTGTGAGCAAACGGCTGGAGGTTTGGAAACGCCCCTCCCACAGCACTGAGAGACAGGCAGTTTTGCATATGGCGAGGAGAGGTCTGGTGCACTCATCCACTAATAAAAGGAGCCAGGACTAGACGCTCCAGATTCCCAGCAGCACAGAAGTTAATTAAGGGGGCTTTTCTGGGGGCTGCATCACTAAAATGCCTTATCTAACCTTCCTCCTCTCTCTCTCCTTTTTTCCCCCTTTTATTATTGCCTTATAGCTTACATAATTGTGGGGCCTTATCCTTTTTAAATTTTTTTAAAAATAAAATCAGGCACATGATGATTGTTGGTTTCCAATCCTTGTTCCCTGCTGTCTTTGTCTTTAATTTACTTGCGTCCTCTTCCCTTTTCCTTTCCTCACCTTTGATGCTTAGCGTTTCCCCCCATTGTTCTGAGGACTATTTGTTTTCATGGGCTTGGCTGGGCTCATAGGCATTAGGGCCAACGGGGCCTGCTCTGCATGAGCCATGCTTCCGCCAGCACACAGGAGCGGTCTGCTTTGAAGGCTGTTGAGGATATTTGGATTAATAACATTTGTTCTAGTATTTTTCTCTCGTTTTTGATCATCAAAGAGCTCAGAGAGGTTTGAGTTGGTGCAGTGTCTTCTCGTTTGTCCTTGGGAGCTAGTGTCTGGAACAAGGTTGCTCTAAAAATGTTTTCGGAGTGAAGCCTCGTTTAATGGGGCAGGCTGCAAATTCACATCAAGGGAGTGTCATCTTTCAAAACAGCTTCTTGGCAGAAAAGGATGTGGAATTTTAGAGAATTCTGAATCTGTTAAGCTTCCATTAAATGAACTCCTTGATTCCCAGACGATGCTGCCTAGAATCTGGGGACCGTGGGCTGTTGAATAATTGACTTCCTCGGTGGCAGGATGCCTCAGAAAGGTCGAGCATCCTTTGGGATGAAACATTCATCAGTTTGGAGGAGATTTTTACTTGTATGTGTTGCTCTCTGGCTCCTTGTCTATGCACTTTTATTTTATTCATTTGTTTATTTTTGTCGGTGTTTTGTGTTTTGATTCGTTTAGTGGCACTGACAGGCAGAGCTTTTGTGCTGGGGTGGAGGGTGTTTGTGACAGGGCATCCTGTCAGAGCGGTCTCGCTTCCTCACACTGACCATATGTACATTGAGGACATTGGCCAGGATTTTACCTCCACCTCCGCCCTGCCTTGTCCCACACATCATAACCAGGGCAGCTGATGACCAGCCTGCCTTTCGTACCTCATCGCAGGGCACACACATCTGCTAAGGCTTAACACCATGACCAGGCCAATATGGGATGGGACAGTTCTGAGACTCTATCTGCCTCCTTAAAAGACATGGAGCTAGAGAAGTCACCTCGTGGGCTTTGATTCCAGTGGCTTTTCCAAGAAGATTAACATGGGTCATTCTCCCTCCTTCCCGACATTGATCCTCGCTCAAAGGCTTGCCCTCATTTTTCACGTGTGTCCCTGCCTTTGACTTGGATGGTCTTTTTTCTCTTAAAAAATGAACCACAGGAAAGCTCCCAACAACAACAATGCTAAAAAACGGAAACTGAACGTTTTTATTGAATTCAAAAAGGACTAAATGTTTATTGTAGAAACCTTTAAAAATAGAATAACCCCACTAAAATATAAAGAAAAACGACCAAAATTAAATGCAATGCCATAGTCAGAGATGACCATTGCATTATGGTTTCTTTCTAGTTTTAAAAATGTGGTATGTGTCTATGTGTGTTTATATGAGTTAAAATGTGTGTGTGTTTGTGTGTGTGTATCTCATTTAGAGTCCTGATTTTATAACTTATAATGTCTTGGACATTTCTCCACGACACCAATAATTGGTTTTGATGGCCACAGGGAATTTCAATGTATAGTTGTACCAGAATTATTTGGCAGTTGTCTACTATAGTAATTTAATTTTTACTATAGTAATCCATTTTTCTTTTCAAATATAAACAACACTGTGATGCAATCTTATTCATAGATCACTGGTTAATACTTTATTAAATGCATTCCTGTAAGTGGATTTATGGGGTTTCGTGATGTATAATTGGTTGCCCATTAGCTCCAATCTAGCCTTCACTAATGCAAACCAACAATTGGAGCACCCTTGTCCTTCTTGCCAGTTAGACCCCTAGCTCTCCCAAGAGAACCTGCCTAGGACCCACTCCTCAAGGCTTTGGTATTTATTATTTGTGATCCTGCAGTCCCTGCTTTGATCCCTGGAGAGCCCATGCTAGATGCAATAGGATGAGTCATTGCCTGCATCTCCTTGAGTCAGGACTTTGCGTTGAGTAAGAATGCTTTCGAGTGGAGCCCAGAAACAAAGAAGGGATAAGAAAAGACTGAAGGATAGTTCTGAGTTGGATCAATAGCTTCGAAGTCTTAGCTAGAAACATGCCAGAATTACAAAAGACCATGGATGATCATTTAATTTGCATTTTGCACCATTTCAGGTAGTGCAGAGAACAGAGTGGAATCAGGAGTTCTGCATTCTAGTTTTGGCTGGTCACTCTGCAGCAGAGTGACCTTGGGGAAGTCTCTTTAGCTATTTGAGCCCCAGTCTCTTCATCTATAAAATAAACACAATAATAACATCTTCCAGGTAGGGTTGTTGAAATGCTGAAATGAGACATAGTGTGTCAGCACTTGGCATACTAAGGTGTAGTCACATGTTCCTTAATGAAGGGGACTTGTTCTCAGAAATGTGTTGTCAGGTGATTTTGTTATCATGCAAACATCATAGAGTGTACTTACAGAAAACTAGATGGTATAGCCCACTGCACACCTGGGCTGTATGGTGTATGTATATTTGCATATGGCCTACTACCTGTTGCTCCTAGGGCCACGGTGAACAAAATAATGGGAGATTAAATCAAGTACAAAAGAATCTGATGTAATTCAGACATGGTAAATGTGAGCTGTAGCAGCCTGCAGCCTGTGCAACATGACACACCATTTTATAGTAAACCTTCATTTTTAATAAGTAGGAGCATACTCAAAAGTAACAATACGGCTGGGGTTGTGGCTTAGTGGTAGAGTGCTTGCCTAGCACGTGAGAGGAACTGAGTTCAATCCTCAGCACCACATACAAAATAATAGTAAACAAATAAAGTTATAAAAAAAGGTTAAAAAAAAGAAATCCATTAAAAAAGAAAGTAACAATAAAAAGTATGTTATAGTAAGTACAGAAACCAGTAACAGTCATTTCTTATCAGTATCAAGTATTAGATGTGATATTTATACAAGTGGCAGTATAGTAGGCTTGCTTATACCAGCATCCTGTGTTGCTCTATAGTGTCACTAGGTGGTGGGAATTTTTCAGCTCCATTAAACATTATAATCTTTTTTTTTTCTGCCCTGGGGATTGCACCCAGGGGCACTTTACCACTGAGATACATCCCCAGTCCTTTCTTTAAAAAATTTAAATTTGAGACAGGGTCTTGTTTCGCTCTTGAGGGTCTCATTAAATTGCTGAGGCTGGCTTCAAACTTGTGATCCTCCTGCCTCAGCCTCCCATGTCAGTGGGATTACAGGCCCGCGCCACCATGCCTAGCTCTCCATTACAAGCTTATGGGACCACTGTGGCAAATGTGCTCCGTTGTTGATTGAAATGTCACCATGCAGGGCACAATTGGATATGGGAGGGAAGTGCTGCTATTCTCACCACCTCCACCTGCAATGGCGTGCTTCCTTCAGCATTGTGTCACTCTTGCAGAATTTCAGGACAATTGTCTATGGCTTCTGGGCCTCTGAGTTTGGACCTGCCTGGTGCAAGTTCAGCAGAAAGTAGACTAAAGTGCATAAGTGAGAACATGCATTTCCCCTCTAGATGCTCCCGGCACAGTCAAGTCTGTGGTCGCTGAACTTTCTGATGAGGGAATGTGTTTCCAGGTATGTTACCCAGTGACCTTGTGACCTTTGCCAAATCATTTAACCAAATGATTGAATCTAAGCCTCAATTTCCTCATCTGTGAAATGGAGTGAATGGAATTTTTGTATTCTGTAGAGTTTACCCCGATGTCCTGCTGAGGCAGAGACAAGTTAGAGGAAAAATAAGATCAATGGGGAAATCTCCTATTTTTCAAGTGCTGACTATGTGCCACGTGTTCTATAAATGTATTCTCCATTCATCGATTGATTCTAGTGTGTGTGTGTATGTGTGTGTGTGTGTGTGTGTGTGTGTGTTTCTTTTTAAAAATGGACTGTGTTCTGAGCTATATGCTAGAATAAGCCAGGAAATAAGATAGAACAGGTTAGCGCTCACGGCCTTATAACAAAGCTCTATATTAAATAAAACTATTGTAAAATCTGTAGTGCAGGGCATGGCATATGGAGGGTTCAGTTTCCTGTTATTTTGTACACGTACAGCTTGAAGAAGTCGATGTCAGTTTTTCTGTGGTTGGGACAGTGGGGAGATCCAGGGAAAGAGGCAGGGCCTTCGTCCCCTTGTGATGAGAATGTTGCCAGGTAAGAGGCCATCCTTTGTAGGAAAGCTGTTCTCTTAGCTACTGAAAACCTTGCCCAAGCTGGGTGCAGTGGTGCATGCCTGTAATCTCAGCAGCTCGGGAGGCTGAGGCAGGAGGATTGTGAGTTCAAAGCCAGACTCAGCAAAAGCAAGGAGCTAAGCAACTCAGTGAGACCCTGTCTCTAAATAAAATACAAAATAGGGCTGGGGATGTGGCTCAGTGGTTCAGTGCCCCTGAGTCCAATCTCCGAGACCCAAAAATAAAAAATAAAAAATAAAAAAATAAAAAAGCTTGCCTAAACTGCAGCCACGGCCTGACTGGGGCTGGAGCTGGAGAATGATGACACCTGAGGGTCCCAAGGGAGCCTCTCATTCTGTTCTTTCCCAGGCTGGTGGGTTCTCACACACTGTGGGCACATCTTTCTGCTGATTGGCTGCTGATTATTTGGCTGGGATAAAATTGAAAAGTGCCAACAAAGCTTCTGGTTAGAAAGCTAAAGGGGCTGTGAGCCAAGGGAGAGGTGCTTGTCCTCTGTATGGCATGTCTGTGCTGTCCTACGGAGGCAGGTCCAGGTTGGAAGACTGAGATATAATAAAGTGTCCACAGTGAGGGCCACTGGGAGCCAGGCACTCTGCAGAGTAATTTCGGTCAATCCCCAAACCGTCTTGTACCGGAGGCATTAGCATTTCACATTAACAGACGGAGGGGCAGAGGCTCAGAGACTTGCCCAGTGTCCTGTGGCCAGGGAGCAGGGGAATCAGGATTCAAACTCAAGCCTGTCTGATTCCAGTAGCATCTCTAGGAGTGAGCTTTGATGATGCGTGGCTGTTCAGTGTGAGTCAGTGCTGTTTCTTAGAGCAGCAAGCTGAGGATGGTCACCCAGTTGGTGAATTGTCCAGGACTCTTCTAGTTCTTGATTTCTCTCCTGATGTCTTACTGGCCATTTCACTCGGTATCACCAACCACCGAGACTGGGTCCCCTCAGGCCTTTTTGTGAATCTGCTAGTAAGAATGGTACACAGAGTAGGTGACGTGGTTTACAGTACAGGGCTGGCCTTGTTTAAACCGGTGAATATTTTGATTATATTCAATTAGCATGTGATTGAGGTGGTCATGGAAGGCCTTGGGCCCTGGCCATGGAGATTGTGGTCAACAAGCGACTCTCACTTGGCAGTCCTTCAGGATCTCCTTCAGCAGCAGACAGCCACCTCAGGATCAGGCAGGAGTAGCCTGGCCATCTTGGCCCCATGTGGGAGAACTCATCAGGCTGCTTCAGGTCTAGAGCTTGCCACTGGCTTGGTAGAGGCTGCTGGGCCTATGCTCTGACTGGACTCCTCCCTCTGCCCACCCTTCACAGGTGTGGAACCCCAAGACATACCCTAGGAAGCCCCCTGCCCACTACATACTCCATCTTGCACCTGCATCCCAGAGAATCCAAACTGCATCAGTCCCTAAAGAAGGTCTCTTAGCCATTCTAATGGCTACTGTGATTTGAAGTGGTTATGCACGTGAGATTTTTGAAATATCGGCAACAGCTTTGAAAAGACCTATTGTGCTTCATTGCCCATGTTTACAATGGGAAGAGATGTTCAATTTGAGTCAGAGGTTTGTGAAGAACTGATTTTTCCCATCTGTGTTCATAAAGTCCTATCCATAGACACCTGGAGGGTCCATGCACCCTAGGCTGAGAATTCCTGATTTAGAGGAAATTCAGAAAACAAATAAAAATGGTTACCAACTACATGGACTTGTCCAAAGGTGCAGCATGGTGGGAAGAAAGAAACACCTACGTCTTTTTAACTGATAGAGTTGGCAGGTTGAGCAAATGAAAATGTAGGACATCCTGTTACATTTGAATTTTGATAAACAATGAACTTTTTTTTTTTTAGGACAGGTATGTGTCATGAAACATTTTGGACACACTTGTTATAAAAAGTCATTCAGTGAAATTACTCATTGGTTTGGAGGAATTTAAGACATTTTGGCAAAATGTATGTTGTAGAGGATCCTGAGATGAGGACACAACTTCAGAGAATAAACTACTCATGCTAATGAGGGATGAGAAGTGAAATTTACTGCATTTGAACCCAGGTATTTATTTCCCTCCTATGGTTATTTGCTATTGAATTTTTTTTCATGGGCAGGGATGCCAATAGGCATTGCATTTATAAGAATAATTAAAATATATTTGACACCACATATTTATCAGGATGAGATGTAATAAGTGCTTTCAGAAATTTGAAGTCATTTTTATTATAATGTTTGCCATGGATCTGGTTAGCTACATGTAGGACTGGCTTATGACCTTGCAGTATGTTGCCTGTGCTTCTGGGAAGGCCAGCGCTCCAAAGGCAGTGATAAAACCCTCTCTGAACACATGGAACTTTCCAGCCCCAGGACCTTTCACTAATGGTTCCCTCTGACTGCCTGGAATGTTCTTTTGACTCTTGGCAGGGCCGGCTTCTCCTTGACTTCTCTTCAGCAAGAACTTTCTTGGCTCCTCTGTGTACATTAGGTTCTCTTATTCCTCATTGTGGCATCTTCTTTGCCATTTTTTGTCTCATGACACTTTAAGGACCTTGTCATGATTTTCTGTTTTGCTTACTTGTTTATTACAGTATTTCACTGAATCTAATATGCCCTGGACAGTATGATAGGCCACTGTTATCTACACCACTGAAAAGGCAAAAAGAAAGCTACAAATTAAACAGTGACATGACATCTCAATGATAGTCCTGTGTCATGCATGAATCTGTCACAGTAGCCTCTCATTGTTTGGAGATTTCTTTCATCCACTTGGAGGGTTTGGCAGTTTCTCTACTGTCTGTTGCTTTGCTCGGAGCATGATGGACAATCCTTTTATACCTGCATCAGTAAAGCTAGACTTCTTATATTGTGGTTATTTTTCCTAAAATGCTTGTCTGTTTTTGTAAGAAAATATGGGATGGTGGTCACTCCTGCAATGATGAATATCAGATTTAGGCCTTACCTCTTCTCCCGAGATTTTTTTTTTTTGTGTGTGTGTGTGTATGTGTGTGTGCAATTTATAGATAACCTTTTCAAAGACATTTTAACTGGCAATTAAACTTAACCTACACAGTACCATCCAACAATGCCTATGACTCGGTTGAAGTGGTGACAAGATGAACACTTTGATCATCGTCACAACCATAGCCTAGCCAATGGCCTTTGTAAGATATATCCCCACTTAAAAGATATTAAATATGAACACAGGGGTGCTCTAGAATTGATAAAATGTGGTATCTGTGTTCTCTATCAGGGAGCTGAGTCCTTGTCAGTTGTGTTGGCCACAGTGTGCCCGACACCTACCACAATGCTGGCCTTCAGAAGGGTCTCAATAAATATGTGTCAAAGAATGGAGGAATCTATATAATTTGGCACATGTACATTTTATTAACTGTGGAACTGATTAAAGTCTTATGGAAATAACATGGTACATAAATGGCTCTTGCTGTTTCTAAAAATGCCCTCGTTCTACATTAGTTTAATTGGTGATACCAATTATAAGGACATGTTTGAACTGTTAAATATAACAACAGATTCCCATTGATAGAATGTTCATCAGATTATGAATAATTCAACTTTTGAATAACACTTTTCAGACAGGGTACTGAACACAGACGTGATGTCACTGGTAATAGTGACAGAAGTGATTTTTGATCACCAGACACTATAAAATTGGGAGGATAGGAAATAGCGTTACTTCCATGTAAATGATGTGGTAAAGCCCTAGGATACAAGAGGGTCCTGACTTGTTAAAGAATTGGCAAGCAAGAATGTGGCCATTATACTTTAGAAAGGTGTAAAATAACAAGCATAGTGCCAGAGATGCTGGGAAATGAATTTTGGTGGGAAAAACAGAGAAATGTATTTACTGAACACCTGTCAAGTTGGCACATGCTTATTCGATTCTCCATTGGATTAGAAGCATTGCTACATTTTGCAAATGGGAAACTGAGACTCAGAGAAACCTGCCTATAGCCAGTAGTGGCTCTAGGATTCCAATCAGAGTAATCTTGATTGTCCAGCTATGGTTTTCCCAACCGCTCTACACTGACTCAGAAAACTCGGGACTCGTGGAATATCTAGTGGGAGTGAGTATGGAGAATGTGGCTCATCATCTGGAGAGAAGCCCAGCTGGTGGGCTATGTGGACTCCATTCTCTTTGACCCATTTGCAGTGGACTGAGTGTTTCCCAGACAACACCGAGGAGAACTTGTGAATTTGGATAAAATAACAAAGACATGATTCTAATAACGTGTCCTCCACCATTCCCTGCATAGCCTCTTTATTTTACTTCATTTGACTTGCTTTTGCTCTTTCTCTTTTTAGCAGTTGTTAAAATCATTTCTTCTTTGAAACAGGACAGATGATGGGGATGATGTGAATGAAGGAGCTCTGTCCATGAGTGCCACTCAAAAGATAGCTGGGCGGGAAAAGGGAAGAAGGAAGGAAGCTTAGCATTCTTTTATGCAAGAGTAGCACATGCAGGAAAAGTAGCAAGAATGAAGGGTTGAAAATAGCCATTGTCCTTTCACCAGTATCAGTTCAGTGGTTCTTCACATGCTGGGCTGGAGAGGGCCCAAGGGCCGATGGGGAGGAAAAGGTGTCAAAGAAGCTGGGACTAAGGAGAACCTCCTTGGAAACAACCTCAGCTTTCAAGGACTGTCCCTTAGCCCTTGGCACTGTGTTTGGGAATGAATACATTTTTATTTCAGAGCAAAATTGATGCACCAACTCTTCCCATATTGGCTAATTCGTTTAGTTCAATATTAACAAAGGGAGTGGGAATTGGCGTATAGGGAAGGCAAGCCCTTCCTGGGCGAGGAAAGGCCTTTTCTATCTGATCAAAATGTGGGGTTAAGGATCTCCCCATCCCCACAATGACTACAGAGCAACTAGTAAAACTCACTGAAACATGTTCTGGTCACCTGTTATAAAAGAAACTGGGCTGGGCTAACTATCGCTTTGGAGATGATCAACTTCATTTGACTATAGATTTTCAGTAGACTCTGGATTTTAAAAT
Source organism: Xerus rutilus (assembly GCA_028644305.1). Classification (NCBI taxonomy): domain Eukaryota; kingdom Metazoa; phylum Chordata; class Mammalia; order Rodentia; family Sciuridae; genus Xerus; species Xerus rutilus. The sequence continues at coordinate 92,280,077 of CM053401.1, read as the reverse complement.
TGCTGGTCAATTGCCTTTGTACATTTCAGAATTATAGGAGCTAAAATTTCTCCTGGGGACCCCTCTCCTTTTTTTTTCCCAAGAGGGACCACTTTAGTGAGCCCTTTTTGTTATCTAAAGTATGGCAAGTACCAAAACTTTTTTGGGGGCGTGAGGAGGGGAGAAAGCCCTGATTCAAAGAAGTGATTCAAACATAGACTTGACACACAATCTGTATGCAAATGACAGAGCACATTGCAAGAACAGGGCTGATCCTATTTGTATCTTTACTAACAATCTAAATAAAGTCAGTTTGGCTTATATTGATATCTTTTCTTTTTTAAAAAGAGCCAAAAGAAAAGACTTTTTTTCCTCTTTCATCTCTCTATTATTTTTTTTGTGAGGATAAAGGAAGAAGGAATTCCAAACACTTTAGCGGTTGTGAAAACCAATTTCATTTTCTGAGCTGATCGGAACTGGAAAATGTCCTAGTGCTTGCTCCTTACCAGCACACCTGTTGCGTCTTCCCTGGGCAGGGGTTGGGGGAGGAGAAAGCCAGAGGCTTGGAAGCCAGGGAACAAGTTGGCTTTGAGCACAGTACAATCTGAGCCTGTGTCTCCAGGGAGAACACTGGGGCTTTATTGGAGGAGCCTCTCAGTAGTTGGTATCATTCAGAGAAAGAAAATATTGCTGCCTGCTTGAGTTTCTTGCAGTGAGGGATCTGGATTAGGATTTGTGAGCAAGGTTGGCAGGGGAGCAAGAGCAAGAGGGAGTGGGTAGGGGGAGCCTGGACCACCTTTGCTGTGCTTTCTCATCAGCCCCTACTCTGTTCAAAAGCCCCTCCCTGTGCTGTGCTGTCCCTGGAGCAGTTGGTCGAGTGCCTTCTGTGGGAGGTTGCCCTTTCAGTGGCGGCAGGAAAACAGCCCATTCCAATGCACCCATGCCAAAGCAGGCTGGGTGTGGCTTCTATTTCTATACTCTGGCAGAGCTGTAGTTTTGAAGATCTATGAAGGCAGCAAAACAACACCCTCGTTCCCAGATATGCTGTGGGAAGTGCAATGATCCTCCTGGACAGTCTCTGCTCCTAGGCTAAGGAAAGCCTGGCTGTAAGGCTCAGGTGCTGGAGGAAGGAGCCCCACGCAGGTGTTCGAGACCTGAACAGGGTAGACAGGGATGCTACAGAGGGGTCCAGGTGCAGCCCAGGCAAGGAGATCACTCACCACAGGACAAGGGCAAGGGAGACAGATTGTGCAGAGGCGGCTGCCGTCCCCTCTATGGAAGTCCCTCCAAGTTGGCTGACAGAGAATCCAAGCAGGTGGATTCTCTGTCAGAGGCCCAGGAGCACTGGTGAGAGGGGCCAGCTGCCCTCTTTTGTGAGGAGAGAGCTCGGAGGGATGTGTGGCTCTGGCTACCTCCGGGCTGGTGGGGTGCTGCAGCCCCTCACAGGCAATCCGAGGCCCCAGTCATGGATGTCGAATGCTCAACTCAGTGAAAGGGGGGAGATGCGTTGGCCTTGGAATGCTGGTGGTGGTGGGAACTGGGTTTAAAAATAGGTGTTTAGCAAACTGAGCTTGTTAAAGGAGAGTGACCAGAGGATGAGGGACTGAAAACCATGTCATTTGAGGATTTTTTGGGGAGGGCTACCAGGGATTGAACTCAGGGGCACTGAACCACTGAGCCACGTCCCCAGCCCTATTTTGTGTTTTATGTAGAGACAGGGTCTCACTGAGTTGCTTGGCACCTGACTGTTGCTGAGGCTGACTTTGAACTCACGATCCTCCTGCCTCAGCCTCTCGAGGTGCTGGGATTACAGGTGTGCACCATCGTGCCTGGCTCATTTGAGGCTATTTAGCCCAAAGAAAAAGAAGGGTGGGGTGAGTGGAGCATGAAGGAAAAATATAGGGAGGAACATTTTCACAGTAGCTGATTAGTGTCTCCAAATACTGTATCTCTATACTCAGGAAATGTTCATGTTACCTCCCAGGGATCCCTACCAACCAGGCTGACTGTTCCATAAGGACAACTATTGAGTACTTGCTAAGTGCCAGACCCTCCCTGTTCAGTACTGTTTTGTACATGAAAACATTTAATCCTCAAAATAACCCCACAAAAATGCATGAATCTTTTATTATCCTACCTCTTAAAGATGAGGAAACTGAGGCACAGAGATTATAGAATTTGCCTGAAGCCACATGGCTAGGGAGCAGTGGAGTTAGGACAAAATGCATATGGCCTGGGGCTGCTCCTGCCAGCCCCATCTGTGGCCCAGCACACGGGCAGGTTTATAGTGGCATTCCCTATCCCGTAGGTCCCTGGCCTCTGCACAGACAGGTGGTGTCTTTCACAGCTGTCACATCAAGTTTCAGATGCCCCAGAAAATTGGGGACCTCTGAAGTCCCATATCCAGGTAGTTTTCATTTTCTTTTCCTTTGTGGCTACCCCTACTCTCCTGTGGCCTGTGCATGACTCGAGTTTTCAAAGCCTGATGTGACTGAGCATCTCTGAGCGAGTTGAGTTCTGTTCTTTCTCTGGCTGTTCTTGGTGTCCCCAGTGCCACATAAGAACAGGGAGATCATTTCTTTGCTACCAGAAGCACAACAGCCTTATAAAATAGAGTGCGGCTTGCCCAGCTCCCCTTGTGTTAGGATAATGGAGCTATTTGGATTTATAGCTCTGGGTAGTACTTAGAAAGCTGTTGCTCTCTGTGTGCTGCTTTCTGGTGAAAAGAACACTGGTGTTTGATGGTGGCATGTTATTTCAGTCTCGTTTCTGACAATAACGGTAGAAATCTCCTTTCTTCTGACACATTTGAGATTGCCAGGAGGACAGAAAGAAGAAAAGAATTCTAAATTTATTCTTAACAACCAAAAAAAAAAAAAAAAAAAAAACGAGAAACTGAGTAGTTGAAAGTAGCTGGAGATCAGGCTGATCCAGGACCTCCAGCTGCTGAACAGAGCAGTGGATTTCTCAAAACACCCTGTTTTGCCTCAGCCTGTTGAGTCCTATCCTTGACCATCTCGAAGACCCCTTCTACACATGGAGATGGTGGGGGTGACCTCCTCCAGAAATATGGCCGGTTAAGGCAGCAATTTCTTTGTAGTTGGGCCTAAAGAATTGGCTGCTTTTGCGGCTCTGCAAACATCTCTTTTCTGCAAGGCCCAAAGGTGGCAGAAAGGCATAAAAAAGAGAAGTTTAGACTAGGCAGCTGTCATTACTTTTCTGCCTTGAGGTGTATGACAATGGCATATTTATTTTTCTCTTCTTTGAGAGGTCACAACCCCAAATGGACTAGAATGACTCCATCATCAAGAAAACTTCTACGCTGGCAAGCCTGGAGTTTCAGTGGAGTGTCCCGAGGGAGCTTGTTTATCCTAGCCAGGGTGCCACGTGGCCCTGCACTCTGATCTGTTGCAACAGGATTTCAAACAAGTGCATGGAGTTCTGTGGCAAACAGGGTTTTTTGAGAAGCTTTTTTTTCCTACTCTCCACTTCAAAATTATATCCTGTCAGATCTTGAAATAGATCATTGGCTTGGCAGTGTGGCTCCTGGGTTTTTGTGTGAAAATGCCCACCCAAGGCAACAGGACTGGTGCATGTATGTGTGTGTACATATGAGAGTCCATTCATGCATCTGGGTGGTGAGTTCTTGGGTCACAGGCTGGGGAAGACCTTCCTGGCATGCCCATCTGTCCTTGGTTTCTGCCGCTGCTCTCTGTGCAAGTCACCTGGCCAGGTGTCTTTCTTTCAGTGTTTTCTCTGTGCTTTGTTCCTGGCAGGTGCAGAGTTTGCTGCTCGTGCTCATGTCGATGGGTGTTGACAGCACTCTCATGTCCTCTGCCCTCAGGTACCCAGGGGCTGGGCAACAAGGCCCATTTGAACCCCGTTCCTTATGTTACTCTGAAATGAGGGGGGAATAGGAAGTCTGGCTGCTGGTCGTGAGTCCCTCACGGGGTGGTGCCTGTGTGAATGTTCCACCTGAGTGGTGATGTGTGTAGGTATCAGGTTTGAGCCTCTGCTCTATGCAACAAAACTTTTGCCTCCTGGGTGGGGTTTTTTGCCAGAGATGCCTTGACACTGCAGGATCCCTGCTATTCAAGGGCCTGTGCTACCCTAAAGCCTTAGTGCAAACCACCTTTCCTTCTACTTTCCTGCCTTGGCCTCTGTCCTTTTTCCTCCAGCAAGTAAATCCAGTGACAGATCTGACCAGGCTGTAAGTGGCCTGAGGAGTTCTCTCAACTCAGGAGAAGAAATCCTGGTTATGTCACTCAGTAGGCTGTGTGACTGGGTAAGTTAGTTAACTTTGCCTTCCTTTGTTGACATGGGACTAGTGATATTGTCCTCATTTAATTTTGAGGGTTACAGAGGTTGAAAGAAGGTAAACAGGGTAGAAAAGATTATAGTTGGTTCTCTGTCTCCATAGGTTCTACATCAAAAATATTTTAAACAACCGTATTTGCATTGAACATGTACAGATTTTTTTCTTGTCCTTATTTACTAGACAATATGGTATAACAACTGTTTATATAGAGATTACATTGTATTATGTATTAGAAGAAATCTAGAGATGATTTAAAATATATGAAGACATATGCAGATCATAGGCAAAACTTTGCCTTTTTTAAATCTGTAGATATTGAAATCTCTTGGTGAGGGGATCCTGGAATCAATCCCCTCCTGGATAATGAGGGACAACTGTACCTATCTATAATAATAGATAATTGTCTGTACTTCATAGAGTGGTTATACATATAAAATGAGTTCATAAAGTACCTATTCAAATTATTTATAAGTTTCACGTACTGAAATGGTTCAAATGTGTCCCCCACAGCTCATGTGTTAGAAAATTAATCCCTAATGCAATGGTGCTGGGAGGTGAGGTCTAATGTGATGTCTTGAGGTCCTGAGGGCAGAGCCTCAGGATTGATGGATTAATGTTGTTATCATGGGCGTGCGTTTATTATAAAAGGGAGTTTGGCTCTCTCTCATCTTCTCTCACCATGTGATGCCTTCTTCCAGATTATGATGCAAGAAATTCCCACTCCAGATGTGGCCCCTTCACCTCGGATTTTCCACCCTCTAGAACTAGCAGCCCAATACATTTCTATTCATTATAAATTACCCAATCTGTAGTATTCTGTTAGAGCAGCAGAAAATGGACAATGACATATACAATCCTCAGTGATGCCTGGCATATACGACAGAAGTGTTAGATTTAAAAAAAAAGAAAGGCCAGGCAAAGTGTTTCTGCACCTTCTGGGCTGACTTAACACTGTCAAATGCTTTGGGAAGGTCTATGAGCTGAGAATTTCTTGGTGTGGTTGTAACCACATCATTGATCTTTGTGCCCTCAAAGCCCAATAGGCTTTCTGAGACATAGAAGCACCCTGCAACTTGGTTATTGAATACAGAAGTGATGAGTGAATATGCCCTAGTCATTTTATACCTTCTCTTTAGCATGGAAAGCCTTAGTTTCAGAAACTTTATTTCTGATTTGGGGACACTTTGCCCCAGTTTTCATGCATTGTGATTTGGAATTTACCACTCTGGCATTTGTGACCTCAAAGCAAACATGATGACAAGCTAAACGATAATGCTTTTGCAAGAAGGGGAGAAATTACATGGGATTCCACAAAGAATTTGAAAATTCAAGTGGAGGAGCTGAGTAATGATGCCACACAAACTTTTCTTTCTTTAAAAGGACTCTTTGCTTGCTACTTGCTATGTTCGGGTATTGTTGAGGATACGTATATGGGTAAGTCTCAATCTTCTTGTCCAGGTGCATGCAGCCTGGTGGGGAAGCTGGATTCTGTGCATACAGAGTAGCCTGGGATGCAGATGTGCTATGGGGCTTCGGTGGAGGGAAAGGGCCAGAGGTTTATGGATGGGGGTGGGGCATACAAGGAACAGCAGGAAAAGACAAAAAATGAGAATATGGTGTGACAACCCCTATTTGATGCATTCCAGGAGCTCTATTATCACCAGACCTCATTGACCTTGTCCTTCAGTTACTTAGTCAGCTCTTGGGCCCAGTCTTGGGCATCCTCAGTTAATGTCTCACTCTCAGCCCACGTATCTCAAGGATCTCTTTAAATTCTAGCCTGCCCAAGAGTGTGGCTGGCCAGGATTTCACTCCCACCAGCTACATCAAGAGAGATAACAGATGTCTTTTTTTAAAAATCCTTCAAGTTTCCCTACCTCCTTTAGGCTTTAGAAAATTCCTGAAGGGTGGAAGGGTGGAGAGTCAAAAAGCTCCAAGACAGCCCTAGTGTCTATACTCAGAATTAGTGTTAGAGCCAGATGAGCTGATTTAGGCTAAGGAAGAAATTTTGGGTTTGCTTATTCTAACAACAAAAAAATCTTTATAGGATAATTTCCTCATAAGGAAATTGGCTTCTGTAGAGTTTTAAAAATGGTATTGCAAAAACTGGTAAATATATTCATGACAATTTAATGTACCCTTCCTTCTTGTGACTAGAACCAACCAGATGTCACATCCCAGTTCAACCAGCCCTGATGGAAGTTCCTATAAAAGCTAACGCTAATTAAATTCCCTTCTTCTTCCCTCCCCATTCTGTCACTAACTATAATTTCTTTGTTCACTGATGCAGATGTTAAAAATAAATTGAAAATATTTCTAAATTCTTTGTCATTTTTGGGAAACCTGTCATCACCAAGGAAATACTAGAGTATAGAATTGAAAACCAAAAACAGAAGTTACTAAACAAATAGTAACAGTGGCTTCTAGGTAATGATTACACTGGGGTAAGGGGGATACTTTTGAATATGTAGAAGCTGAGTTGTCTTAAGTCTTTTCTGGAACAAGCCAAGTTATAAAGGTGAGAAGACCAATTAGGAAGCTACTGCAGTGGTCTAGGGGAAGTGATAAGGTCCTCGTGAAGTGTGTAGCTGTAAAGATGTAGAAGAGGGGGCTACAGGAGACATTTTGAGGTGGAATCCACAGGACCCAGAGGTTGACCAAACAAAAAGGCAAAAGATGGAACAGAACAGAAAAACATGAGCAGCATACTGGGTAATCTTTCTCACTAATATCCAAACGTAGACTGGCTGCAAGAGTGGTGAGGCAGATGAGTCACTAATTGGAGCAATGTCCCCAAAGAGAATCACAGACTGGAATGATATGTCCTTGAAGGGAGGGTGTCTGTGTTTTAACTTAGGGTCCAATCCTGGGCTTGGTCTTAGGAAAATGTTTTTCTTAGAAATTTTGTTATTGCTTTGGATAATAATATGAAGTATGAGTTCATCAAATTTCAGATGTTAAGAAGCTAAGAATAAAACCAGAAACAAAATTCAGAAACTTCACAAAGGGTCACAAAGGGTAAATGGATGGTGTTGGGGTAGGGGTGGGGAGGGAGGTGGTGGAGGGCGGAAGGGCGGGGTGGAGGGACTGATTATGAGAAGATAAAATTTAGCAGGGCTCCTAAACCCAACTGCTCCAGGAAAGGACAGGGAGCTGTGGCTTAATAGCAGCAGCACATATGGAAAGACTCAGGTGTTTCCTGATCATATTTTCAACAGGAGTGAATATTGTGGAGTGTCTTCTTCCAACCTCATGTAGACTGCATCCTAGAAGCATGTGTTTTGGAAAGGGGCTATGATGGCCCTGTTCAGTTCTGTGATGCTTAAATGACAATGGAGTATTGCACTTGGCTGTGGGCACAACCTAAAAGCAGCATGAAAATCAGAAAGTGTGTTCAGAGAAGAAAGGGTACAATGGTGAAGGGGCTAGAAAGTCACTTGATCCCAACATCACCACCACCACCTGCTGAGCACTTACGTCTCACTCAGTCATCGGAAGACCCATGAAGCAGACAGTATCACCCCCATTTTCTATACTAGGAAACAGGCTTTGCAGGGGTGGGGGCATCTCATTGCTTCTGGTTCCAAAATTTGCATGAGGGAGAATTAATACCTCAAATTCTTGCTGCTTCTACCCTTCCTCACTGCCTCCCAAGCCACCATCTGACTGTTGAGGAATGTGGAGTTGGAGCTAGCATCTGTGCCCTGCCTTGCCTCTGAGGTTCAATCTCCTTCTCCACCTTCTGCTAATCCAATCTCCCTCTTCTTCCTGCTACAGCTGGACCCTACTTCTGAATCTCTTGTGTCAAAGCAGACTTCCCTGATCCATGACCCTGAGGCGAGAGGGCCCGTTGCCTAGAAGTCCCTGGCCACCCCTTATTACGCCTCATTCCCTCCTCAGGATAGAGTCAACCTGGACCACTTCTGGCTCCTGTCCTTTCTTGTGTAGTTATGACAATCCAACCTGTCCATCAGGAACATAGCTTTGGGGCCTGGCCTAACTCCTAGGCTGGACAACCAGAATTGGGAAACTCCCAGGAAAGACACGGAGAACCAGGTCTCAGGTAGAGAGCCTGGAGCCACAAAGCTGGCTTCTCCAGATCAACCCACAGAGTTTGGTGGCAGATTGGACATAGGACTGAGGGAGCAGTGGTGACTCCCATGCTTAGGGCCTGAGGGACAGGGTGCATAGTAAGATATAAGACACATAGCCCAGGGGTCTGGTGGGTCCTGCATGCAAGTCTCTGCTTTGAGCCAGCACATTAATATAGACTCGATTTCTCTTGGCTTTGTCCTAAAATAATTTGCTGGTCCCATGAACATGGTACAGAACTTATAGGGGTGATGAAGAAAGAGTTTGTAGAGCTGCTGCCCAGAGCGTGAGCCCAGGTCAGGATCCATGGACATGGTGTTCTTGCTCTCTGAGCTGCTGCACTGGCTCTCTCCAGCTTGGCCACACCACCCTGGCCTCACTTGTGCAGATTAATCCTGCTCTGCCTAAAATGTGTGTTCCCACACTCTTGGGGCTCAGCAAAGCAGGGCAATTAAGAGGCCCACCCTCCTTGGGAGATGAATGTGTTACTCTTGCTACTCAACCATGCCCTTTGGGGCCTTGCTCACCTCCACCTCCATAAGCAACTCACTGAAGTATCTCTTCCAACCACATACAGCACTCACTCCCTGTGAGAGTGGTTTTGGTTAATATAATTTTCTATTCAGTACAGAAGCTAATGTAGGTGTGAGAGGAAAGGGCTTGTACTTACTAAGGCGCATAGCTGGGATTTGAACCTGCTCTTTTGATAGCATATCCAGAGCTTCTTCCATAGTATCAGATATGGTGTGGGCTCCAGGTCACTGGAGGTAAGGGCTTCTGGCACACGTTGCTGGGGACTGAGCATCAACTAGGAAGCTGGGCCACCTCAGTGTTTCTCAATGTTTTTCATTATTGACCCCTAGGAAATCTTTCTACATGTTTTTTGCTATCCATGAAATTCTAAGACCATGGATATACTGTAGATATATTTATGTTTTACACACACACATACACACACACATAAATACACACACACACACACATATATATGTGTATATACATATATATATATATATATATATTTATATATATTCTTTGTAATAAAAGAGTGACACCCCCCTATGTTCACCCCCAAACCAATTTCACCCTTTGGGGCCAATATGGCCTCCATCAACACCATACAGACTCAAAGTGATTCTCAAAGTTCGTCCTCCTACCACCACCAGCAACAACAATACCTGGGAATTTGTTGGTAATGCAAATCCTCAGTCCTGTCCCAGATACCTGTACCTGATACTCTGGGGGTGGGACCCAGCTGGCTGTGTTTTGACAAGCCCTTCAGGAGGTTCTATTGGCACCATGGAGTTTGAGAACATTGGACTGGATGATAGCAGAGACTATGGGTTTTTTTCTGGTTTGATGATAGAATTATTAAAGGCTGCCTGAGGGAAACACAGCTCTTCTCTTTCCTATGATACACTGACCCCTAATTAATTGTAATCATGGTTAGTATCCATTCTTCTCAATCCTCTAGCCCTTATTAAACACCTATTATGTGCAAGGCATCCAGGGCTCTGCAGAGATTATAGTTCTGGGCAGAAAAGAGGCAGGTTTTATGGGATGTGACTCTTAGATATAATTTTGTGGTCCCGTTTAAGAAAAGAAATATGACATTATGAATACATGCTTAGGTAGGGAGATTGGGAAGGGGCTTGTACAGGTGAGGGGTCTTGAAACATAAGCTCTTCTGGCTTCATGCCAAATCAACTTATGATGGCCCAGCACAAGGATGGACCCAGAATGTGATGACTGTACTGCAGGTGGTGTTGAAACAAAGGTGGGAACATGGGCAGGGCTGAGCTACCCCCAGGGGTGGAACGTGGAGAGCCAGAGTGGGCCCCTTGCCTGCTATGGACGTGCACGCACAGTTGGGGCATGTGGCTGGAGTGCCGTCCTGTCTTGGAGCTTGGGAAAGGTATCCAGTGCAAAGTGTCCTCTGGGCTTCAGAAGAGATTTGCTGATGGGAAAGGGAAGGCTCCTTATAACACGGGCACTGGGGAGAATGGCCATACCACAGTTTCAAGGACTTCTCTAGGTTTCTGTCTGAAATTCCAAGGCATTTTCTAGGTGCTCCCCATAGCTTGATGAGAACACAGAGAAGCTCTCTTCCCTGATTGGCCATTGAGCCTTATTTGCCATATAGGGCAGGAGCTGCCTTTCCAAGAAGGTTCTTTTCTCAGAGGCCCTTTTCTCCTTGCCCAAGAGCCACAGCCTGACATTACTCCCCAACCCCACCATTCCTGAGAATTAGCGGCTTGCTGACAGATTGTCATCACTGTGGGGGGCGAGAGGAGGACTGGTGCATCACCTGCCAGCTTGCTCTGACAGGGCAGCCATTTGTCATTTGGTAGCAGGCTGAAGCATGAACTGCATTTGGATATTTGGATTTATAGCCACTTGGGCTCAACCCTCGTCTGTGGCTCTACTGCCTTGGAATGAGAGCTGTCTATTATGTCTTTCTCAGTGGCAGCTATAACTACTGCAATTTTCCCAATGGACACCTCTAAGGAACCAGTTATTTTCGAAAAGGGCAGTGCATTTGTACCTCACTGGCTCCATCATGTCCATCAATCAGGATTTACTTTAAGAGGGAGAAATTTTCTGCAGCAGGCCTTGGGTTCTCTGCTTAATTCACTTTGTTAGTGTTGGCCTAAATTATGCTAAAACATGATTAAGGTATTCAGAGTGTCATCTCTCTGGAAAGATACACAAGAACTGATTTCAAACAGTCAATAGTCTTCTGTTTTATGAACAGAGGTCTTGATTTACAGCATCAGACTTTCTTTGCCTGCCAGGGAAGCCTGATACCTTTTTGTGTCATGCTTTCTCCACCTTCTTTTCTCCCTCTCTTTCTCCCTTGTTTTCTTGTCCTTCTCTTGTTCAGTCAACTCAGTGCATACCAGGTACTTCGTTGAGCACTGGAATCAGAAGTGAATAAGACAAAGTATCCAACTATAGGTGACTATATATAAATCTAAAGGAACAAAGAGCTTTTCAGGGAACTGGTAAGTCCCATAGAACAGGTTTTTCAGCCTCAGAACTATTTACATTTTGGGCCAGACAGTTCGTTGCTGTGGGGATTATCTTGTGCGTTATAGAAGGTTTAGCAATATACCAGGCCTCTACTTGTCAGATGCTGATAGAACTTCTTCCTCAGTTCTGACAAACAAAAATGCCCCCAGACATTGCCAAATGTCCTAGGGGTGAGGGGACAAAAGCATCCCACTTGAGAACCACTGAAAAACACTGCCCAGACTGAACTGACAAGGACCGGAAGCCCTTGCCCTTGGCCAGCTCTGCTGCAGTGAGCTGTGGGGACAGAAGCAACTTACTTAATTTCCTCAGGCTTCCCCTTTCCTATTTGCAGATTGAGAGTTAAGAAAACATTCTTTTGAAGTTTCACGAGTCTAGGAAATTCTGGATTTGTCTGTTAGATCATAATCTCTGGAAAGGTAGGGACAGGGTTTATGTTTTACCATATACTTAAAATGCCTGGGACAGACTCCTATAATAAATCAACAAATACAAACAGATGGTGGCTATGTGTATAAGAAATAGAGACTGTCATCAGGTAGTGTACATTCTTCCTTCCAAACTACTGGTTTGCATCCTGACTCTGCCTCACTCAGGCTGGGTGGGTTTGAATGAGTTGTTTTCCCTCTCTGAGCCTTAGTTTTCTCATCTGTAAAATGGAGATGGTGACAGCTATGAACTAAGGGTTGTTGTGAAGGTTTAGTGAGGTAGAATCTTGCATGACACAGGGTGAATACTCGATAAGGATTAGCTTTGGTGATTCTAAAGATGAGGCTAAACTGCCCTCTAGGAGCCGTGATGATTCCACACCCAGTGCATGGCACACACGGTTAAGTTGTACCAGTGTTCAGAAGGAAAGAAAACCCAAAGAAAGATAAATAGAACTATGAAGAGTTATCTCAGTGTTTCATAGACTTTTTGGTAGGGAGGTACAGGGCTGGAGAAGGCCCAGAGTCCTCAGTGAATAACTGGTGGGATCATTGATTCTTTGATAACCAGAACTAAATGGCTCAGAGTAGTGAAGGGACCTGCCCAGGCCACACCAAAGATGGCGATGATGATGAAACAGCCAGGATAGCAACCTAGGTTCTTGACCCTAGTCTAGTGCCTGTTTTTCCTTCCTTCCTTCCTTCCTTCCTTCCTTCCTTCCTTCCTTCCTTCCTTCCTTCCTTCCTTCCTTCCTTCCATCCTTCCTCCCTCCCTTCCTTCCATCCTTCCTTCCTCTTTTTTGTACCAGAAATTGAACCCAGAGAGAGTTTACCACTGAGCCACATCCCCAGCCCTTTTTATTTTTTATTTTGAGATAGGATCTCACTAAGTTGAACTTGTGATCCTCCAGTCTCAGCCTTCCAAGCTGCTGGGATTACAGTCCTGTGCCACCACACTTGGCCTTAGTCCAGTGCTCTTATATGACAACACTAAGGGGATTCCAGAAGGAAGAATACCATAATAAGAAAGTCCTCTCCGTCCTAAAGCTGGAGTTGAACCAGATCTGTCTTGAGAGCCCACAGGGCAGGTAAAGTGTGTAAGAGGGGAGGACAGCTAGAAGGGTCTTAATTGGAATCAATGACTTTAGGCCTAAGAAGTTTGGAACCTGAGATATCCAGAGAGGGGCTGAGCTGATGCCTAATTCCATATTGTCTATCAAAATAGAAACAAACAAACAAAAACAGGATTGCTAAGTTAATCTGATGAAGGGGAGACATTCAGATGAAGAGAACAGATCATTTCCAAGCAAGAACTGGCAAGAACTTCGAACTCCTTGTTTGCATTCAGGAAAAAGCCTAATTATAAATCAGCTCTAACAGGTCAGTAAAGAAGTCCCACCTAAGCTGTCTCTTATCACGCTTCATTATCTGACATTAGGTATTGACAATCTGAAGTATACACTGGCTCCCATGTATACTGGTGGGTTGGACCTGATCTCAATTGACTGGGGGTCCCCAGAACTGTGTGCCTCTGTTGCTAGCAATAGCAATCAAAATAAGGCTGCCTTCCACCTGTGGAACACTTCACTCTGTCCAGAGTGCCTTCATAGACAGTATTGACCCTGACAACTCTATTGTCCTCATTTTCTCTAAGTTCACACTGAGCCTGAGTGGGGTTAGATGACCTACCCAGGGCATATGGCTGCAGTCTAGACATCTCCAACTGTTGATCCCACCAAGCTCTGTACCCTCTTGGAATAGCCACCTTCGAATATGGCCCCCAGTATCCTCACTTCTGGTATTCATGCTCTTGTATGGTCCTCCCCTCCCACATTGTGCCAGGGTTGGTCTGTGTGCTGGTAACATATAGCTAGGATTAGACTGTAAAAGATGCGCCTTTCATCCTGGCCTCCACCGCTTCGCTGTGGGGGAAGTCAGTGGCCATGTGAACAGCTCTGTGGAGAGGCCCCACAGCCTACAAGGATCTAAAAGGCTGCCAGTAAGCCTTGAGTGAGCTCTGAGGTGGATTTTCCAGCCTCAGTCAAGTGTTGAGATGACTATAGCCCCAGAACCACTCAACTAATCTCTTCTCAGATTTCTGACCCTTTGTAACTTGGTGATGAGAAATATTTGTCATTTTAAGCTACTAAATCCCAGGGCAATTTGTTATATGGCAACAGATAACTCCTATGCTCTCTGTACTGGGAAGTAAGATGACCCCTTCCAAATTCTCCCTTTCATCTCCCCAGATCTCTTTATCCTGAGTTGTTCTAGTGAACACAGTTCCACCTCAAGTGATTTATCCCTTTGGTTAACTGTTGTCATCCTCACATGCCTCTTGTAAAGATAATGCCCCTGGGAGATGAAGTCACTGCTTAAGTAAGAGTCTCCATTTTTTTTTAATAGTAAGATATTTATGTGTGGCCCTACCTACCTACCTACCTATCTTTTGAAAGAGGTATAAATTGAGGAGGGTAGTACCTAATATATGCATACTGGGCCAGACTCAAATTTGGGTCAAGTGTATATGGTATCTTTATTGCTTGTTTCCTAAATTGCCCATCATGCCCCAATTTTGTGACATAATTTTAGTGGAATTAAAGTTGAGCAGCAATATGATAGATCCCACAACACCAGATGCTAGTCCAAGCGAGCAGACAGTAGGCATTTGTGACAAGTGGGGGGAGGACGTGAAAGTAGAGAGGACCCTTTGCTGGTCACAAGAGCTTCCTAATCTGATCAGGGATGAGGTTATAGGTGCTTTTGGTCTGATGATGACATGGTATGTCAGGGGGTTTATGGGGTGGCCATTACCCTTATTATGAGTTTATTTATTAAGTCAGATTTTTTTTTACATCATCAAAATTCTGGATCACTGAGAGAATGGGAGTATGTATACACATGAGAAAGGAACAAGGGGAAAAATAAACTTTGACATGATATTGCAAATTTGTCCAGGGCCTTTCCCTCCTGCTCTCGGGTAGCTGTCCCGAGGAAAAGGCCTTGTAAATACAGTCCTGATCAGATATCACATCGTGTTCTCCAATCCCATCCAAAGTGATATTTGTATTTAAGGAGGAGATGAAATCCTGAAACAAAAAAATGTACAGAAAGGAATTCAAGCACCAAGTGAAGCTGAGATGGAGTGACATGTGGGATACAAGGGATTTCCTTAGCCCTAGATTTGGTTTTTAGAAGTATGCTACCAGTATGGTGAGCTTATAGGCCCCTGGTAGCCACATTTACTGAGCTGAATTGTTATAGCTGAGAGAACAGGACTGAGACCAGAATGCTCTGAGTGGGAATTTGG
>CM053401.1:92198619-92264417 GCA_028644305.1 Xerus rutilus | reverse complement strand
GTATAATAATCAGTCCCACTTGGTGAGCCAGGAAGCTGAGGCTCAGAGCAGAGTGACTTGCCTAAGTTGATACAGCTATTTAGAGTCAGCTAGAACCTTTGGCTGTCTGGTTGAAACCCTAGGCTCTGGCCCCATGACACTGCTTGCTGAACTAAGCCATTGTGACATCTCCTGTATGCTTGCCAGGCACGGTTACCTCATGAAATATCAGCTTCTGAGCTTCTAGTTTGGGGGCTTTCTTTGGGGCGCTTTTGTTCCTTTGCCTCCAGATTTTAGGAGATAAATTTGAGAATGGCTTTGAGGTTACAATGTGGAAATCCAATCCCCTGGGCACACCATTCCTTCTTGGCTATATACTGGGATCACTCTTCCTTAGCTGCAGGAGCTGTGGCCCGGCTTCCACCTGGTGTAATTAGAATACTCCACACTTCTGCTGTGGGCTCTTGGAGGCCTGAATTTTTTGCAAGTGTTCCTCCTGTCCTTAATAAGTGGTTGGCAGCCAATCATCAGAGCAGAAAGCCACTAGGTAACTGCTTTCCTCACCACCTCCCCTTCCTGGTTGCTTGGGAGATGAATCAGGGGCTCCACCCACTTCCCCACCCTGGGTTCAGACAGCTGGAGAGGATGATGGGAGAAAACATGTCTGCATATTTCATTGTTGTGTTTTAATTTACATTCATCTGGAGAGTGGCAGATAAGAGGTTGTGAAACTATCAGGGAAAAACAGTTTCTAAAAATACAAGTGTTGCTAGCGTGATGGGACAGATTTGGAAAGAGGGTGCCTTGCATTTCTTCTGAGGTGAGAAGACAACGGGGTCATTATCCAATAAGCGGTGCCGGTTCTCAGGGGAACAAGGGCCAAATATTTGTGATGCCTCTCCACCCACTCAGCTAAAGGAGGCATTTGAGAGCCTTGTAAATAAGATTTCCAGATTAGCCCTAGGGGATACTCTGTTCTAGAGAATGGACGACATCAACATTTTTTATTTCCTTCCTGGCAAAAGCTCTACTACTTGTGTTGGTGGGGTGACCGAGGCCTTTGGACCACAGGGCTAGAAGAAGTTAAGTAGGCTGAGGGTGGCCAGCACTGGTACCACTGTCCTTCAGGCTTCCCTTCTCTGCGCCTGTTACCTTTCCCACCCACGTTTAAGTCTTAACCCCATCACACCTGTGGCCCTTTGGCAAGTTTCCTAAAATCCTTGGAACTCATTTTTCTGATTTTAAACATGTGCCAGATCATAAATCTTGTCTCTCAGATTGTTTTGGTATTAAAAAAGGAGTTTAGTATCCCAAAGGGGCCTGAGTCAAGAGCCCAGGGAATTTAATTTTTCTTTGTAGTATTAGTAGGTCACAGCTGGAAAAGTGACTTACTAGGGTGCCCCTGAACACTGAGGAGATTGTAAGCTCCACCCCCTTGCCCCAATGAATCATAAATAGTTGAATTTCAGGCCATGGGAAAAGATATTTTTGGAGAGGTGAACCTTTCTGGTGGTGTTCAAATTCTATTGCAGAGGTGACCATCTCTTCAGCTCACTTCTAAGGTCAGCTCTGTGTTGCCATGAGGTTGAAGAAGCCTGAGAGGGACTACAGATATTATTTTTGCAGTTTATATGTATTTGGTCCAAACCAGCTTTATCAAGGTCACGTACATTTTGCAGGTCACAAAACCAGAAGTAAAGATTAATTTTCTTTCTCAAGTGTTAGAAGTGGGACTTCTAAATCTTGTTTTCCCCCCTGATGAGATGTAACAGGGAATTTTCCCCTGGGTTGTCAGGAGTTACTGGGGGATAGCCCTCCAAGAAGGAGTCCTCAGGTACTGCCAAAAGGAGTCATGGAGGGAAAGAAACTTGCTGATCTGTGGAATCATTTTACTATAAGACTTGCTAATGGGAGGACGAAAAAAAAATATCCCAGGATTTCTTCTGTCCTGAACTTCTCCCTATCCCAAGACCTGGTCCTAGCTGAAGGCTCCTACCTTGGGCTTTGCTCCTATGACATATTGCAGAGAATGGGGCAGGTCAGAGATGCAGCCCCCTGCATCAAAGGACACAAACTGGGAATAAGTGCTTTCATTCTAAGGAGCCTAACTCTGAAAGTGAGGGTGTTCCTACAGGTTGCTGAGTTAGAGTGCATCTGAGAGGGACTGTTCCAAACACCTAGCTCAGTACCTCACACCTAAAGGAACTTAATAAGTAGCTGTTGGCTGAATGGCATAAATAAGGAAACTGAGGCACATGGCCATATGCTTCAGTGGCCAACACTGTGTGGACACTGGTCTCTGAGAATAATCCAATTCCTGAATTGGAAGGAGCCTTAGGGATCACGTGGCCTAACTTCCTCACTCTACTAGGAAACTGAGGCCAGAGTTGGAGAGTGACTTGCCTGAAGCTATGTGGCTACTGGCCACATGAGGGATCCATGGTGGACACAAGATTATCTCAAACCCCACACCTATCTTAGCTGAATGTTCTTAAAATAACGGTTGTGAGCTGCTTAACGAGTTAGAAGTACTGGAGGTGGGGTGGGGGAAAGAAAATCTTGTAAAACCTGTTAATTGCCCATTTATTTCAGTCCCAGATCTTGAGAAAGCTGCTTCTGACTGGTATGTATTCTGGAAATGCTATAATTAGTTAGCTTGTTTGGGCCACACTCTTTCAGAGCAAGCCCATCAGGTAGGAAATAATATGACTGATAACCGAGAAACAAAAGTGCTGTCAGTTTTCCATGACAAGCTGTCTGGAAGCTATTTATTAAGGGGCTGTCATTTGCTTCAGAAAACCTGGTGGAATGCCCAGATTGGCTATACAGCTTTAAGTGCCAAATAAAAGCAGGGCTGTTGCCACTACTAAAAATAATAGCTTTGGTTTATTGAGCATTTACTGTGTACCAGGCATTCTGCTAAGTGTTGTGGCATGTGTTTTCTTCGTTTAATCCTCACAATGAGTCTGTGACGGACAAATATTTTCCTCATTTACACATGAGGAGAACTGAAGTTCTGCAAGGTTAGGTCATGTATGTACCTATGATCACTTAGTTACCACATAATACGGCTGGGACTTGGACCCAGCAGGGTCTACCCTAAGACCCAGAGTGCCACCGATGGGGATTCTAACACCAGCATCTATGTACTATCAGAACGACCTTTGAGTCTCTTGAGCACACAGCAAGCCTGGGGTTCAGCCAGTGTTTGTTTGACCCAGTTGATCACCAGATGGTTTAGGGACTCAACTGTATGAAGAATAAGGCTCTGCGTGTGCCAGACCCTACTCTGATCAGCAAGATGCCCGACGAGGAGGGATGCACACAGGAGGAAAAGGTGTGTCTACTACTTCACACCAGCTGTGACACCAAGTGGCACTTTGAGTGGAATCACCCTGCTGTTTAAGTTGTCATTTCCTCGCCTCTGGTTCTTGATTTCTGGTTATTCGTCAAGCCCCTCTAGTTGAATTCTTTCAAATGAAATATGTCCGATGAGGTTGCACTAGATGATCCTCCAAGCTGCTGACTGGCAAATGAAACAAAGAGCAAAACAACTTTGGCTTCCACGGGCCAAAGTTCGGTTTTTCTTGAGTTTTGCCCTCTCACGGTGTCGCTTCCCCTCTCTGCCTGCTGGAGTGGGAGCCATTTTCGATCCCTCTCACTCTCATCTGCACACATGCCCTGCATTTGTTCCACAGATGTTGACTGTACCACCTGGTTTGTCAGGCACCATGCCAAGGCACAGGGCCTTGTCTCAAGGAGTCACAACTACTTTAGAGAAAAGAACGATGAGTAGAAGGCAGCTTGGACACTTGCTCAGCATCCAAATGTCTAATGTGGGTGACAGACCATCCTGGTTTGCAGGGCACTGTCCTGATGTAGCACCCAAAGTCCCACAAACTAGAAACCAGGCAAAGCAGGATAGCTGGTCACCCATGCTCCGTCTGAGGAGATGCAAAGATGCTCTGCATGAAATGGACCCTAGCAGCAGGACTTCTTCAGGCAAAGAGAGGAGCCACCAGGCAGAGGGCTGGACACAAGCAACAGCAGAGTGGCATGGTTAGAAGGAAGGGAAGGACCATATCAAGGAGTAGCAGGAGAGGAAGCAAAATGAACTCATCAGGGAACTTGAGGTGCATTTTGTGCTTATTTATGTTGTGGGTTGTCTGTTCTCTGGAACCTATTGATAGGAAGAAAAGGGAAACCCTGGGTGTCTGGTGTTGGGAGGTGTTTCCCTAGATGGATTCTGGAGATGGGAAGAGTGGCATGTTCTCTGGTATACAGCTCCCCTGGTTCCAGCTGTCCACATCCACACCCTTGCTAGTGTCCTTACACACCCCATCTCAGAGTTTCTGGTGTCCTTACATTCTCACCTCAAATCTCTACAATAAGTCACCTCAATGCCTTGAGAAGGGGCCCCCATACCGAGCTCCTCTTTACTTTGGTGTCCCCGGGAAGGCAACATTGGGATGTCTGTTGGCTCTCTCACTTCCTACTGGAATGACTGAGTCAATCTTGGGACTTTTCTGACCTTTGGTGCTCTATAAAATGGGCATGCCAATGTCTTCCTTGCAGGGATGTTGAGAGATTCCAACAAGACCGTCTCCACATAAGTACCAGGCCCAGTGACAGCACATGTGTATGGGGAAAGAGAACTTCAGACAGGATCTTACTGTACTGAAGGGGCCTACAGGTGAAGTAGGAGGGGAAGAGCTGCTAGATGGGTCAGCATGGATGTGGAGCCCTGCAGGAGCCCCGGAGCCAGGGGTGGACATTGCTTGCTGGCTGCTCTCTTCCTCCAGTACTCCCAACCCTGTGAATCTTTAGAGTAACCACTGACATCTCTGTCTCCTCACCCAGGGTAATCAGTCACCGTGACCTGCTGGTGCTGCCTCCTGAATCCCTCTTGAATCCATGGTTGTCCTCCTCCACCCCATTGGGGCAGCCTCTTCTCTCTCCTGGCTGCTGCCTCCGCATGGGTCTCCCCCTTCCAGTCTGTTCTCCATACCATACCACTAGCCCAAGGGATCAATGGGAAATGCAAATCTGATGCTTGTCACTTCCTGCGAAGCCTACGGGAGAGACTCCTATCATTCTTGGGAAACCCAGCCACAAATCAACCCTTGGCCTGCAGGTACTGCGCACCGTGGTTCTCCTTTTCCACCTCCTGTCACAGTGGACTTGCTCAGTTCCTGGCACACATCTCGCTCCTTCTCCCCCCAGAACCATAGCTTGCCACCCCCTCACTCCCAGTCAGCTTAGTTAAGTCTTTTTCACCATTGACATTTTTGGATGAATGTTTCTTCACCAGTGCATTCCAAAGCAGTCTTAGCCTGTGTATTCCATTTGCAGATGGCTTTGGTTGAGTATTTTTACATTTAGGACAGTGTGGCCCAAATTCTGGCTTCCTGGAGCAGGAGTGCCCAGGTTCAGAACCTGGCACCAGCACTGACTGGCTGCTGAATCCTATCAAGTTCCTTCCCGACTCTGTGCCCCAGTTTCCCCACCAGTACAAAGGGACAAGAATAGTATCCATCTGGACGAACAGTGGATTAAATAAATTAATATTGGTAAAGCCCTCACTGGCTCACTGTCTGGCCCATGGTGAGTATGACAGAAGCATTTGTTGTATAAATAAAATGAATTGCCCTCTAGCATTTGCTTGCACCCCCGCTGTGGCGCCCATCTTATTGTATTTGAGTGGGCTCTTTTGAGGGCAGGGACTAATGCTTAGGCATCTTTACACATGCTAGTACCCAGAAAGGTCTGAGAGCACTGTGGATCATCAGTAGATCTAGTTGGAATGGAACACCGAGGTGGGAAGAAACAACATGGGACAGAGAGCTGACCTGCAAGGGAAGTCGTGCTGTTGCCCGGCGTCAGAGCAGCCTGCTAACTCTGCCCAGACCCAGTGCGTGAGAGACCATAGACAGGGCAGGGCACAAAGCTCCTGGTTTTTCATGAACTGGGAAGACTGAACACCTCTGGTGGATTTGCCCAAATTTCCATCCAGAGTTTTGGAAACAGCTCCATCCTCAAGAAGAGAGCCCATTTTGGACATGAATTCATTCCTTCCTTCTTTCCTTCTCTCCTTCTCTCCTCTCTCCCTCCCTTCCTTCCTTCCTGCCTTCCTTCCTCCCTTCCTCCCTTCCTAAATTTATTAAGATAATGAACCTCAAGGAGTGATCTGGAATGGCTGGCAATGTCACCTTAAAAAGCTTATTTTGAGTATGGTGGGAATTAAGATGTTTGATTAGCAGACAAATCTCCTGGAGAATAAATTAGGTAATATTCAGTTTTCTTGCTTCAATTACACTTTCACAGAGCTATTAAATTACCAATACTAAGTAAGAAAAAAGTGGACTCATTAAAAAAATTGATTTAAGATAACTTGATAAGAGATATTTTTACTCAATAAGCAGAGTATTATTGGAGGCAGCTGTGCTCTTCAATGCTCCAGATTTACTTAAAAAATAGGTGGAGAGCCATCTATTTTACATCAGTGGTTTATTTTGGAGAAGGGAGTCTGAATGCTGAATGATGATATAGCAGCAAGAGAGACAAGGTAAAGGGCACAGGTTATTCTCTTCCATCCTGACAGCAGGCTACCCTCTGACCCCTGCCTGTGTGTGTGTGTGTGTGTGTGTGTGTGTGTGTGTGTTATATCATTTCTGGGAAACCTCTGCCAGGTGCATAATCCCCTTCTACCTTCAAAATCATAGGAGTCACTCTGTAAATTGCAGGGTTATTGTGACAACTGCTTATTTGCCAATTATCAGATCCAAGCCCCCTGGAGTTGGAAGGAATCCTAGAATAATTTTGCCCACCTGCCACTTTGTTGGTCTGCACTGGTGACTTTGGTTACTAATGGTCATTTCTTAATCCCTATGATTTTAGTAGTTTGGCATTTGACAGAGGGAGTGTTATATCTCAACTTTACATAGTTAATATGATTTGCATTTAATTGTAATAATAATAAAAGTGAATTAAAGATCATTTTAAATATCTACTCCCTCTGTGAAGAATTTAAATTAGCTAGATTTGAGGGATCCAGCTAGTTTAGTTTGTAAATTTGTGGTAGAGAGATCATGGTTTGAATTGGAAATCATACCCACCACCTAGTGACCCACCCTGCTATGTGCTCTCTGAGTGAAGAGGTGCCTACCCTGTGCCTGAGAGGTAAGGTTTTAAGGCTGGCCAGGGTCTGGGTCTCAGAAATCATCCATCCAATCTGTGCAACATTCAGATAAGAAGAGAATTGCTCCAGAGGCCCAGTAAGCCCAAAGCCAGGCCTTAGAAACAGGTTTCCTGCTGTCTAACCCTGGACAATTTCAAAAGTCCCTGAAACCAAGGTGAACAAGGTGGCTTGTCTTGATCTTTAGCTCTACAAAGTGTTTTATTTCCTGTAGCTGCAAATGTTGCCTCAGAAATATGGGATGTACTTAGGAAGTTGAAGGGACATCTTCTGGTCTCTTGCTGTTTTCAGGAACTCTGTTCATTGTGGCTGGGTCCAAGTGTGGGGGAGCTGAACCCCAGAACTTCAGAGTGACAGCAGCTAAGTGATCCATGTGCTTTTCATGGCCTGTTTCTTACCCTTATAACAACCTAAGAGGTGGGAATTAATTGTCCTCTGTACAGATGAAGCAGTGAGGCTTGTAGAGGGGGGTGGCTTACGAAGACTTGGATCTGCCTGACTCAGAAATCCTAGGAAGCTCTTTTCACCTCTCCTTGCAAGTGCACAGCTCTGCACACAAGCTTGACTTGACAGTGGAGAGGGACAGTGTCTGCTGGAGAGCAGTGACAGGTCAAGAAAGCCTCCCGGCCTGTTTTGTTATGATTATTTTAAAAGAGAATCCCTGCAGTGCATGGGCCATCTCTAAGAGGGGCCCAAGAATCCCATTAGTTGTCTCCAGGGTGGAAACTGGGTGGCTGGGGAGAGGGCCCAGAGGGAGAAGTGTTTTTTTCTTTTAAAATCATATATGATTTCATGCCTTTTATAATTTTGTACATGTGAATGGTTTGCCTTATTAAAAATAAATAAAATTAAAATTTCATGAAGGAAAAGAAAAAGAAGATAATGTGGACACTTCTGAAAGAATTTAGTCCATACAAATGGGAGTATAGAATACAGTGACAACCTCCTTCTGCATCAGACTCCAAGGCCTCCCGCATCCCCAACTCAGCCATTGTTACTGCTCTAGAGACATTTCACTCACATACAAGTAATATGCACATATGTCCCCTTTTTACTTAAGTTACATTAGGCCATACATGCTTGGTGGCACCTTGCTTTTTTCACTTAATATATATTGGAAATTATTCCACTTGAGTACGTAGAGTTCTACTTCATTTTGTTTTTAAAGGGTGCTTGGAGATTTTCTACATGGATGTACAATGATTTATTTAACCAGTTCCTCATTAATAGACATTTAAATTATTTCCAGTCTTTTGCTACTGCAGCTAACAACAGTGAATATTCTTAATGATTCTTTTCATACATGTGCAGGTCAATTTGCAAGATAAACATTTTATAAGTGCAAAGCAAAGGATATTTGTGTATCTTTGATTTTTTAAAAATTATACATGCAGTTTAAAATTTTGAGAGATTGCCAAAACCTGAAGAGGTTGAACAATTACCCTTCTGCACAAGGCATGAGGATTTGAGTTCCTCACACTCAGAAAGGGTTTTAGCAAAATGGAATGCACTTTCTGTGGAAAATGGCCCTTAGAAACATACTGCATTCTTCAGTTGGGAACCTTGGGGATTGGCACTATGGCCTCTCTGGGAGTGGGGGTGGGGTGGGGACTGTGGTAACTCCTGAGCATTGGCCCGTTTCCACCAGAACTGGACATTCTCTGAGTCAGTTAATCTGTGGGTTTTTATGGAAAATTTATGGTGTGCCATGCTTATAACTGGGAGTTGTGGGAATTACCAGGAATCAAAGACATTGGATTTGTCCCAAAGATACATGCCGCCAAAGAAATCTACCGTCTAACTGGGAAGCTAAGAAATCCCATAGGAGCCGGGCGTGGTGGCGCACGCCTATAATCCTAGCACTTTGGGAGGCTGAGACAGGAGAATCGTGAGTTCAAAGCCAGTCTCAGCAATGGCAAGGTGCTAAGCAACTCAGTGAGACCCTGTCTCTATATAAAACACAAAATAGGCTGGGGGTGTGGCTCAGTGCTCAAGTACCCCTGAGTTCAATCCCCGGTACCAAAAAAAGAGAAAGAAATCCCATATGAGAAGAGAACCATGAATTCTAAATTCTCATTGAGGCTTATGGACAACAAACATCTTGGGAGTTCAAGGGGTCAGACCATTTTTAGTTGGTATGGTCTTGGGAAGACTGCTCAGGCAACACAGATGCGAGGCTAGCCTTGAAGGGCAGGTAAGGCTTTCCTGGGTCAGGGGAGGAAGGTGGGTATTATAAGTGAAGAACAGATTCTTAATTTTTAAGTGACAATTAATCTGGGCTGACCACATGCTAGCAACTGTGCAAGACATCCACTCATTTACTCAAGCAGCATGTTCTGTTGTCTGCTGAGGTCCAGGCACTGTCCTCAGAGCCTCTGGAACTTAGACTGCAGGCACTTTCAATTTTGTTTGCTTCATTTTACAGAGAAGCAAACTGAGGTTTCAAGGACTTAATAGTGAGTGCCCACGCTGGGGTTTAATGTTGATTTTCTCATCCTGATTGTTGTACCTTTCCTCACCAACGGCTAGAGTGCAAAGATATAAAAAGAGACACACACAAGGCACATTCAAGAGACAGAATGTAGGTCAGTCTCTGAAGGATGAATCAGATGCCAGAACTGCGGTCTATTGCAACTGTCCAAGTCAAATGTCCTTGTAACAAAACAGTTCTGTAAGAAAAAAAATGACATTTCTGTGGTCTGAAATTTCACGCCTCATGCAAGCAGTATTTATTTTTTTTCCTGAAAATTACAATCTGCATTGACATTATTAAGGAAATCACATGGACCCAGAAGAAAACGAAGAATTCAATTGATTATTTTTATTGCTGTAGAAGTTCTTTGTAGGCAGGCTGGGCAGAGACCCAATTTCACTTGCTTGTAATATTGCAAACGCTGTTAATTGCCTGTCCCTAGTAAAGAATAGAGACAAAGGAACAATCAAAGGTATTTATTAGAAATTCTGTTTGGACAAATTAGCTTCACATTTCAGTGGCCTTCATCTCAGCGCAGAACACGAAAACTGTGTGTGTTAATAAATGACAGTCATGACATCACCTTTCCTGCTGTTGGTACAGTTGTTTCTGGCAATGTTTCTACAGTATTATTGAGCTGATTATTTTCAGTATTACTGAGTCTAATTTTTTTTTTCCTGCAGAGGTTATCAGTGGATTGCCATTCAATTCAATGTAGTAGTTATGACAGTTGGAATAACTCCACTGCATCTTAATGTGTATGTCTCATGCATAAATCGCATTGTTTGCCAAGCAATAATGAGCAGAGAAGCTGCTAAGAGACTGAAAATCAGCTCTTGATAAAAAACTGGTCTTATGTGTTGGAAAGTGGGAATTTATTGAACATCTGAATGTCCAATGCATCTGGCTTCAATTCTAGGGTCCAGAGCTCATCCGAATGTGGGCCACATGGTTGGTGCTAACTGAATCTTTGTTGGTGTAGTATCCATTTAATGTTTATAAAGGTTCCTTTAACTGTGTAGTCTGATGGGCATTTTCTCATTCATTCATCCATTCATCTGTTCATCTCTTCCTGTGGGTTGAGTGCTATTGGAGGCTTAGAGAATCATGAATAGTCCGCCCACTGAACTATAGTCCTGTAAAAGTGACATAACAAGTGCACAGCAACCATGCAGGTGAAAGCAATGCTCTTGGGGAAGCCAAGTGTGCACAAGCTCAGAACCAACTCTGAGTTCAACTCTTGGCTCTCCTACTACCAAAAATATGACCTTGGGCAATTTGTATAACCTCCTTAAGTGCTAAGTTTCTCATATGTGAAATGGGAATAAGTCACAGTTATAACTATGTGATAGGGTGGTCAGTGCATTAAATTAGAGTGAGTTTGTAAAGTGTCTGGTTCTCCTTTCAAGGAATCTGAGTTATGGTTATATCATTCTGGAATTTCTGTTATTTCTAGCATAGAGGCAAGGCAGGTGGTGCTAGAGAGATGGCTTTAGTGTGGGCCCATAGCAAGCAATAGGTATGCTTAGTTGTGGGGAGGAGGTGGACCTTTCAGGGAGCCAGAGCTGAAAGCCACAGCCTGTAGCAGGTGGGCATGGAGTGGGAAGAGGGTGCAGCCCCTTCTAGCAGGAGAGGAGGGAGGTGAGATGACTGAGAAGGTAGGTGGATCAGATCATGGAGGAATTATGGATTCCTGCATGTGGTTCAAAATTTCCCCAAGAATTAGGCTGGTCCTTATAGGTCTAGCGAAAATGACATAGCAGAAATCAATTCCTGGGGCTGGCTCCCTTATTTTATCCTATCTGCAAAATTCAATCACTGCTCAGTCAGGCAAGTCCTTAAAGTATAGCAAGCAGAAAATATAGGTATTTTCTAACTTCTATATCATTTGTCTCTAAAGACTCTGTAGGAACTTGCAGCAGAGGACAGTCAGGGTAAATGGAGACATGGCTGCTACAAACAGAACAGAAAAAGCAAGAGCTGGGATATGGCTCAGTGGTAGAGCCCTTTGCCTAGACTGTGTAAGGTTCTGGGTTCTGGGTTTAATCCCTAGTACCACTGAATAAATAAATAGCTGAAAGGAACGTTATCATGGTTCTCTAATTCTTTTATTCAAAACTTTGTGTTGAGTTTTGTGTCCTTTAAAACAACACAATGAAATTACCTCCCCTCAAATGATCAGACTTCAAAAGTGCCATGGCTCACTGAATGTTTATGAGCTCTACTCCCATTTCCCTTCTCTCAGCCCTTTCCAGTTCTGTCTCCAAGAGCAGGTCCACAGGGGACCAGTTTGAGACAGGCTTTCTGCAATGCAGGGGTCCAGCCCCCAACCACAGGTGTCTCCTCTTGCTTCCTTCCTTCACTTCTCTCTTCAGCTCTAACATGGCTCGACATAACCTCAGAGGCATCTTACCCCATCCACAGATGAATCTTGACAGAGAGAATCAAGATAGATTTTATTTGAAAAGGTAGGCAATGTCAGAGACACTTGATGCCCTGGCAGAAGGTCTCCATATAGACAACCTGCTGCTTTATCATCCAAAGCCTGTGGACGGCAGTTGAAAGGGAAAGTGTTATCTTTAATAGGAAAACATGGCTGAGATGGTTCCACTCAGACACTGAGTGGGGGTTCAGTGTGACACCATGTGGTGCTGCAGGTCCGACTGGTTCTGAGACAAGATTGCTCTCGATTGGCACACAGGTCGGGTTAGAATGAGCCTGATTGTTGTCAGAGGGCAGCAGGAGCAAGCTGCACAGTGCAACTTCAATAGGAAGGCTCTGGTGCTTGGGGCCGAGCAAACTTTCTTCCGAGCTCACTGAGGACACATGACATTTGTGGAACATTTCCCAGCTCCCCAAACATGGCAGCACACACCACCCACCACCGTGAGAAATGAGGTCTCAGCCTTGATTCATAGGTGAGGAAACTGAGGCTCGGGGAGGCTAAAAGACTTGCTCCACAGGTCACAGAGATAGGCCATGGCCTAATTGGGCTTCAGAGGGTTCTGCTGCAAATCCTATGCTCCTTTCGTGGCACATGCCACTGTCATTTGGAATAAATAAAGCCAACTGAGTAAGGCCCATACTGCTGAAGGACCGACTCCAGTGCTTTAGCTCTGTGTGACTGGCCTGTCTCTGTGTGAACCATTATCTCTGTTTAGGCCTCAGTGTATCCAGCTGCATAAAGGAAGGGACTGACTAACTCCAACTTTACACTTTCCTAGAGGGAAAGCATAGCTACTTGGCACACAGAAGACATCAGGAGGAAGCAGATTACATGGCTTCCTGTGAACCGTGTCTCTCAGAGGACAGTAGGTAAAGTATGGAAAGTATGGTAATAGACAAAGTGGGACAGGAAAGGAAGCCTTCTAGTATCACATGCTCCCCTGGACATCTCATTAGGCTCTGCCTAAGAAAACCTGGCCTGCTTTCTTCTCAGCTGGGCTTTGGGCACCACTTGGCATTCTGTCAGGCCAGAGACTCTGAGAACCTGGGCACCAGAGTGGATGGACTTGGGCTGGATGCCCATGTCCACTATTTCTGAACTGAAGACTTTGAGTAGATCATTTAGCCTAACTAAGATCCACCGTTTTATCTGTGAAATGGGGACAGGTTTTATGTGAGGAGTGAGACAAGACAGGGAACATGCTTGGCATGCTGCTGGGACTGTTCCATGAATCATCTGTGACTTTTACTGCGCATATTTGTTCAATGCTCATACTGTGTCTGGCACTGTGCTGACCACATTCTATAAATTATCACACGGATCTTTTAAATGACAATGCAGGAAAAGAGCTTCATATAGTTCCTGGCACATAGAAAGTGCTCAGAGTGACACCTATTGTTAATGTAATGTCTGGCCCTCAGCAGCAACTTCCATGGGGACCAAATGCCACGGCAGCTTAAGTAGCCCTCAGTGCCATCTTTGAATCCAATCCACTCACTCTTCAAGGTCTGGCTTAGAAGCCACCTCCTCACAGTTCAGTGGTTTACCAATGGAGATGTATATTTGAGCTGATGGTTGTAATGGAGATCCAGGAGTGCAGGCAGAGGCTGTGGGGGAAACCAGAGGGAGATAGTCACCTCTGGTTTGAAAATGGGGGATTAGGAGTGGCATGGTGGAGAGAAGATAATGCTCAAATTGTGTCTTTGTTTTGTACCGGGATTGAACCCAAGAGCTTATCAGTGCTTAACCACTGAGCCATATCCATAGCCCTTTTTTATATTTTATTTAGAGACAGCCTCTCACTGAGTTGCTTAGGGCCTCACTAAGTCACTGAGGCTGGCTTTGAACTTGAGATCCTCCTGCCTCAGCCTCCTGAGCTGCTGGGATTACAGGTGTGCACCACTGTGTCCGGCTCACGTTGGGTCTTGAAGGATGAACAGGAAGTTGCTGGGTAGAGGAGGGCATGTCTAGGAGCTGTAAGTCATTGGAAATAGTCAGGAAGCAGGCAGGAGCAGAGGGAAAAGGGTCTTGGTGGCCAAGATGAATTGGCATTTTCTTTGGAGGTTCTGAGGAATTAGGGACAGATTTTAAGCAGGGAAGAAACATGAGGAGACTTGCCTCTTAGATGACTAGGCTTGCAGTGTGCAGGAGGGATGGGAGAGGGCAGCTGGCTTTAGGCCTGAAGTGTGCATGGGCCAGAGTCTGAAGAGGGCAGTGGCAACGGGTGGGGAGCACAGGAAAGGGGCACATCTGCAGAACATGCAGGAGTACAGGGCAGCTGGACATAGTGACTGCCTGTGGCAGGGGAGGGAATGAGAAGTCCACAGTGACTCCTGGTGCTCTTCTTGGGGAAGGCCTCCTCAAAAACAGATGGAGAGATGATACAAGGAGTGGGCCATCCTCTGCTCTGCTGCTGGATAGAGCCCCTGAATTTGCAGGTAACTTTGGGTCCCTCTCACTCATGGGGGTGGTGGCAGGAGACTCAGTGGCTAGTTCTGGCTGCTCAGTGCAAGAGTAGCTGTGAGAAGCCAGCAGAGGCAGGGAAGTACATGGGGTGAAGAGACTGAGAAAAGAGCTCAGGGTCTGAGCATGTTTAGCCTGGACTGAGAGGGACTGAGAACACTGTCACCAGCCCTCACAGGGATCCTTCAAGTCTTCAGGGAGAGAATCTAGTTCTCTGTGTTCTAGAATGCCAGACTGACAGGTGAGTTGCTGGGACTCGGGAGATGGCAGCCCCTATGTGGAGGCCTGGTGTACTGAGTGCTTGCCCCTGAAGGAGACAGACGTCGGGTTGCCAGAGAGCACTGGATCTCTGCTTTCTTCTGCCCTCCTGCCTCTCGTCCCTTTACTTCTCTGAAGCAGAGGTAGAGGTTTTCTCTGAATTTCCCTTGAGATTTGATTGTCAAGAAATAATTCAGTTGGCAAGATCCCCTCCACAAGAACCTTCTCATGGGGGAAGATTGGCTCCTATCACAGGAAAAAATGGCGAAGGCTGACATACCCAGGTGACTTTGTCACAGACCGTTGCCTGTCTCCACTGGATGGATCATTTATTCTCCCTACGCTGCCTACATCCCCACCCTTTTCCTTTGAAGAGGGCATATAAGCTTCTAAATCTTGCTGGGTATTTGGGTACTCACTCTCTTTCCTGTGATGCCTTGCATGCATAATAAATTTCTACATCTTCTTAACCCATTAACTTGTCTATCAATTTATTTTGTAAACTCAATTATCAAACTTTCAGAGGAGGGAGAGAAAGTTTTACTCTCTCCTACAAAGTCAAAAGTAGTTAGATTTGAGCTCAAGATAAAGGAGCCTTTGCTTTTTCATGTATAAAATGCTGATAAATTTCTTGCATCAAGGGTGGAGGGGGAAGGCTGGAGAAATGCATGGAATGCCTCCTCACTGGATCTGGCACAGAGGAGGAATTCACTACTGGCTGGAATACCCCTGAGAGAACTGTCCCCTCTTCCTCTGCCTAAGATCCCCATGTTCCCTGCTCAGTCTCTGGGGATATCAGCAGAGGTGGGCCGCTTGCTTCACAGATGGTGTGGAAGGAATCTGTGGCTTAGCCATTTTCTTATCACTCCACAAGTGCACTTTTTCACTGTGTCCGGTGTGACTGCAACATGATTTATGTGATAATGAGTCATTAATAAAAAACATAGCAAGCTTCCTCTACCAGATTTGCTTCAACACAAGATAAGATAAAGAATGTAAAGCCACTGTGGTCTGCCAGGAAAGTTGAAGGGAATGGCCCTGACCTGTATATGTTGGGGATGATCAGGACTCTTGATCTTGTAGGAGGTGGCTTGGTCCATTGGACTTGGGACCTGGGATGGAGCCAGATCTTCTTCCCTTACCAACTGTGTGGCCTTGGGCCAGGCACTCCACCTCCCAGACTCCCTTTCCTCCTGCACAGCATTGTCTGAAGGATGGCGGGAGGTGATGTATGAAAAGCCCCTGCCTGTGCCTTGCGTATAGTAAGCACATAGGAAATGTTAGCCAAATCTATAGCTGGACCAGCTGATGCGAGAAAAATATTAACTGTAACAGTTTCTTCCCCTCCCACCTCCCTGCTGCATTGTCGGATGCTGTCCCCAGACACTTCCCCTGGAGTTGTGTCTGTGGGTTGTCATTTTGTCTGCTTGCCTTGCTAATCGCACAGGAAGTGGGTGGGTAATGGGCTCCTCTGTTGTTCCACTGGCCTCCCGTGAGTCTTACTGTTTTGCTTCCCTCACCACGGGGGCTTCTCACACCCTCTAATGACTGTTTTCCTTTCAGAAATGGCATATTTTTAGACAAAGCGTTTCCTGTGGCTCCTCTCTGATTCCCTGGCAGATCTCTGATTTCTCATCAGTTTCCCTCCCTGCCTCTCGCCAGTGACAGAAAACCCATCCGGGCAGCCTGAGCACAGGAAATGCAGAGCCCAAAGTCTCTGGACCTTCCCTGCTCTGACCTGAGCCAGCCTGGCCTTCTTTGTGGAGGATTTGGGTCTGAGTCCCTTTTGACAGCTGCCCTGCCTCTCCTCAGCTGTCCAGCTCCCTTCTGCCAATGTTGCAGGGAGAGGCGATGCTGGTGGTTTCAAAGTTGCCCCAATGTGTGCCTCTCTTAGTCAAACCCAAGTTGACATGACTCCCTTCACCTCTGGTTAGCAGTCATAGTCAGCCATACTCGGGTCTTCTCCATTGACCTGTGAGTTTTTTTTGTTTTTGTTTTTTGGTACTGGGGATTGAACTTAGGGGTACTTGAGCACTGAGCCACAACCCCAGCCCTATTTTGTGTTTTATGTAGAGACAGGGTTCCACTGAGTTGCTTAGTGCCTCGTTTTTTGCTGAGGCTGGCTTTGAACTCACGATTCTCCTGTCTCAGCCTCCCAAAGTGCTGGGATTGCAGGCGTGAACCACCATGCCCAGCCTGACCCATGAGTTTTTTAAAGCTTCTATTTCTTGAATTGCAAAATGGGATAATACTCTGTAAACCTCATGGAGCTATTGTAAAGATGGGAAATATAGTATGTAAGTAAAATGCTGAGCCCTCTGGCACTCAGTTGCTCTTATTATTTCTAATTTAATTAACAATGATGCTTTAAATTTGTAACTTTTACAAATTATTATTTGATTATAATTATTTATGGATGTGTTCTTCATCTTCCACAGGCTGTGAGCCCTTGGAGGGGAAGGCTAGGTTGTTTTTATCTTTAAGAGCAGAGAAAGTACCCAGTGCACGTGTAGCAGGATGAGGAGTGTGGCCCAATATCTTTAGGGCCCTAAATAACTTGACTGCTCTCTGCAAGTCTGGGAAGCCCCACAGCATGGGCAGGAAGGCTAGATCAGGCAGAAGGAAGGTCATGAGGAGTGTATGCAGGAACCCTGCCCTACGGGTGTTTCCACAGGGAGTGGGAGGCATTCAGATGAGGAAATGTGACTGGACTGGCTAGGGAAACATTGCCAGTGAGGACAGCTGTGACTAGCGGAGGTGGAAGGAGGGCAGAGTCTCCAGGCACCTGCCTGTTCTAAGCTTCTCTACACAATGAGGACTGGATAGTCATAATTTCTGCTGTGTTTAATTCATTCATTCCTCTGATGAATGAATTTTTTGAGCATTGGCTCTAGGTTGTTCTTTTAGACAAACTATTTTCTATCTAGCCTGCCCCTAGATTTCTATGATGTGTGTGGCACTTGGACTACCCTCCCTTGGGACCGTGTCAGACCTGGATAATGGATCCTAGTGTTTTGTCATACTGAGCCTGGTGTCATCTTAGAATCCTTGTCCATACAGAAGCCATTCCTGATGGAGTGGATTCTTACCTGGGCTGACAGCTTCTTACCATCTGTGGTCTAGACCTTACATCATTGAGTAGGTCCCAAGGCCTCCATAAATTTCAAAAGCTTATAATTTTCCCCACAAAATACTACCATGCTTCAATATTTCTCCTTTTCCTTATGAAAGTCCATTTCTTGCCTCATAGCTTGAAAGATTAGAGAGGTGTTAGGTATTAGGAATTAGGCGTTAGGCAACAGGAAACTTAAAGCAGGCAGGAAAAAGGACAAGTCTCCACCTTTATCTACTCATATTTATTTGGAAGGAAGGTGTTCAGAAAAAGCTTAAGGTTTGGCTTTGGATGATGGGGCTCAACATGATTCTGTGGGTTTCTATTTATTTATTTATTTTTACAAGTTCTGTATTAAGCATGTATTTTCTGAGTAGGAAGATTGCGTTTTATTTTTAAAAGTTTATAAAAGTTACTCAGATTTATTATTCCATAGTCTTTCATACCTTTTGAACAATGGAACATGTGAATGTACTATCATAAAAAATAAAGTAGGTAAAAGCTGGTCTCTGTGTTTGTACATGTGAAGCACCCTCTTCTCTGAATAAATCTCCACTTAGAATCTTTTAAAATTCAAAAAACATATTCCACAGAGATGATGGGGATGATGGGAAGTTGCCTAGCACTGGGGATAATATTCATCTGGGGGTGGTCAACAAAACAAAATCCAGAACAACTTTGAAAAGACAGAGTGTAGGGAGAGGTGAATTTACCAAGTTTTAACTTAGCCCCTCACAGGCAAGGCCCCTTTTATACCTAACTTTGCATGATTTTTCTTAAAGAGACCCTCTCCTAACTTCCCTCTATCCCAAATGCTGTAAGCTTCAGACCCCATGAAACCTGGCTCCACTTGTGTGCAGAGGGAAGCTCTTACTCCTCTCTCCTGAGGAAGAGCTGTGGGAGGGGTCACCTGCCACTTCTCCGCCCTGTCCTTGCTTCTTCCTGGGAGACTTGTGGGTTACTAACTAGAGTCCACGTGTTTACTGGAGGGTGAGGTTGCTTCACTCAACAGACTCCTGCAAAGCCATGGTCTTCCTCTGCTCTGGGATGTAAGAGCCTCTGGGCTGCAAGTCTGGAGGTCCCCTTTCTCTTATCTCTCCATTTTGCTGGTGCTTGGCCAACAAGACAGGCCCAACTTCTCAGCCTTCTTGCTTGAGCCAGGTGGGCAAGTTGGGTGTCCCTTTCTGAAAGCTGATGATCTGCAGTTTTAAGAGGATGGAGCAGAAAGCCTCACTGTGGCCCCAGGCCCAAGCCAAATTCCTCTACTCATTGTACACTGTCCACTGTGACAGTAAGAGAAGCCAACACTATGCTCTTTGTTTGGTGATGTGTGCTCTATGTGTGTTGGTGACTTTGGTGGGTTGGGATCCTTATTACTCCAACATGCTCATGAAACTGTTTTCCCTCAAGCTCATTTAAGTTAATTAGAAGAAAAACAAGACCTATGATGAGTCAATGTCTGGTGTTTACTGTACCTTGTCATTACCTTTCTAGATCAAGCGGGATAACCTTGGGCAGAAGCTGAGGTGTATTAGGTAAACACCTGTGCATGAAAGCTGGCAGCTGTGCAAATAAATGGGCATGAGGCAGAGGCTTGACCAGACAGAATCGAAGGTTCACAGGAAGGAAAGACTCGACTTGCTGCAACTGAATTGTAAAGCACACAAACCTCAGTGAGGTACTACCAGCCTAGTAGAGCTTCATGGAGTCAGGGTTGTGGCTCCATAGTTCTGTGGTTGTCAATCTGGGCCATCTTTAGAACTGGGATGGGTGGGCCTTTGTATAATTTAAAAAATTCTCTAGGTGATGCTAATGTGTTTACAGTGGTGGAAACCACTGCCTCTATTAAACAGTATCAGTATGTATTAATTACAAATCTCCTGATAACGTCACACGGCTGGAGAGGATCATTTATGTTAAGGATCACACTGAGATCTGTGGGTGGTAGAATTAGATGACCAGGCAAATTACTATACCGTAGAGCAGTGGTTCTACATTTGAGAGTGCAATAGAATCTCCTGGAGGGCTTGCTAAGACCTTCATTGCTGGGCCTCAGCCTCAGAGTGTCTGGTTCCTTAGGTCTAGAGTGGGATCCCAAACTCACAAGTCTAACAAGTTCCAGGTGATGCTGATCTTGCTGGTCTGGGGGTCATGCTTTGGGAACCACTGTTGTAGAGGACACAGATCTTGGCTCTGAGAGGAACTGCTGGAAGAGGAAAGAATGAGAATATAGGAGACGACAGGGGCCCTGGATTTGGGTCCTGGCTCATTTGATGCAGTACAGACCGGAGTGAGTCATGTGGCTTCTTTTGAGCCTTGTGTACTCATCCATAATCTGAGTAATATTGGCTACTTTGCTTATCCCTAGGGACTGGGTGGGATAATCAATAATGACTCTTTCATTGAGTTCTTAGCATGGACTGAGCATTTTACATGCCTTATATCTACTAATAATTTCAACATTTCTAGGAAGTGGGTCCTATTATTTTTATCTTATAGTCTTAGCAACTGAAATTAAGGAAGCTTCAGTCTTGTTTAGCACAGTCCTTGTGTCAGAGGCAGTTCCAACTGACCTCAGAGCCTAAGCTCTTCACCACTGTGCAGCACCCTACTTTGGGTGGGAAAACCCTTTGAACACCGAGACTTGCCAAACATCCTCTAACTGTGGGTTTGCTAAGTGATGGGCAGGATCTGATGCAAGGGATACTTGGCGGGCAAATCACTATGCAACAGTGAGCAAAGCCCAGTTAATTCAGGTCTGGGCAAAACTGGAATGTTCCAAAAGAAAACACAACACATCGATGACTCAGTTATTCCATCTGAGAATGGATCACTCTGATAAGGTGACAGTGTTAATTAGGAGGAAAAAGGAGCAAAGCAAATAGCCAGCAGGCAGACCAGGGGCCTTTGTAATAGCCTGCCCAAAGCCCAAAGCCTGGGGGAAGCTGCCTCCCAGGAAACCTGGCACCGGATCACAAACTCTGCAGCTTATTCATTAACAATGTCAAAGTGACTATCTTGGGTAAAGGGCGGCTTTGAGGAAAGCAAAACACTGCTCACATGAGACGACTAGAAGAAACTACCAAGTGGGGACCTACAATGGGCAAATCAGACTTTGTGAGCGCGAGAGACTCAGGGGAGCTTACAGACAAACGGAGCCCATACTCAAAGGTTCTGCTCCTCAAGCCAGGAAGTCCCAAGAGTCATGTACCTTTTGGTCCTTGTGAACAAGATCCCATGGTCAGTTGGGGGTGGGACAGATGGTCACTGAAGTCTAATTCAGCTCTTAGTTCTAATCCTTCTTTATAAGTTGGATTCAAGCTTCACGGACTACTAGATTTCTTTGCCAGGGTAAATAACTATTTGGATAGGAATGCAATGAATGAAAATATATTTTTTAACTATCAGAAAGAATTTGATGAAATGTCATGCCAAAGCTCATTTGGAAAATGTTGCTATAATCATTTCACATGGGTAGGAATGTTGTATAGCAAATCATAGAAGATGAAGTTGTGATCAGCCAGACAAGACAATAGATGTCTAAAAAGTATTTCAAAAAACATTAATTGTTCTTGATTAGAATAAAGGCATGCACAGCAATTGGAATAATAGTCCACATGAAGACATGTGAAAAGTGACCTTCCTTAGTAATTGCAATAACCACCATAAATGAGTTTTATATGATATAGAAAGACAAAAGTGAAACTGTATGCATTTCAGGAAATAAAATGTTCAGTTAATTCTGATGATGGAAAGTCTTAGGTGGCTGTAGGAATGGGCATAACAATAGAAGATGACCTTTGTGGCAGACAAAGGATGTGTTTGGGGCAAGGTAACCCAAACAACATATAAAATGTTTTCTTCAGATCTAATGGTAGAAACCAGAGGAGAATTTGGGTCTTTGCAACCTGTTTCTTGCCTATGAAGTTAAGAAAGCTAATAGATCAAGAAAGCTAATAAGCATTTAGAATAACTCTAGATCCTTAGAGAACGGAAGCCATAGAGATCAGGTAGTCTACTGATCACTTTAATTTTATAGATGTGAAAACTGAGGCCCAGAGATCTATCTGGTGTGTCCAAGGTCCTATAGCTACTCAGAGAAGGTATTGTACACAAGATGAAAAACATTAGTCCACCTTTCATGAAACTAAGGTTTTCTGATAAAGGAGACCTAAAGATTATGAGGAATTTCCAGAACCTTTTTAGGATGATGAAATAGAAGGTTGACAAAATGCTTCCTCAAAATGTCCCATTGCATTGCCGTAAGAAACAAATCATTGAGATGGATAGAAAGATACTTCACGACAGGTAAGCTTTTCCAAATGACCTTATATAAGCAATTCCTAATAAACATATTATTATTGTTATTCCTACTAAGCACACATGTTGGATTTCATGGTGAAAACACAAATAACTATAGGCATAATGATTAAAGCCCAAACAGCTGTTGATTTTGGAGTAAGTCTTCCTATTTTGGAACTAGCATGGAATGTTCAAGAGATGGAGTTCCACAGAATCTCAGAGGACTTTCAGATCTCCTCTGCTGTTGTGTTTGTTACTAATGCCAGACATCTCAGCTATGATCCTGTTTCTAGTTTCATGTGTACCTAT
This sequence comes from Xerus rutilus, assembly GCA_028644305.1. Lineage (NCBI taxonomy): Eukaryota > Metazoa > Chordata > Mammalia > Rodentia > Sciuridae > Xerus > Xerus rutilus. The sequence continues at coordinate 92,241,880 of CM053401.1, read as the reverse complement.
GTCTTGTTTGACAATACACCACAGAGTGTAAGAAGACACAGGCCAGAGAGGGTTGATGGTGTTATTGTGAGACTGGTAGTGACAGCCTTCTCTATCTTCCTAGTCTTGGGTCCCCAGGACTTGTCTGAGCCATCCTGCTCTCACCGACTTCCCAGGCCTGTGACTGCCTGACCCAAAAGCTTTACCTGCTCCCTCCAACGAACTGTTAGAGTAAGTCGAATTCATTATGGCTCTGCTCTGTACCCTTGAACGCTTTGTCTATGAAGAGCAAACTTCAAACACTGTTGACATGATGTATTATAAAGCATGGGCAGCTTTACCATATCAGCACACCTTCTTCCTCTGAATAACTTTATGAGAAAGTAGTGTTATTATTCTCATTTTACTTACTGTTCAGTCCAGCCCCATGTCAGTAATTATTAATATTTCCCCATTATCCATGTGGAATTTTTATAAAATTCTCCATAGATATGATTTTAAAAATCTTCAATCTGCATCAGGATTATATAGGAGCATAGTCTGTCTAAAGCTGGGTATAAAAATTGCTGGCATTCATAAGAGATACCAACTGGAAGTAGATATCTATCAATCAATAAGTACATCCTCTTCCAAAGTGCAAACAGCTGAGGCTAGGGAGGCAGAACAGCAGGAGAAATGACTTATTTTAATGGGAACAATGGGAGTGACACAGGTGTGTGAAAGGCATACATGACAGAGAACCTTCCTCCCCTGGTCCCTGGAGGGATGAGCAATAGAAGCCTGAACACCTAGAGAAGGGACAGGACTTTTCTTTATTGCAGCACAAACCATTCATAGTAATAGCTGGACTTTAAAGGTAAAGTAGATAAAGTCCTTACATGTCTTGATGTGTGGTGAAGTCACAGAAAGTTCTAAAAAAAAAGAGGCATGGAAAGGACTGACCCCAAGAAAGTAGAAGATGAGTTATAAAATTGAATTCTACTCATGTTTGAGAGAACTCAAGGATTGACATTGGCTGTGAAAAAGAGCAACCCAAGAACACTTATTCTGATGTTTAATGTTCATATGTTCTTGAGTCTAAATCTAAGTAAAATGCTTTCTTCGTGCTAGTTAAGTATTTCCTTAAGTTGTTTCAGTGAAAAGTCCTGATGCGCTCCGATTGTGTGGGAAAGCTGGTTGGTATCTGACTGGGCTAACCATGTGGATGGGGATCGGGAGCCCAGTTCGGCCACTCGGGTGGCACCACCCACCCACGTGTGTCTGTAGCATCGGCGTTGCTGGTATAGCTCCTAGTTGGACACAGATGGGCTCTGGGACCAGCCTAGGAAACTCAGCCAGTGAAGTCTAATAAAGACCACAATATTTAACCACAGAAAAGGACTTGAACCCTAGCAGGTGGCAGGTGCATGCTCCTTTCTTCACCATCTTTTTAACACAGAACAGTGCTTTTAGCATTTTTTTTTTCCCAGAAAAATGAAAGCTTTGGATTTTCAAATGGGGTTATTTGCCTTTCATCTATGTTTTCTCTACTGTTCTATTTTCTGATCCATTACTTTCATCTTTGAAACCTGTCATTGTGACTCTTGTATCAATGTAACCATCACTTAAAAGGCTTTTTGCTTTTTGGGTCAGAAATGTTTAATATCAGGCAATTTAAATGATTTTATTTGTATTGACCTCATATTTGAGAGCCATGCAAGAAATACTATAAAATCAAATGTTCAAAGATAATGAGTACTTTGGACTTTTTTTTCTCCCCAGATGAGTAGAACAATTGAGGGGTCCATGGGAGCAAGGGAGAATTAGAAAGCTGGTCAGTCCTCAAAGATTGGCCCTAGAGGGAGATGGAATAGGAGACTGAGAACACATGCAGTTTAGGAGTGGGGAGGAAAAGGAGACAGGAAGCTGCTGCTTTCTGTCTTTCCTGTTGAGAGGAGAAGCATGGCCAACCCAGGCTGGTTGTAGGGTCTCAGATGGGATACAGGAGTTGAGGCAAGTTATGGGTGCTGAAGCTTAATGAATGAACATGAATAATTTATTGGATGAATGAAGGGAGAAAGAAACATCTGGGTCCAGGTGAAGGGTCCTGATTCCAACCCCACTCCATCCCACTAAGCATGGCCACATTCAGTGCCTTCCTGAAGGACTGGTGTCACTGGTCCACTTTCTGCTTTGTCCATAACCCATCCATAGCTACACATACTTGTATATACTTACATATACACACTCTTTTCTTCCCTGACCAAAACCATGAAATAAATGTCTTTTCCCCCACTCCATTAATTTGTTTAGAAAAATGAATTCTAAGCACAAGAGGACTGAACCTGGTCAGGACAGGGGATAGGCCGAACCAAAGTCAGCACTTAGAAGCAAAGCTCTGCGGAGTAGGCTAATTGCCAGTTTGGTCTGCTCACCTTCATGGCGGCTCTAGATTTCCCCTTCTAGGTGAGGTGAGGGTGGCCTTGACTTAGAGGTTGCCTCAGGTTATCTGCCCCTCCCAGGCAACCCTCTAGGGAACCTGTAGGCTGAGCTCTAGCCTTGGAAGGGCTGGGCAGAGGGAACAGGCCTGAGGAAGCCCTTCCAGGCCAGGGGAGCTCTGTTCCTCAGCTGGGCTCTGCCTGCAGAGACAGGTTAGTGGAGTTATTCTTGGTGCTCATTAGCACTTGCACAAGCTGTGGAATTCTTCCTACATTGCTAAGTGAGCCCCAGAAGGCTGCAGACTCAACCCTGCTTTTGAAGTCTAAGAGAATCTAAGCAGTTGACTCCAATTCCCCCTACCCTAAACAGGGACCCCCACCTCTACCCCAGTGACAGCTAGGAGTCGGAGAGTGTGGTAGCCAGGGGCCAGCTCCCCAGGGAAGGACAAGACTGTGCTTTCACTGCACATCATGGCAACAATTCCCCAAGCTTGACTGTCTTGTTTTTATCTGCTATGGACCACTGAAGTGGGAGGGGGAATCATGCATCATTTACTCCGGGGTCCTGACAGTCATCTGCTCAGAGCAAAGAATGAGGGCAGGGCCTGCCATACAGGTTCATTTCTATGAGCTCTGTGACCTCAGGAAAGAGGCTGAGCTTCTCTGAACATCACTTATCTCTTCATACCTGTCCTGCCTTCTGGAGAGGACTATAGCCCTCGTGTGAGTGAATGCTGAAGTATAAGGAAGCATATTAATGACTAGCCCACACTCCTAAGAAGTGTGGCACTGGGTCCTGGGTCTCCTAATTTTTTCCATCTAACAGGCCTGTTTTCCTGACTCTCTATTTTTGCATGGAATTATTTCCCTACTCCAGAGCTTTTCCAAACTCCCCCTGGGAGACACGATGGCAGGGTAGGAAAGGGACCTGCATGGGCTGTACAGTCAGTCACGCTGAGTTGGAGACCCATCCTCCCTTGCTAGCTGGCTGACAATAAACAAACTCATCTGAGCTGGGTTTCCCCAGCCATTGAGATGGACGAGAGCTAAGAGCTCCCTTGTAGGGTGGGAGAGAGATTATCACCTAAGTCTCACTTAGGCTTTGTAGAGGGTCTGGCACACAGGATGAGGTTCTAAAAGAAGCAGCCTCTTATTTCCTGGTCAAGCTAGTCAACCTGGCCCCAAGAGCCTACCATGATTGTTTGTGCATGTGCCTTGGGTTGGGCGCTTCCTGTTCCTTTTTATACTTTCACATCCCAAAATGCCTCTGTTTGGCTCAGCCCCAGCCCCTCTGTTTCCCATGAGCTGTTCGCTGCTTCCCGGGAGTCCCTAAAGCTTCACTGTTTCACATACAGTTAGAACTTCAAGAAAAAGTCAAAACTATTTCAGAACAATGTTTTAAGCATTCTTAAAGTCAGGAACCAGACTGTCAGTGGGCCAAGGCCCCAAGAGCTGAGAAGTATAGGGTATTTTGAAATTGGCTTAAGTGGGGTTCATTAGAAATTGAAAGAACTTCAGAGAGGACCAGTACTGTCCCCAGACATTCACTTGTGGACCCACACATCTTTGCATTCAAGTTGTTCTCTCAGGAGAAAGGGAGAGGCTGGCTCTTGTGAGGTGTGAGCTGGCTGCACTCACCATCTGGCTATCATTTTTATCTCAGGAACCCAGTGGCCCAGCCCAGGGCCTTCTGGTGCCTGCATGCCAAGGAGGAGGCCATGGGCTGTGAGTAGCTCCATGCTCCCCACAGGCCACAGAGAGTGGAATCTGCTCTAGTCCAGGCGTCCTGGGGGGAGGAGGGGACTCCCTTCCTGTGACTAACGTGGAAGGAATCAAAACACAGTGTAGAGAACACAGGTTTTCTGAGTCACTGTGGGGCAAATTTGGGAAACGTTTGCTTTCTCATGAATGTAAAAATCTACTTCATGTGATAAAAAAAAAATGAAACACCTGTTTGCTGGTAAACTCTTATCTTGTTTGTGTTTTCTGCTTTCAGGAGTTGGTGAGACTTCCTCCAGAAACTGTGCTTTCCTGAAAACCTGGATCAAGCCATAATTTTAGCTTTTAATATGATTTATGTATTTATTGTTAATTATCTAAAAGGGACCACAAACGGAAGAGAAACAATGGAGTACTTCTTCAAAACCTTGAGAAGATAGTTTCATTTGAATTTAGCAAAGAATTACATTCCTTATCTAGAAAATATAAAGCAGGTCTACCATTTCCCTCTGAGAATATATTGCACCCATAGCCAAAGGGAGATTTATATTCCTCCTCATATTTTATGGTCTATACTATTCTAGTTTAGATCTGGAATGCCCCTCAAAGGCCCAAGTGTTAAAACCTTGGTTCTCAGCTTGGTGCTGAGAAGTGGAAAGTTAAAGGATGGGACTTAGTGGGAGGTTTAAGGTCAAGGGGGTATGCCCTGCAAGGGGACTGTAGGACTCTAGTTTCTTTCTCTTTCTTTCACGTCTCAGTCACAAGATGAACATTCTGCTCTGTCACACAGTCCTGCCTTGATGTGCTGCCTTCCACAGGCCCCAAACCAAAAGGCCTCCGACTAGGGACTGACATCTTCAAAAACTTCAAACTTCAAAAAGCCAAATCGTTGACTTACCTCAGGTTTTGTTAAAGCAAGGGAGAACTGAGGAACACAATTATGTTTTCCTCTTAAATATTCATAAAGAAATAAAGCCACGGACATTAAGACCTCATGGTGTTATTGATGGCAGGCTTTGGGGTGCCCTAATGCACAGTTTAGATCATCTTCTAAAGACCAAAGAGATGGTCTTTTCTTTTCAGAAGATGCTGTGGCTCCCCTTTCCTATTCCACCTGGAAAACAGGCTCAAGGGCCAGGGACACAAGTGGTAGAGGGATTCACATGGGGCAGAAAGGTTGCTGGATTCTGTTGGGAAGAGCTGGGAAACAGGCCATTCTTTAGTTTCTGAGCTTTTCTCATGGGAAAGGAACCATAGATGGTTATTTAGCTCTGGTGGGAAGCTGGTCTAAAAATACCTAAGATAGGTTAGAGGTGGGAAAGGGTTAGAGGTAGGAGCCTCAGATGAGGCTTATTCTTTGGATGGTGTGGTCCTAGGTTTTTTTGGCTTGGGGAAAAGAGCTAGGGATGAGGATGATGCCTCTGCTATTAATTATAACAACACATTTACCAATATAAAGAATCAATCTACATGGGGGCAGGAAAGATGGTGGAATGAGATGGACATCAATGCCCTACGTACATGTATAACTGCACATATGGTGTGACTCTATATTGTGTACAACCAGAAAAATGAAAAGTTGTGCTCCATTTGTGTACAATTAATCAAAATGCATTTTGCTGTCATGTACACCTAATTAGAATAAATACATTTTAAAAAACCCATTGAAGAAAATCTGCTTGTTATGCTTTAATTGCAGGAGGTGAGGGGCATGGTGGGCTGTTGGTCTAACCAGCCTTGCTCAGGGAAAGTCCTTTTCCAAACTTCACATTAGTAAGCATTTCCCAATAACCTCACTTAAGATATTATTCTTCTTCCAAGAGGGACAGTACAGAATATGTGGGCACAATTTTTCTCCAACAATTTTCCTGCTTCTGTAGGAGTGTAAAATAGAAGCAGGAGCTTATTTATTTTATTTTTAAAGCTCTCCAGTTTCTGAGGACAGCAAAGACTTTTGCCATTTAATTTTTGTTATTATCCAGCTTATGAAAATGTATTTCTTAATCCTCCAGATACCTATGTTCCTGATCAGAAAAACTGGTTTATCCCTGGCACTCTAGGACCATAATTTAAGACTAACAACATGGCCTATATATAGAGGGATGTGCAGAAAATACTCAAAGAGCCATCATTTTTGGCAGGGTGGAGCCATAGGTAGGGAGGAAGAGGAATTGTGTGAATCACAGAGGCAGATAGGTATTCACTTGCAAGGGAAATCCTCTCCTTATATCCAGTTCAGTTGAGTTCATGTGAAGGAAATGACTAAGCTGGTGTCTCTAGCCCTTTTGAATACCAAATGGCATTAATTTGGTTTTAATGCCAAATGGACTGATTTTCAGGGGCAAGCAAAGAGAATAATAATAGAGGTGTCTGATCACAAAATGACATGACTTTAGTTGTAAAAAGGCATTTCAAAGCTGGGTGCAGTGGCGCACGCCTATAATCCCAGTGGCTTGGGAGGCTGAGGCAGGAGGATCATGAGTTCAAAGCAGACCTTGGCAACTTAGGCCTTAAGCAACCCAGCGAGACTCTGTCTCTAAATATTAAAAAAAAAAAGGGCTGGGGATGTGTCTCAGTGCCCTTGGGTTCAATCTCTGTTTCCTCCTACTCCTCGTAAAAGAAAGAAAGAAAAAAAAGGCATTTGAAGCTCTCATCCACCAGCAGGTAGGGCAGAACTTGTCTTGTCCATGGAGGGAGCTAGTCCAGGTGTTTGAAATACAGAGAAAAATGAATCCTGCTGCTGGCCCTGGAGAAACCATGCTACACATTCTAAACTGGTTGCCTCAGAAGCAGTCATGCTTTCCAGGGTAAGATGGGGAAGGATTAGAATCCACTGTGTCTCTGAAGCCTAGGGCTGCATAGCCTATCTCACCTGATTATTAGGCTCAGTGCTTATCTGATAGTAGAAAGTTAGTGCCAGGCTCTGGGTGTCATTTCTGCCAGGGTGAGTTTTTACTTGGCTCTGGGTCCTTACGTATGCCCCTTGACCTCCTTAGTTTCTATTTTCTTATTTGTATAATAAATGAGTCAGACAAGACATTTCTAGGATCTCTTGTAATTCCAATTCCACACATGGTACTGTATACTTTTTTTTTTTTTTTTAAGTAGACTCCTTCAGTTGATAAAATAGCAAAGTGAAGTCCTAAAATAAGAAGACCTCTTATTTTCCTGTATTTATTCTGCCTTTGTGAATGTGGAGGGGGAAACCTTTCCTAACTAGTCTCAGGGAAGAAAAGAGAGTAGTCATCTACCTGAGCTCTGTGGTGGGGGGCAGATCCCCTGAGTGGTCAGGGCTACTTCAAGCCCATGGTCACCTGTGTGCTCTGCAGTCCTCCCACGAGGGAGTGATCACCCTAGTCTCCACTCCACTCACCCCCAGCACTCCCTGCAGGGGGCCTCTGGGCTGCATCAGACCAGATGTGCCCTGCTCTCTTCACTGTGGCTTCTGGTTTGGCTCAGTGCTTTGTACCTTTATACTAACTAGAAACGTTTATTTTTATGACTTTTATCAAGTAAGTACACACCACTTCAGAACAATAGGAAGGTACAAGAAAGTGTCAAGAAGCATGAAAACAAAATCAGCCATAATCCTATCAGCTAGAGCTATTTATATTTAAGTACATTTTCTTCTAGGTATTTTCTCCCTTTAACATGAATGCTCATTTTACAACCTTCCTTTTTTTTTGACTCGACTTCACAGCACATTTCCATGTAATTAAATATATCTGGCTCCACTTTTCCCACGGCTTCCCTAATCCTCTCCTCTTTGTTTCCCTAAGTCGGGAAATTCCAACCTCCACTCCTTCTTGTGCTATTACCTGCAGGAAGTGCAGCCATCTCCATTTGTCACTCAGTCCTACCAAATTCTTTAAGGTCCTATGTCCTCCATGAAGTCTTCTGGGACCACCTTGGAGGGCTCTCCTGATTGTCCACACATCCCTGCTACCCTCCTCTTCCCTGGACTCTGTACTGTGCTCTGGTCCTTAACATGTCCTGTGCTGGACTGTGAGGGTAGATGGCCATGTCCATCAGGCAGTGAGGTAATAGTAAATATTTAACAACAGGCTCTCAGGAAAAAAATGTATGCACAATTTTATACATGCATACATACATATATGTACATTTATTATGCATTTTATTGCTATCAAGGATTGGTATTATACAATTTACAAAAAGTAATAAAATATACAGAACTCTTTATGGTAAACTCCACATAGCCAGTTGGTTCTCACGGAATGCTTTTGTTGATTTTTGCTCTACTTGATTTCCTGGGAGATGTGGCAAATGTGTAGCTCTGATGTGAATATTGGTTGTGGCAAATGTGTAGCTCTGATGTGAATATTGGTTGCTATTTTCATTTATGTTGATGAACCAGACAAAAATAAAGCAACAAAGATGTATATTAGAACTTCATTTAACAATAACATGAGTTATTTCTTTTATGAATTAGACAATTGTTTCTGAATACTAGAGGAATATTTCCTCAATGATTTTTTTTGTTATTCACAATAGGAACAATTGTAGACACAAAACACTTTTGAGTTTAATCTTCATTAACATTTTCTTCATGGCTTTGTGAAGTCTAGACCAGGGGCTGGCAGTCTTTGATCTGCTGCATTTGGCCCACCATATGTTTTTGTAAATAAAGCTTTATTAAAACACAGCTATGTCCATTTGTTTATCTATTGTTTACAACAGAAACTTTACATTCTATAAACGGGAAAATACTTACTGTCTGGCCCTTTATAGAAAAATTTGCTGACCCTTGTTCTAAAGAGTCAGTAAAACAATAGATCAAATCCTAATTTGTAATATTTGTAATTTCCATGTGCAAATACAACCATTATGGCTGCTATTAAGCTGCTGATGAAACTCTAATGGACGTGGAGTTGGGAAGGGATGCATTTTAGCACATCATTATAGAGCATTTTGACTAGATAGGACAATAAATGTAAAAACCCTAATGACAGAGATAATATAAACTATAGTAAAATAATTAGGAACAGAGGAGTTTTGAGTATTTATTATTGCTGTTTTTAACATAACTTATTACATTTTAAGTTTTCTAATTTTATTTTAAAATAATGGCTGCTTAAATCGCAGCTTGTAAAGTTCTGAAAATTTAACCACTTGCTCTGGAGGGTGAGGGTTTTAATTTTCAGTTGGGGAAATATGATCTCAGCCTGTGTAGCTGGACTTCTCACTGAACCCCATCCCCGTGGGAGGTTCTGCACAGGATGAGGGCAGGGGAGGCTCTTGTGCTCCTCAGAAGTCTTCATCTCGAGAAAAGAAGGCCTTATGTAGCAGCAGTTCCAACCCATATGTTGACTAGAAAATTGCAGAGTACTCTGGGCACTGTAGGGGGTGTAACCATGACCCTCCACCCACCACATGTGGAATTGAGTCATTCTGGGCAGAACCAGCCAAAAGGCACAGATGGTGCCCTAACCCCACTTGACCTGGGCTGGGTAGTCCATGGAGCTGGCCAGTCAGCCTTTCAGCCAGAAACTCCAACTTCAAAAGTGCCAACTCCTACCCCACGCCTGCCTCCACCCTAGGAGAGGGCTGGCCAGCTGAAGCCAAGTCAGGGTTTCCTGGGACCATGTGACCTTGGCCTGGGAAGACAATGGTCAGTGTCTATGTGGCATCCTCTGGGCATGACTGATCTACAACAGCTGGTTTTTCTCTAAGGAAACTCCAGGCCCTGAACCCTCACCTGCCAGCTTCCCAGTGGCCTTGGAAACAAACTGTATCTCTGACTAGGTACCCCAAATTCACTTAGTTGGAAAACAAGTATAGCAGAGGCATCTGCATAAAACAGGTACACAGGAGCCACTGGGCTGGCTTCCTTTCCCACTATCACCTCTGCACTCTATGACCTTGGTCTTGTCACTTAATCTCTTTGCACCTGTTCCCTTGTAGGTTAAATGCTTTACAGAATCATTGTGGGGTCTGCTAAGGTAATGTATATGAAAACATGCGTGAGAGGGCAGTCAAAAGGGCTGGTACCAGAACCTCTGCTGAAAACACCAGGTGCTAAACATCCCATAATCTCTAAAGAGAGTTGTCAGCAACTGGAGGAAGATTCCCCCAACTCCAGAGCTCCCAAAGAAGCAGGGCCATTACCATCACCACTTTCCCCTAGACCATGTAGACAGACAAGTGGGAGAAGAGAGAGAAGGAGATACTGGGTGAAAAATTTACATCTGTCCCCCTGATTGTTACGCTCCTCTTAAGATCAAGTTGAGAAAACCATCAGAATCATTTACCAAGAATTCAGGATCGGGTAACTGCAGGAGGTAGGAGTTGAGGTGTTGTGTAGTTGGATATTTGCTGAGATGTTGAAACTCTTGCCCCATTTGGGATTTAGTGCTGTGGGTTTGGTGGTGGGGTTTTGAGGAGAGTATGACTTATATCCATGGGAGTTTGTGGAACTGTACGTGAAATGTGAGCTGTGCCTGCTCCAGCCATATGAAGACGGGAGGCTCAGTCAAATGAGGAAGAAAGGGAATGTGAGGAGAGTGCCTGTTGCGAGTGGGATCTGTCTCAGTTTGTTTCCTGCTGCTATAACAGAATACCAGACTGGCTGAATTATAATCAAAAGAAGTTTATTTATCTCTCAGCTCTGGAGACTGTGAAGCCTGAGGGCCTGCATCTGGAGAGCGCCTTCTTGCTGCAGTATGACATGGTGGAAGGGTGAGTAAGCATGCGCGAGACAGACAGCAAGAGCAGGAGAACACGTGTGCTGAGCGCTCACTTTTATAACAAAGCTACTTCTGAGATAACTAACCCATTTCTGAAATAATGGCATCAATCCGTCATGAGGGGAGATCCTTCTTGGCTTCTTCAAGTCCCACCTCCCAATACCATTACAGTGGCAATTAAATTCAATATGAACTTGGGAAGGGGCATTTAAACCTTAGCAGGATCCTCCCACCTCAGTTCTTATCAGTCTTCAGATGGTAGGGAAGAAGACCCCAGTCACGTCTGAGGCTTTACTAATGGGAGGGGTATGAACTGCCAGAGAGGACAAAATGGGTCATAGCACCCCTCTTGGTGTGAAATGAGCTGGGGTCACACTAAAAGGCCCTTGGAAAACCACACACACTGTCCTCACAGGCACTATCATGTGGACCAACGCTACCAGGAATAGAAGGGACCAGAGTGAGCCAGAGCAACATCAGACAACCAAGGAGGGAGGGTCTCTGTGTCCCTGTCTGTGCTCCCTTACCAGAGGGGTTCATCCCTGAAAAGGGATGGTCACAATCAAGAAGTAGGACTCTCAGTTCTCCTGCCTCACCTCACCCACAGGGCTCCAGTGGTCAAAGGAGTGAAAGAGCAGAACCTTCTTAGCCTACCCCCACTTCAACAAGAGAGAAAAGAAGAATGTCCACCAGATGTGATTCAGCCTTTAGAAGAAAATAAAATAACAAATACCTTTAATATCCAGATTTACCAAAAATTAAGGTATCTGTCCAAGATACTATTGAGGGACAGAGAAGTATGATCTGATAGTGCTTGGTTGAAGGCAGGAGTGGGAGAAATAGAAAATTCTTTTACAAATTTATACTCCTCAAAATTCAGACTGTTGACTAAACCTGTAATGCAACCTCAGTTTTTTTTTGTAGTAGGTGGTCCTTCTGAACTGAGTGAATTGGATCAAATACAGATATAGAGCAGCAGTTCTCAAAGTTTGGTGCATGCCTTGAATCACTCAGAGGCCTTGTTAAAACAGTCTGTTGGGCCCCACACCTGGACTTCCCGATTTGGTAGGTCTGGGATGAGATGGGGAATTCGCATTTCTATAAACTCCCAGGTGATGTTGATGCTACTGGTTTGGGGACCACAATTGGGAACCACTGTAGAATAGACTAAAGCATTCTTGAAGTGTGTATTTAACACACAGAGTCTTAAAAGCAGGCCTCTAGCATCCTAGGAGGCCAATAAAAATGCTGGTTTTATGTATTTCACCCATCTGCTTCCTTTGGGAGGAACAGTGCTTGTGAGTTGCCGTGGTCTTCCTATGTTATGGAAGAAAGTGAGAATCCTGGTGCTCAAATGGCTGAGTATGTGATGTTATCTAGGAGCCCCCCATGAAGCCAGCTCTGTCCGGGTAGATTCACTACCACAGTACACCTTTGAGCAGGGGACCAGTGTGCATGGTTAGGGGCGTGTCAGCAGGGACAGGTAGGCCAGTTTTGCCCCTGTGGGAGCAGAAGCATCCTTGCCTCCCTGCTTATCCTCATGCCTCATAGCCAGTCCTCTATGGTCCAGCTGGAAGAGGTGCCCCTCCCTCTCCTGGATCCTGCTCAGTCTTATTTGGGTAAAGCAGATCCCATCAAAGGCTTGGGCATTGTTCCTAAACCAGGCCAATCAGAGGTTCCATCTTCCTGCCTATGATAATCTCATGTGGGGGTGAGCAGCTGGCTAGAGTCCTCTTTGGAACATTCGTCAGAGGTATATGATAAGACACAGTCTCTCTGGAATTTTAAGTTCCAAGGACCAAGGAAATCTGGGATTCTCCAGGCTATCATGGACGGAGGGAGGGAGAGAAGTGGAGTTAGGGAGGAGAAAGGAGGAAACGGATCAAGGGGGTAGAGACAAAATGGAGGGTCATGACTTTTTTAGGGTCACAGATCCAGCTGAATCTGAAACTTATATTTTGGACATCACTGTTATATAAGGAAATAAACTCTTCTTTTCTGCTAAAGTTAATCTGAGTTGGATTTCTGTCCTTGTGACCCAAAGTCCCAATGGATACCATCATCAGGTGTTTTTTTCTTTCTTTTTATTTGGTGGGGGAGGGTACCATGATTAAACTCAGGGGCACTCAACCACTGAGCCACATCCCCAGCTCTATTTTGTTTCTTATTTAGAGACAGGGTCTCACTGAATTGCTCACACCTCGCTTTTGCTGAGGCTGGCTTTGAACTTGCAATCCTCCTGCCTCAGCCTCTCAAGCTGCTGGGATTACAGGCATGTGCCATGGCACCCATCCTCGTTAGGTGTTTTTACCTGCCCTTTTCCTGTTTCCAAATATGTTGATGTGCCATGGCACCCATCCTCGTTAGGTGTTTTTACCTGCCCTTTTCCTGTTTCCAAATATGTTGACTTTCCTCTGTTGCTACTGCATTATCTGTCACTAGGCTTAGGTCTCCGTAACAGCCTCCTGACCCTATAAGAGTTGGGGCATTTGCTTTCTCCCACTCCCCAGTAATGACTGATGAATGCTGACTTTTGCAGTTCACTGCACTTTGATGGGGAGGGTTGGGGCAGCCTGGCTTTGGGCTCCATAGTTCTGTCCAGCACATTTCCTGGAGGAGACTTGCAGTTTACTGCAGTGTGAAGTCCCTGGTACAAAGCAAAAGCTGCCATCTGCCTCCACGGTCTTCTCATATTCAACATGGAACACTGAATATAGACTGTACCCCTTGTTGCTTCAGTCCCTGTTTAACCTGAAAGCCCTGACTGCTGCAGTCTTGGGGACTTTAGCATTGCAGGCTCTGTTATCAACACCAGGAACCTCCCTATGACTTCCACCTAATAGTCATTAAGGCAGGACCATGACCTATCCACACCTTGCTCTCCTAGCACCTTGGGCATAGCTGACCACCCAGTCAGGGGTGACTCATTTAGCACTTCAATGCATTTCCAGAATAGATTCAGATTTATAGTGTATTGAGGAAAATTGGTCTTTAACTGAAGATTTCATACAGAATGACAAAAATTATACATTGCCCAGTGAAACTTAATGAAGTTCCCTTTTAGATGGTGTTATTTTTTTTCCCAGAGTGCCAAATACTGCTGGCAGCCTCATCTCTCCTGCTCACAGTCTTTACTACTTCCCATTCTTGTTCTAAGCTGGTGGGATCCAGATCCGGCACTAGTATTAGTATCACCTGGGACTTTGCTGCAAATAAACACTTTTGGGGCCTACTGAGCCAGGAACTCTGGAGAGTGGCCCCTGTGATACAACAAGCTCTTCGAGGTAGATGGAAGCACACTGAATTTGAGAGCCATTGACTAAAATGATTCAACGCCTGCCTCAGTTTTCACAAGCAACAGAAAGAGCCAGAAGTGTTCTGAGGGGACCATCTCTTGCTCCTCCAGCAAGCTTCTTGGGCATCTCAAGTCTGGCTTAAAACAAAGACTTAAGCTCATGAGTCAGGGGCACTTTGGCTGTTCAGCTGTGAGGGTCTCTCCAGATTATCATGCTGGTGACCTGGACTGAGAACTGGCTGGTTTCTCTTGTCCTTGTTCCAGAGCCTCGGAGAACACTGGACTCCCTGAGAGGTGATAGGCAGGGTGGGGCTCACATTGCCAGACAAAACAGAACGAAATGAAATAAAAAACCTCTCCAAGGGAAGAAACCTTAAGACCCATTTCTCCTAGCAACCCACATGGATTACAAAGCTACATTTATCTTTCAAAGTAAATAGTAATCAGTCCCAAGGAGCAAGGAGACTTTCAAATAATGGCTACCATGTGTTGATATTAACAGTGACCCATAAATCTCAATTTCTACGGAAGAGAATGTTGGGTGGCATTTTAATTCTAAGCCATCAAATGAGAAAGGAGAAAGATTTACCTTTGCTGTGGATCTTAGTGGTGCATTCTTGGAAATACAACCCAATGAACATGGAGTTAAGCACTAATTGATGGCTTCCAACATGCTTCATAACACTCCATTACCCAGATGAGGAGCGTGACAGCTGACACATGGAGCAGCTGAGCCTGGGGTACGTGTAGATTGGCTTCTGCAGCCATCTAGGAAGGACGAGGGGAGTGGTGGAGGGCCCTGGGGAGCCTCCCAAGCATAACTAATTGTCCCTCCTCCCTGGGGCACCCCCCTGTTAGTGCTCCCACTACCCTGGTGTGCACCCACCAAGCACTTTGGAGCCGACCAAGCCCTCTACAAGGTTCTTTCTACTTCCCATCTCAACAGTTTTCTCATTTAGTGTGGCTAGTCCCAAGCCCAGCCATTGTCCTCCAGGGGGATAAGAGTCCTTTCTTCCACTCCTCAGTTTGCTTTTTCTGCAATTGCAGATAACTGGCTCCTGTTCCCTGTTCTGCCGTTTGAAAAAGGCATTTTAGTTATTATTCATCTACATTTGCCTGACACACTGCTAAGAGTTTTTATATGCATTATTTCATGAAACCCTTATTAACTGTGTGGCTTTGGGCTAGTAATTTGTCCATTGTATGTCTATTTTCTCTTTCTCTCTCTCTTTTCTTTGGTGGTGTTGGGGATCAAACCCAAAGTCTCATGCATGTTGGGCAAGCACTCTACCAGTGAGCTATATCCTCAACCCTCTATTTTAAAAATAGGACCAATGTTAGCACCTATATCATGGTGTTATGGGGAGATTAAATGGAATACTCTGGGAAAAGCACTTAGCAAGGCCTTGCAGTGGGGACAATGCCCACTTAGGCCTGCCTGCCTAAGTGTCAGGGTGGTCCTCCATGTTCCTGGGGCTTGAGTACCTGTGTGTCAGGTACTCAAGTACCTGTAATCTGGTCTAGTTCTCGTCCCCAGGGAGGGAATGCATTTCTTTGCCTTGACCTCCCAGCCCTGAGCAGGGCCTGATGCAGAGCATGTGCTCAGCCAATGTGTGTGAAGTTGGTTAGAAGGAGTACTGTGGCATGAGGTCCGGAGACCTCTGGCCTGAGAAGATAGAGCTGGAGCCCTTGAGTGGGGGAGTGATGAATGCCTTAATCCTTGCTGGGTGGGAAGCTGGGTGAAGAGCTTCAAGACTTTTTGTCAGAGAGAAGGGCCATGAAGAGCTTCCAGCCTTCCAAGTCCAGAAAGGGCGTGATTTACTCAAAGTCATACAGCAATTTGGTGACAAAGTTTGGACCATAATTTGAGGCTGAAGTTTGATAGTGTGTGCTGTGTCTGACACAAGAACTTGTTACAAAGGGCTTGGACCTCATCAGCAAAATCAGTGACCTGAAAGGCAACCATGAGAAACTATCCAGGTACAAATTCACCTTTCTGTAGTTACTCCTGTCTGCTCCCAACCCCATCGCTCCAGGGCCACTGCTGGGTCTGCTTCAAAGGTGAGGCCCTCACTAGTTGGTTCAGTCCCTGTGTCTTCTTCGGCAGGTGGGGAAAGGCATCAGGATCAAGTGTGAGAGAGGAACATGGGGAATGACCACACCTTGGACTCAGGTAGACCTCAATTCGCACTCTACCTTGTCCTTTCACTAGTCTGGGCAACAACTAGGCTGCGTCAGCCCCTGTTTCTTCATATGTAAAGCAAGAATAAAAATATCCTTTATAGATTATAGGTTGTGGTAAGAATTCAGTCAATTTACGCAACATGCTAGATGTAGTAATAAAGCATGCACAGCTGGATTTGCGTCAAAGGACTGTGTCTTGTTCATCCTTGTATTTCTTCCCACCCCCCATTCCTCTGGTGCTAGCTTACTGCCTTATGTCTAGTAATAGGTGCTAATTACCAGTTCACTGAGTAGATGAGGAGCTATTTAGTGTCCTTTAAAAGACAGTGTGGTGCTGGGGCCTGGGGCATTGGCATCAACTGGCCACTTGTTAGATGTGAAGGATATTGAAGCCCATCCCAGATCTGCTGAAAAGAACGTCCATGCTATCAAACTTCTCAGGTGATTCATATGCACATTAAAGTTTGAGAAGCTCTGCTTTAGAAAGCATCATCTGAAGCTGGGGTAGCTTAAAACTCCCATTAAGGTAGTGAGCACCAGGGGAATTCATATTGGAGAAGGTGACACCAACTCGATATATATGATATACACCCCTGCTCCCCTCTTGCTGATCTGAAATGGTTTCCTGGCTCCAAGGAAACCCAAAGGGCTTAGGATCACTTCCCTGAGATCCATAATGGGAACAGAGCCAGCTTCTCATGGGCCCCTGTGCGTGTGTGTTGCAGGCTTTCTATCTGCCAGCCCTATCTCAGGGGTGGAGTGCACACTCTAAGGAAGAAGCCAGATAACTTCAGTCCCTATGTTTCTAGGTGGGGAGGTTGGACAGAACCGGCCTATGTCTCTTGTACCTTTGGGATGTTTTCTATGACTTCCAGCAGGGCTGTGGAATTGCCAGATAAAATTACTTAAAACTCCCTCACTTTTTAAAAAATGTGTACATGGCCTGGCACTTTGACAAGGAGGTAAACACTCAATATTCTCTTGTGATGGGCAGACTTTACTCCAGCTTCAGCAGGTCCTGGTGTTGCTCTCAGTGGTGATGGAGACAGCCTTGCCTGGAGGCACTGTCACTCCAGCAAGGAGAGAGATGCAGGCAGATAATGCAAGAGCAACCAGCCAGGTGCCACAGAAGAGCAATCTGCAAGGTGCCAAAGGCAGGGGGATGCACCGTGTTGGTGCCAAGTGCTGTGGACTCACAATCTCAGCATGGGAGAGATGAAAGGGACAAAAAAAGGAGAGGCAACTGGGAAATCTTGACTGGGTCCTAGTTTGAAAAATGCTACAAATAAGATTCTTGGGACAATTGGGGAAAATAGGATATGAACTGGATTTTGGACAATATAAAATTATTTTTCATTTTCTTAGGCAGTGGTACTAGCGCTATGTAGAATATCCTTATTAGGAGATGAAGGCTGATGTATAAATATTTAACAGAGTTATCCTGATGTCCACAACTTTCAAACAGAATATATAGATATGTGTGTGAATCTCCCTCTTCCTCGCCTCTCAATAGGTTCTACAGCACATACTCATGAAAATGCACACACAGGAGTAAAGCAAATACATCAATGTTAACAATTACCGAGTCTATCTGGAGGGAATATAGCAATTCATTGTACCTTCCTTTAAGCTTCTTTTGATATTAGAATACTTTTGTAATAAAATGTAGGGAAACACCTTGGGAGTAGTACGTGATTCAGGCGAATACTGTAATGACAGGACTACTTAGTAAATTGGTGCTTACAAATGTTTGTTTTATGACTAGCAGTGAAGAGTTGAAAAGTGTTTCATATATTCTTATTTTGTCTTCAGAGCAGCCCAGGGAGGTTTCAACTAAGCACTTCATTACTAAAGACTCACGGAGATCTAAAGACCTTAGGTGATTTTCCCAAGGCCACCTGTGGATAAGGTGGTGTAGCTGAGCCTCAGACCCAAGTCTCTCATGCCATCGAAGGTCTCCCTCAGGAGTTCATGGTTTACTTCAGCTAAGCCAGGAGCTCCTGCCTAGGCCAGAAGCCCGGGCATGAGGTGGAGCATGGGAGTCTGTCCTTCCAGCCCTTGTTCTGTCCTTGGGTGCTAGCTGATTCTGCCCTTCCTTTTGGGGTTGGCAGGGGTGAAGGGAAGGGAGGCAGGCATGGCAGGAGAGGGTGGCAGCTGGCCTTGGGCCCTCTCTCCTTGGCCTAGGCCGGGTAAGCCTAGGCAACGGCCTTGTTGAAGACAGTTTGTGTGGGAAAAACGTTTCTCACAGCCAAGAAGTATGTCTTGAACTCACACTGAGCACATCATCCACGCAAAGATGATGGCTCCTTCCGGCGCCACGCCAGAGGGTGAGTTTTATCACTTACTTGCAACATGAGCCAGATAAATGGCTCCTTCTTGGTTTCCTGCCAGTTATTGCTTGTGCTGCCAGAAAGTCTTAATCACTCTGTTGAAAGGGGCTGCTGCCCCCTCCCCTGCTTAGCCGCCTGCTAGCTGCCAGCTGGCTCCTATGAGCCTCGGCTGGGCCCTTGCTTCCTGCATCTCCTTAGCAGAGGCCCCTGTTTGGGCCTGGTGTGGACTTACTACTCTCTTTCCAATCTCATGTATATTTATGAGCCTCTTTTCTAACTCTGAAGGCCCTTAGGAGTTGCTGCAGCTCAAATAGAACAAAGATATGTTTGCTGTGTCCACAGTATCCTCAGTATCTAGCCCAGGAGCTGGGGCAGAGCAGGATCTTGAAAAGTGTTTACTGGGGGCTAGGGGCTGAATTTTGTCCCCCTTAAGTTCATATTTTGAAGTTTTAACTCTCAGCACCTCAGACTATGACCGTTTTTGGGCAGAGGGTCTTTACAGAGGAGATTCAAGTTAAATGAGGTCATTGGGGGTGGACCCTAAACCAACATGACTGGTGTCCTTATAAGAAGAGAAAATAAGGACACAGACACAGGGAAGGAGCATCACGTGGAGACAAAGAGAAGGCAGCCATCTGACACCAAGGAGAGAGGTCTCTGGAGAAATCAGCCCTGTGGACAACTTGATCTTGGGCTTCTAGCTTCTGGAATCACAAGAAAATAAAACTGTGTGTGTGTAAGCCACCCAATCTACTTCCATATTTTTCTTTCCCTCAAACATTTAGGTCCCAAGACCAGGGAAGGTAACCATTACAGGATTCCTGGCACTGCGATGACCTCTCACATTAGTGCTGTTGACACCAAGAATGCCAGTGAGGAAGGGACCCTGCCTATTCCTCGTGAGAGATCAGAGGTAAAGGGGGTCAGCTAGGCAGTGCAGGAAGTGCATAGACACTGAGAGACCTCAAAGACATTACCTGAATTCACTTTGTGAGAGAATATGAAACATAGCACCACAAAACCAGCCCTGCAGGCAGCCAGGCTGTGATGTTCCAGCTGAACTCAGACAATCTCCACAAAATACGAGCATGTGCACATGCTTTGTTTTTGTATCCAGACGGAGGGGGCCATTCTGAGAGCCCAAACATGACCACACCTCCCCCTCTTCTGACCTATAGAAATGAGTGTTTGGGGCTCCTCTATCAATGTCCCCTCAGCCTTGCTTCATCTTCCCACCTGCAAGATATTACTGATTAAGCTAAGTAATAATTATTTAACCATAAGTAATTCATAGATTATTTGTGATACCCAGTCATTGAATTGCCCTCTCTTTTGACAGAATACAACCTAGAACCCCCTGTTCCCCAGCCTTCCTTAGACTCATCCAGCATAAGCCCAGGTCTTCTAAGCATCCACTGTCCACTTCTATCATTGGGGTGCCAGGATGTCTCTGGGGCTCCCCCTCCCTTGCTTTAGTAAGTCAAAGAAAACTAACTTCCACGTGACATCATGTATGTTCCTGGTGATATTTAACTGGTAAAAATTTACCTCTGTAAAATGAGGCTAGTAATAACTGCCTAACACTGTTTACAGGCTTATTGGAAGAATCCAGTGATAATGCAGGTGGGAATGAATTTTGAAATTTCTGTTGGTCTATAAATTAGCATGATGTGGAATTTCCAAATGGCTCCCTTTTCAGACTCAGAATACAAGATTTTAAGATGGAAGATTTCTCTTCCACCTTCTACTGTGTGTTTGTTTCAGTTTCATGGTGTAAATCTCTCCTATGATTTAGGGTTTGAAAAAGCAATTAACAGGAAAACTTCAAAGAGACTTGCCCAAGGCTGGGGCCTGCCTTGGAGAAAGAGTTGATGGTGTCTGGGTGCAGGGCCAGGTGAGGTTGCAAAACTGGTGATTGCTGAGCCCCGCCCCTGCCTTTTCCTGCTGATAATGCTGCTCCCCTTCAGGGAGTGGCTGGGGTTCCAGTCAGGTTGGAAGCTAAGGCTATCAACTCAGCCTGGCACGGCAGCCAGCAACATCCCTCCCTTTCTCTAATACCAGGTTTAATGGTGGCCTTAGTTGCCCCCAGGGTGAAGGTTGAACTCCGAGGTTGGCCTTGAGGCCCTCTCTGGTCAGTTCCTTTTACGTGCCCTACCCTGGACCATTCCAAATTCTCATGGATTCCCAATTTCACCATCATTTGTCAAAACTTCATGTTAAGGCTGGTTCATATTTTTCCTTCTGTTTACAATGTCCTTCTGCTTCTTTTCCTTCCAGACTTAGCTCTTCTATAAAGCTTTCTGGGCCGACTTGTCTGTCTGGCCTCAGGGCTCTTGCACACTTACAACATTGTGTTGAAATTATGACCACACACACACACCTCTGCAAGGTGCTGGAGACCCTGTCAGATAGAAGCTTCTTAATGAAAGGAATTGAGTTTTTTGCACTGACCAGGGGGCCTGTATCTGGTGGGTGGTTAATGAATGCTGTCGTTTGCTGCTGTTGATCTTATGTTTTAGTATAAAGTAGCATTTTTTTCCCCTCTCTTGGTTTCTCTTGGGACAAGGAAGCTGGAACATTTGTCAACTGGAAAGTTTTTCATAGTCATGGCCAGTCCTCATCAACTGAGAACCCACAGGCCCTGCCCAGCTCTGGTAATACCCAGCTCATGTGAAAAGAATTTTCTTGATCATATTTTCAGGGGTGCTAAAGAGTAGCTCAGAGTTGATGGTTAATTAAGCTATTGGAGTGGACTATTTTTCTACCCATTACAAGGGAGTGTCAGCCCTGGAATTTTTCTTCCTAAACTACTTTTTTTCAGCATGCAGATATATTATTTTGGAGGAATACATTTTCATGAATATCTTGTATTAAAAAATATTATTTGGATTATAGCTACCACTGAGGGAGAAATTCATGTGGATTCCCGCTCTTTCACCCCAGAGTTGGAGATGAAGACAGGTTTGGGCTGGAAGCTCAACCTTATTTCTGCAGGAAGAAATGATATCTTCTGAGCTTGGAAGTCAGGAGACCTAGGCTCAACTCTTGGTTCTTCCATGAACTATTTTTGTTTATCTAATGGGTCTCTGTGATCCCCAGACCAGCACTATCACTTGAAATTTGTTAGAAATGCCAATGTCTAGGTCTACCCCAGGCCCCCTCAATTAGAAATTCTGCAGATAGGGCCTAGAAATCTTATTTTCACAAGCTCTCAGTTGCTTCTGTTGCACACCAAGGTTCTGGACCACCACTATAGTCAAACTCTTCATTTTGAAGTAAATGTATTTTTAGATTATTTAAGTCATTAAACATACCATATATATATACAGTGCTAACACACTACAAACAATTCAGAAGAGACAAGAATGCAAAACTGAGCACAACTGAAGTACAAACATTTTTGTACCCCTTTTCAGTAATTTTTTCCTCTCAAACTCATGTTTTCATATACTCCTAACCTCGGGACACATACAATTAGGTTTACTGCTTTTTCCTCAATGTCAGAACATAAATTCTATTTGATGTTGTCACCTACGAATTTTCACAAAAACTTTTTTTTTTTTTGGTGGCGGTCCAGCACTCCATTGGATAGCCTTGCCACAGTGCTCTTCCCAGGCCTCCTGGTGAGAGCTGGTGGAGATCCAGGGGAAAATGCCATGGATCCACAGGGAGGCTGCCTGCACCTGAGTGTCTTTTCACTTTTCCCTGCCCACCCTCCCAAGCCCCATTGGGGAAAAAAATCAAAACTATGAATGTTTCTGTAAAACGAGTTACAAGTAGAGAGGGAAGGGAGATTAGCTAACAGCCTTCAGTTTTCCAGAGTCATCCAGAAAAGGATTCTCCCAAACTTGAAACCCTGTCCTGGAATCCTGAAGCTGCCAAGACATCACTGCGCTACCTAGTGGTCACAACTAAGAATTGCGTCTTCTCTGGAGAAGCTGGTGGCACCCTGAATCTTCCCTCCAGTGTGTGAATGAGTAGAGTTTGTCTCCTTTGTGCCAAGTTCATTGCCTGCATGTGAGCCCAACTCTTAATTTTACTGTAGCTCCTCCACCCCTTGCAGGATGGAGGAGGCTATGTCCCACTGTCTGGTTTTCCCACTGGGGCTGAAGTCCAGTATAGCTCTTGTGGCCCTTTGGTGGGGTCCAGATGTCCTACCTGCTCTTGGATAGTCTTTTTCCCTAGTAGGCTGGACACCAGTTCTCAGCAAAGAAGATACCACTCCAAAATGAACACCTTCCTTGGAACCAGTGCCCTGTCACCTTCCTGGCTGTGAAAATTGCTGTATCCCTTCCTTATGTTGGACCCTGAGGATGTCAGGGACACCCTGAGCTGAAGTTGGATAATATAATTGGAACTTCTTAGCCCTGCCTGTAGACCAGGCCTAAAATCAGGCCAGCATCTCTCTGGCCTCTCTTACTGCCCAGTCACCTGTGAGCATGCAGCAAGCCTTGGAGCATGTGGCAGCTGGTGGAAAATAGGGCAGGAGAAGGCCACAGTGAGAACTGGATATTGGACTCTGGGCTGGCTTTTGGCTCAGGTGATTGCTTGGTGACTTATGTGTTCAGGTTAGTTTCTAGGCCCTATGCTTTCAACAATCGGCCCTAAAATTTCTGTTTACTGAGTCCAGAATTAAAGAATGCGAGTTGGAGTCCTGGGTCCCTGAAAAGGGCAGGTAGGGTGGAAACCAGATCTTTTTTTCTGGCCTTAGGCATGTCTTCTCCAGGGGAGATTCCCCTCAGGAGGGCTCCAGACCTGCTCAGCTATAGGGCCAAGAATTCTGGAAGTGGGTGGAGGATCTCATGCTGAGGAAAGAGAGTTTCACTAGAATACTGGGGGCTGGCTCTCTGCTGTTCCAGATCTGTATACACTCTCAGATAGATTAGTCTCATGTCTGGATGCCTCCTCACATATTAGTCATGAATGACGTTCTCTGCAATGGGGGATGCCTATCAGGAATTAGCAGCCCCGTACCCCCCCCATGCCCCACCCCTCAGGTTAGCAATAGGAACCTGATAGCCTGCAAAGATGGGTGGAGGTAGCAGATCTAAGTGGTCAGTGCAGGATCTCTTTCCAGTGGCCCTCTTGAGGGATAGCAAATCCAGGAATAATATAATTGTAGCTAATCAGGGTCTTTACTTTTTTTAAAATTTAAATAGCACCCCTCCCCAAAATCCCTGCAGAAACTTAAAGCTTTTTATGTATCTTTTAATATACTTCTAATCTCTAGTAATATACATGTATATAGTTTTTTCATACTTAAGATTCAACATGTAGGTTATTTAGTCCTTCCCTCCCCCCATTACTGCCTAAAAAATTTCCTTATATTTATTTTTAAAAGCTGTAAGACCTGTTGTTATTGAACATTTTTGGAGGTCACAGGTTCCTTGGATAATTTGTCAAAAGTTATAACCTCTGTCCCCTACTCAAAATGCCCTCACACATAGCCTTGGGGTCATTTTAGAAGGTTCTAGGATTCTCTGAAACCTGCCATCTAGGCTGGATTCAGCTTCTGTGAAACTATGAACATCTCAGGGCCTGCAATAAGTCTTGTATTTCTAAACTCCATATTATCACCCCCAAAGACTTCTGGAAATTTAACAGTAAGCAATTAAAACAATGCTTGCTTTAAAGGCAGATTTGGCAAGAGCCAGCCTTCCCATCCTTAATGGTTTATTGCTGAACAGCAGAGTGGTCTCCAGTTTGTTGGGGTTCAGCTATGAACACCTTTCTGAGTTGTATTCTCCTCCCCTTCCTCCCCTATAGATGGCCTTTTGGAAGGTGTTTGGGTTTGAAATCACTTGCTCTTTATCAGATCTGTACCTTTGCTTCTACATAAGGAAAGCCTCCTCCTCTTTTGTCCAGATTCCAACCCTCTGGGCCCTGCTCAAATGCTACCTCCTCCTAGGAGTCTTCTGCATACCGCGTACTAGGAAGTGAACTCTCTGCCTCTGCTTGCGTCTCTCTAGTGGGCACCATTACTTTCCATGCTCTGGTTGAGAACACTTTTAATATATATGTTTAATCTCCTTCATTAGACACAGTGCCGCATGCATTGTATTTCACATTCATACTGTATCACTGTAATATGCCTCTGTTCCATGAGACAAAGTTATTTTCAGTAACCAATACATAAAGATCAATACTCATCATTTCCTTGATTCATTCTTCAGTATTAAATGAATAATTAAAATGAGAGTAAATTTCAAATCTAAGATATTCAAATATAGTAAAATTTTTCCTGTATAAGCCCAAATTTCTATTTTACAAACCAATTCTTATACTTCACACTTCACAATCTGCTTTATTGCTTTAAAATTTTAAACACAAACAAAAAGTCTCTGGATGGAATCACATAGGATGACAGCGGAAGTAACTCAAGTTCTGTATTTCTGTCTGTGCAATCACTAGGCTGTCACTGTTTATTTTGAGTTGGCTGTTTAAATGTAGGAACAGGTAGTAAGCACCACTGGGGTTGGGGACATCAGATGTGCCCCAGCGAGTTGGAAGGAGCTTGAACCCCTACAAGGAGCACATCTCTCTTTAGTCTGTGAGTATCAGGGCCAACTGCATAATTGGGAGTTCTTTAAATTAACATCAGTGTAGAATCCAAAATTTATTAAAGGATAAGTAGAAAAAGTACGAACATTTGAAGTTTATGTGTATATTAATAAAACTCAACAATAACCATAGAAGTTATTTAGAATTTAGACCAAAAAACTATTTTTGCTGAGAGGAGCTTTGTTTTTATCAAAGACATTATTTACAATTGTAATAATGAAAGATAGACCAATTTTTGGTCCTAATACTGTGTGTAAGTTCTCCAGGGGCAAAAGCTTCCTTATTGCCAACTTCCAGGGCAGACAGCTGCTACCTCTTCTGCCCTGGTCCATACCTGATGGGCCAGTAAGTTCCATCAGGGCAGGAGCAGGCTGGGGAGTCCTCTATTGTAAGTGCTTCTTGTACAAATGTAATGGTTCTCAAGATGGACCAAGGCCTCAGGGAATCTCTGAGCATCTCCCCCTTCTTCCTATATGGGGGGCTAGATTTTCTTCAGAGACATCAAACAAAGCAACATATCACAATAGATTTACTCCAGACACAGATAAGAGAACCCAGTTGTCTTCTATTAAGCCAGACATTAAATATATTCACAGAATTTCTTTGTAAAAAAAGTTACTCTTTTGACTCATCTTTTGGGTTATTATTTGGGAACTGCAAGTTATTTTTTATAAAATTATGTTATATATGTTAACCTGTGATAGACATTGTTATTTTTAAAAGCACTAGCAAAGTTTTTAAAAAAGAGTTCTGTTTTAATTTCTAATATGGCAAATATTGATAGCTGAATCACACATACAAAGTAGATCTTTGGGATTCCCTGAGACAGAATATTTGAGTACTTCCTGGCTTGTGTGTGGCCCAGGGTCATGTACAATGTCATTGTGTGGAGTGACTGAATGGATGGGCTCCAGCTATTTCTAGGCTTTGGCAGCTGTGACATGGACTGAAGGCAGGGGAAGGCACCTGAGGCAGACGAAGGTGGGGTCTGTCAGGGTCCCAGAGCAGCTCCAACTACCACTTGGAACAGTGTTGGTCTAGAGGCAACACCAGTGTTCCTGACCTGGGACTTGGCAGTGAGGGCTGGCCATGGGGGTCAGTGTCATGGGCCTTAACGAAGTTCACAGTATCTGGTCCCCCCTTGGTGCTGACAGGCAGGAACAACTGTATGAATCTGCCTCCTTGTGAGAGGAACTGAGCAGAATAGTTCTCTGGAGCCCTTTGGCTATCAAGTCACTGGGCACAGGCACAATGGGGAGGGCTGGAGACTTAGGAGATAGATTGAGGTTCCAGGAACCTCCACCAGCTCTTGCCTGATCATCCATGGAAACTTGGGCAAGACACTTAATTTCTGGGTTATTCAACCATTGGGTGAGCATGAGATAAAATGTTCCCGTGGTCCCTGACACGTACTGGGTATATAGTACATGAGTGAATCCATTAGTGAAGTATCATAAATAATACTCAGAAGAAGCAGTCTGGGATGGGTGGGAACAGGAGGGACTTCATCTTGGCTTTGACTAGTGATGTTGAAGCTTGGCATAGACCACGTTTCTCAGCTGTGGCATCTTGCGTTGGATAATTCATTGTTGTGGGCTCTAGGATGTGCATCTACCTGTGCACTGTAGGATGTATGGCGGCCTCCCTGGCTCAACCCACTACAGATAGAAGGGAAGTACTTTCTCTGCTTGTGACAATCCAGAAGATCTCCATACATTGTGGAATGTTCCCTGCAGGGTGAAAGTGCCCCCACTGAGAGCCACTGGTATAGAAGCTCATGTGCCAAGGGCTCTACAATAGGATGCTGGCATCCCTGCAGTTTCCCCCAGAGGACATGGCAGCAGCCATATGCACACAGAAGGGGCTCATGCCTTGCAGAAAAAAATTTTGCCAAGAGAGTCTGGTTTCAGGGGAGCAAGAGGCCTCCTGACTCTGGTTCTCTTTCCTGAGGAGCCCTCCTGCTAATCATAGTCATTTCTCTGAACTTTTGAATAAATCTGGGAACGCAGCAGGATGATGAGATTTTTAAGAAAAATCTGACAAGACCCAGACATGGAGGGGAGAGTGGCATTCCTCCCTTCAACCTCTGCTTCAGCTCTGGTGGCTTCAAAGGCTCAAATCCCACTTGCAGAAACAGTTCAGGCCCATCAATAGCAGAACTGATGAATGAAGCAAGGTGTGTTGACCCAATGGCATGCTCCAGCAGCTCCAGCACAGGAGCTATGACTACCTGAAACTTCAGAGTGTCTCTCACAAATGTAATGTTGAATAAAAGAAGCCAGATGCCAGGGAGCACATACTATGTGTTTCCACTAACAAGTTCCCTGATAGGCAAAGCCATATATGTTAAGCCTCAAGAGGCACACAGAGGTGGCTGTGGGGTGCTGGGTCCATTTGTGAAAATTCATTGAGGACTTATGGTATAGGTTCTTTTCCAGACACATGTTATAGTTCAAGTGAAAAAAAAAATAAACAAACACAACAATGTGGGTCAAAAGGCAGTGATTTAGTGAAATCACTATGAACCCAGGGAATAAAAGTAGCCAGCAATTTTTCCTGCTCTCAATTATTATGTATAGGCCATTTTGGACATAGCTTTAAAATGAGGTGATGAATTTTAGATGATTAGCATAGTGCTTGGCACATGAAATGCTCAGTGAATGGTACTAATTAATACTACTAATAAGTTAGTAACTGACTTAGAATATAGAATAATAATCAAACACAAAGCAACAGCCCTTTTTCTTAAAAGGGAAAAATTTCTGGAGTTTTCAACTGCATATACTATTAGTAAATTCCTGATTCCCAAAGTTTTTGGAACTCCCTTCAAGCTAGTCTTTGAGGAGAGAAAATCTTAAGCAGTTACTATATTGTTACTAGTTCCCAACAAATACCCATCGTTTGGACAAATTGTTCAGGTAATTTCATATCCATCACTTATTGATCCCTTGCACTGTTCAGACAGGAACTTGGACTCCACCTACCTGATTAAGCATTTGGATCTGTTTTTGGCCATCAGTCTAGTTTATGAAATTACAGACAAAACACGAGAGGCTACTGTTGGGTTCTTCAGGCTCCGAGGAAAACTTAGGCAGAAAAGTCAAGACTAGAAAATGTGCAGTGATATCCCTACTCTAGAGCTGACCAGAAAGAGGACTGAAATCTCTGTCCAAGGAGAGAGCCAGGCTATTCAATAACCCCAGCAAGACAGAGCATTTCATAGCATGCTGTGCTCCCAGCTGTAACTTAGACGCCAAATTAACTCTCCAGAAGATCCCAAGTCTTTCAGATCATTCTCCACTGAACAAGTCTTAGCATGACTGCGTCCGCGTCAAATATGTGAGACACTTAGCTGCTAGCTGCAGGCGCTTTTACTTTTACTCCCAGAGTAATTTTCTAAAATTTTAGTCCTGTTTACAAAGTGTGATATGTCCCTTGAAAGTGTGGTGTCACTAATAGAATCAGCTAGTATGCTCTGAAGCAGGCTGTCCCGTATGATCAATCTCTGTAACATACACTTACAAAAGAAAAATCTATGTCCATCTCCAGAGAACAGATCAGCTCTTACCTTGTTCCAGGCTTTGTCCAGGGGCACTTGATTGGGTAAAGATGCATAAAACCAATAAAATGGAGACACGCAGGGGACTTCCCATTTTTTCCACTCTTCACCCAGGATCTGAGGTCTTCTTGCTAATTTCTGGAGCTAATGAGACCAGAATGTCTATTGATACTTTGCTAGGGAAGGCTGCCATTAATTATTAACCTTTAACATGTTTTCTAGCGTGTAGATCTTTTCCTTGCTGCCCTCAACCCCAAATCTACTTATATCTAATACCAAAAAGATACATTCACAAAAGCCTCTTTTAATTCTGATACATTTTGAAAATAAAATACCTTGTCATGTATTCTTATCTTCTTGGACCAAGGTCATAGTTCCAAATGGATCAATTTAAAGTTA
Source organism: Xerus rutilus (assembly GCA_028644305.1). NCBI lineage: Eukaryota > Metazoa > Chordata > Mammalia > Rodentia > Sciuridae > Xerus > Xerus rutilus. The sequence goes on along the minus strand of CM053401.1, from coordinate 92,212,733 downwards.
ACATGTTGTGTTTGGAAATTCTGTCAAAGGTCAGGAGTAGGTTGTATTGCCCACGTCTCTCTCTGACAGCACTACAAGAGGATGCTGTCTCACGTATTTCGAATTATAAACTAAGCTCAAAGAGCAGGACAAGCACCCTGCTGTGCTGAGAATCCTCAGAGGGTCCATTCTGTCTTTTTTTTTTTGGTACTGGAGATTGAACTCAGGGACACTTGACCACTGAGCCACATCCCCAGCCCTAGTTTGTGTTTTACGTAGAGACAGGGTCTCACTGAGTTGCTTAGCACCTCGCCATTGCTGAGGCTGGCTTTGAACTCACGATTCTCCTGTCTCAGCCTCCCTAAGTGCTGGGGTTACAGGCGTGAGCCACCGCACCCAGCTGTCCATTCTGTCTTGAGTTTGGCAAAATTGTTGATGCCTGTGGCCAAAGAGTGATAAGGCAATGTTTCTACAACTGAAAGGGGCAGAAAGTCCTAGACTTCAGTATGAGAAGGAGTTAAGAGATAAGCAAAGATGCCCTTGCTGAGGATCCCATTGAGAGATGGCCCCAGAGTAAACAGCTTTTTCCTCCTCTGTGTTAATTAATGCTCAACTGAGGAGAGGACAGAGAAGCAAGGCCACGTAGCAAAACCAGGTAGGGGGATGTGAATGCCGCAGTGCAGGGCTCTTGTCCCCTTCCTTGGATCTCTAGTGTTATTTAAATTTTATTCATCTGGGCAGTGTATATGTGCCTACTATGTACCAGGTACTGTTCTAGGCATTTGGAATATACTAGTGAATAAAACAAAGATTTCAGTCCTTGTGGAGTTTGTGTTCCAATATGGGTAGGAGGAGTCAGATAATAGACCACAGACATAGTAAAGAAGAGATTTATGTAGATTGGTAGAATGCAATAGGAAAAAGAAAAGGTATAGCTGGGTTGAAGAGGAAAGAGGTAGTGATTTTAAGCAGGGTAGGCAGCAGGAATCTTGTTGGGAAGTTGAACTTAGAATAAAGGTTTGAGAGAGTTAAAGAAGTTGTCCCTGTGGAAATCTTGGGGAAGAGTGCTTTAGGCAGTCAGTACAAAGGCCCTGATGTCAGAGCATGTGTAGAATGCTCCAAGAATAGCAAGGAGGCCAGTGAGTAGGGACACATCATCATAAGCTTTTGGCCCTTATGCTGAGACACGAAGAGCCATTCTGTGCAGAGGAGTTACATGATTCGAATCATATTTTTAAAAGCTAACTCTGATTTGCAAGTGAGCCAAGATGAAGTGGGAGACCTACTAGGGGGGCATTGCAGTTGACCCAGTGAAAGGTGATGGTGGCTTGGTCCAGCATAATAGCAGTGTGGCTGGATGGGTGCTGGATATACTCTGAAAGTACAGTGAATAGGACTTTCTAACTGCTGCGATGTGTGATGGGGGGAGAAAGATAAGCGTTAGGAATGACTTCAAGATTTTTGGTTTGAGCAAGTAGATTAATGGGGTTGCTATCAGCTGAGGTAGGGAAAGCTATGGGTGGAGCAGGTTGGGTGGGGGAAGACGAGGAATTCAGCTTTGGCCATGTGCAGTTTGAGATGGCTCTTAGCCAAGTTGTAGAGGCAGTTATATAATTTTTATCTGGATAAGCCTGACTCAAAAGAACTTCTGAGCCACCAGCAGATTTGGATGGTCTTGACTCCAAACCAAAGCTTAACTACACATAGTCCTACGGCTGCATCTCTTTCCCAAGGGCTGTAATTTGAAGGCCATCCTGTCAAATGCGCAATTTCTGCCCTGCATACCTGACGCAGTTAAGCACAGTTACCCTGCACAAACAGAATCTGAAAGTTCTGTTTTACTTGCTTTTCTTTGTCAAGCTGGGGCCTAAAACCAGCTGATGATCCCCTTGGGCTTCTCTCCCCTGAGCCTACTCTTCTCTCCTCTCCTCTCCTCTCCTCTGGGTGGTGCCTCTGAAATACCAAACCTTCTAAAAACAAACAAACAAACAAAGTATACTTTCTTACCACTTTCTACATGGGACAAGGCCTTCAAAGTTGTTCTAGCTTTGTAATTCCCTTACCTGCCCCACCCTAGCCTCTACCATCAACTCATGCCAGCTCAGGTTCTGTGAGGCTTTCCTGATAGGACAAGGAGGAGTGGGTGTCTGTCCCTCTTTGGGGGTGCTGTCTACTTCTGTCTCCACCCAAGCTCATCCTGCCTGGTATGGGCTCCAACTTCCTGTGGGAAGTTAGGGCACAAACTCTGTTGTTTCCCTGGAGCTGGCCAGAAAGGCTCCTGGGAAGCAAAAGGGTCGGGACTTCTTAGAGTTTGAGTAGGAGGTTTCCAGTCTGGGATTTTTTTTTTTTTTTTGATACTGGGCATTGAACTCAGGGGTACTCGACCACTGAGCCACATCCCCAGCCCTATTCTGTGATTTATGTAGAGACAGGGTCTCACTGAGTTGCTTAGCGCCTCGCCGTTGCTGAGGCTGGCTTTGAACTTGTGATTCTCCTGTCTCAGCCTCCCAAAGTGCTGGCATTACAGGCGTGTGCCACCACACCCGGCTTCCAGTCTGGGATTTTGGGCTTACTATCTACTAGCTATGCAAAATGGATCCCATCTCCTCACCTAAATGGAGATAGCGTGAACCTGAGATGGTGTTTTGAGATATCAGCTTACTGTTTTTCCTCCCAATCTGTTCTCTTGGTCTTTCTCCTATGAAAGAGAGGCAAAGTAGAGAGAAGTCTATGGAATGTCTGTCTTCCAGAAACATAGAACCTCAAAGTAAGTGAATCCTAGCCAATAAAGACCAGCAAACAGCTGGAAGAATTCAAAGGGATGTGAAGGGAGAAGGAACCCTGTACCTTCCCATCAATAGAAAAAATGTCTATTGTGTTTTGAGGAGGTGAGGAGGGAGAATTTTCCCCACATCTGAGAGCAGCGAGGGTAGTCCCTTGCTTCCCAGAAACCCTGCTAGGAGGTAAGTACTCAGAGAAACAATGACCATGTGTGTGTCAGCAGATGAGGGATGGGAGCCACAGTGAGCCTTCCATGCCCATGGGTCCAGTCAGCGATTACCTGAGTAGACTGATGACAGAGGACCAGATGCTTGCCCGGCCCCATGCCTGGGTGTGTGTCTGTTCCAGAACTATGGTGTAACACGTTGGGGGTGAGAAAAGGAAACCAGGGAGGCCTGGAGGTTTGGAGTCAGTAATTCAGATGGCTTATAGAAAAAAAAGACCTTTTTCTATATCAGAATCCAGGGACTGCGAGTTACATTTTAGAAACACAGGTCTATCATGAGTATTGGAGATTTGTATGGGAGGTGTCCAGCCAAGTGCTTGTTCATAGAAGTTCCATAAATTATAATGACTGATACTGGACTCCATGGTCTAGAGTCCAGTTTTTAAAACAGACAGATTTCGGTTCAAATCTCTGCTCTATCACTTACTAGCTGGGTGTCTTTGGATAAGACACTAATGTTCTGAATTGTAGTCTTCCTCAACTGTCTAGTGACTCTGAAAATATGCACTTGATCCAATTACATAAGGAGATGCATGTCAAATCCTCAGCCATCCTAATGCTAAATGTAGGTGTTTTAATTATTTTTAAATTCACCTAGGAGATCAAGGGAGTGTCCAGGAGGTATAAACAAGACCAGAGTGATACAATTTTAGCAACAAATAAAAGTAGCAGGAAACCAGAAGGGTCTGGACCAGTTGTTCCAAAATCCAACTGAACATCAGAATCAGAGTCACCTGGGGAGCTCAGAAAAAGGACAAGTTATATGTTCACTCTGAGAGCAAGTGTGTCACAGTCTTCAGGCCAGGGCCTGGAGAACCTTCATCTCACACAAGTTCTCTGGGATATATGGTCAGTAGATCCAGCAAGAGGGTCTTTGGTCATTTCCACGCCCAGCAGAGCCCATCAGTTTACTGAGGACTGTCCCTTTTCCTAGACTACAAGGGGCTGGCTGGAGGCCTGCAGGCTGGAGCCTGCAGGAGTCATCAGCATGGTCTGGGCCAGAGCCCTGTGGCTCCTTCCTGTGTGATTCTTCAAAGCCTTTTCTAATTTGGGTAACACTGCACTCTGGTTTATAATCCTCAGACTAAAATCATAATGGTTTCATAATTAGATTTAAAAAAATTGTCCAGTGCTTGCTCTCTTTTAATTTGAAGAGCTTCTTGAAGAAATGGAGATTTCCAGAGACTGGCATTTGGTGACCTGAATGTAACCTTTTCCTTTAGAGTCATGGTGATAAGAAAGGGAATCAGAAAAGAAATAAATATGTTATAGGGATAAAGAGGGCTAATCATAGGGGTAGGGGGAGGAGGAAAAGACAGGGGACCAAGGTAGAGTTCATTGAGGAGAGAAGCAGTTTTATACTCAGAATCAGACTTTCTTGCTTTCATCTTTGGGACTAGGGACATCTTACCTGAGAATGGTGACCCTTGCTGGCATTCTAACCAGAGAACAATCAAAACAATAGCATTTGAATTGGTGCTATTATTTCTCTAAGTTTACAGTTGATATTTAGGTGATTAAGAATTGGCAAAAAGCTGTATCTCACCAGGATAAGGCTGAGAGAGTGGGGACATCAAGGTCTCTGAGTCCAGGGTCCCTGCTAACAGCCCCAAGCCCTTAATCCCTCCACAACTGGCTTCCCCTGGACTGAACTGGACTTCCTACACCTCTCCCATTCCAATTCTAAGATGAAATTTATGAAGTGTGCAGGATCATGCCACAGGAAAGTGACTGTCCTCTCTTACTCTTGCCTAGGGCCAGGCTGCCACAGGGAAAGGGACCAAGTTTTTTATTGGGTCACCAATTGCTCTGTGTGAACATTCTTGTCCTATGTGGGAATATGGAAAAAAATAAGTGGAATATGACAAAACAGGCAGGGAAACCTCATTAAAATGTTGACTTGGAACATGTCCTCATTTGGAAAAGAGTCAGACTGGAGTTTAATCTTTTCCTTATCTATGTTAAGGAACAAAGAAAAAAAAAGACTCAAACACCTATTTATTATTATTATTATTTTAAAAATAAATGTTCTTAAGCCCCTTCTCAGCTATTTAATGAACTGGTCTTAAAATAGATCATGAGATCTAGCAGAAGATGGAAATAGAGGAGACTTTATAGTGTGACAGAATAACATCATTTATAAACATGTTATTTTCCCCTAGTCAACAGTAAAGACCAGCCAAGAGGAGGGTACCAGAGCAAAGGCCCTTGAAGCTTTGTGTTTGGCAGGAAGTCATCAGGGCATGGCTGTGCCACCAAAGACCCAACTCATGTGCCATCAGGGGCCATTCAGGTACCCTTGAAACCACTGGTGTTAGAGCATGCCTAGAGATCTCCAGAAAGCAAGTGATATGCTTTGGTACGCTTTAATACTCCCTTGACAGAAAATTTTGAAAGTAAACACCATGACTCTTAGTCAAATATAAAAATGAACAGATGGTAAATATTTTATTTCACCCATTAACGAGGAAACAGGGAAGGATGTTATCACCAGTTCCAGAGAGAAGACAACAACCCCACAAATTAACCCGGATAAAAGAATGCTGAAGTAAATGTGTACATGGAAGCAAAAGTGAAGTCAATGGAACTCCTCCAGGATAGGACAAAATATGCATTTTGTGTTGCTGTTGGTTACCTACAAGTTACACAGTTGTAAAATGCTTCAAGGGCAAAGCGCACCAAAATCAGATAACCCAGAGGGCCAGCTGGAGTAGATAATGCCTTGTTTTCTACTGAAGCACAGCATTTCCCCTCTAATTCTTAAGGGTTTAAGAAATGATAAGGAAGTACTTAACTACAGAATTTGAATGATAAGAAGGTACATACCCTTCCAGAGGAACATATCTCTTTTTGTGTCTCTGTCTCTTAGGAGAGACTTCCTGATCACAGAATTGGATGTTTAAGCTGGCGCCTTCCTTTTTAGACCCATTCAGCAGGCATCTGGATTATTTAGCCCTTGTGCCTCAGTTTCCTCACTCTAAACCAGGGGTAGTACAATTATTTGCCTCACAGGGTTTGGGGAAAGCTTAAATCAGAAAACCACAGATGGATCGTTCTCACCCTGGCGCTGTGTGACACATGACAGCTATTGCTGCTTTTGTCTTGCTTTTGATTTTCTGTCCCTCACATCTTCCTTCCCTTCTCCTCTTTTGTTCATTTAGCTAAAACAATAAAGAGGAGAATTATTTGTAGTGTTTTTTTTTTAAAGTCTAGGAAGGGTTTATGTTTTTTATATATTTTAAAATTCACTGTGTAAGTCGTTATGTACTGCTTTCTGCCCTTTGGACTGGGTGGATGGGGGATTTCATCAGCCCCAGGGAGAATTCCTGGATGTCTAGGGTAAGGGTGCTCACATGGACTGATCCCATTAACCCCAATTTTAATTTCTATGCACTGAGAAACTAGCAGATGATTCAGGGGAGGTCCCCACGATGTGGGGCAGGAGGAGATATGGAGCCAAAGTCTGCCCCAGCAACACTCAGAGACAGGAAGACAATATTATTGCTGTGATTAGGCTTCTTTTAAATGCCTGGCACCTGAAGCCAGACCCTGGAGAGAACCACATTCTAGTGTTCCACCCCATCTTCCAATTGGACTGTCAGGCTGTGTGGAGGACCCCAGAGAGCCCAACATCCTTTCCACACATTAGGAAACAGCAGTGACTGGATCTCAGAGGTCCACCATCGTGGAACAGAGATCTTAGAGGAAAACACAGACTTACACAGGACTCCTTGACTCTGGGGACAATTTCTTTTTATTATCATATCATCTCTAGAGCAAAACTGTTTGTTTTAGCTCTTGATAGAAAAACAGCTTCCTTTGTCTATTTTTCACAGGCACAAGCAAGGGCTATTGACAAGTGTAGCAAGATCTACTCTTGTCAAACCTTGACTGGTGGCTGCTAGGCAGGTTCAGGATGAAGCACCTATGCTCCTGGGTGGGGAGGGCCATGGAGAAGCTGCTATATCCTTAAGTTGTTTTGATTCAGATAAGGTCCTCCTGAAAATCCCACAAGGAACTGGTTTAAACCTGCCAAAGCCACTGGCCTCTCTTCTAGGTGACCTAGAGTAAACTTTGCATGCTAGGATCTCACTGCAGAGCTCAATTCTCCCCTTCCCCAGGCATTCTGTCTGTCATTTCTGAGCATGCAATGTGTGGAATGCACCTACCTTTATGTGCACCGACAAGCCTGGGCATGTGTGAGTTTCTGGGAGTCATCCCTGGTGGTGCTCTCCTCACCTGCGGCAAGTAAAGAACTTTTCTTCCGTCTTTTCATGTCCTGGCCATGTTTATTAGCTTTGCCCTCGTTAAGGAGTGTTTGGTTACAGGACCATGGAGAGGGACGTGGATTTGAGGGCAGAAAAGCCGGCGTTGAGTTTAGCTCTGCCTTAGCTAACTTCTAACTTTTATATAACGCACATCATGAATTCCGGTATTCCTATCTCACAAGTTCATGAGAATGAAGAGATGGCAAATGTCCAAACATCCCTAAGCCATAGAAGGCAAAGCCATGAGGCAAAGGCCCCAGTCCCAGATGAGTGAATGAGTACATCTGTGGAACACAGAGATCTCCAGACTTGGCCTGAGAGCAGGCTTTTACTTCCTCTTCCAGGACCAGGGTGGTCACCAGGAGAGGGACAGGGCAGCTCCTGTCAGGGCAGGGCTTTCTGAGAAGACATAGAGGAAGGAATTCCTGGGGATCTCACTGGTCCTTCCTAGTGGGTAAAGCCTGGGCATACGGTCTTTAATGTCAAGGATTAATATCATGACATGAAGCCCACCTTAAGCATTTCTCTGACTCCCTTTGCTGGCCTCTCTCTGGCTGAGTTCAGAGCCCCTGAACTATCCACAAGTGCCTCCTACCCTATTTCTAGTAAAATTTCTGCTCTGGCCTGCTTTCTCCCTGGAGACCCATGAGGAGAGAGGGTGTGGGTGAGATTCTCCAAAGTGCAAGTGAATAAAGAAAAGATGTCCAAGGACAGCGCCTTGAGAATTCTAACATTTAGAAGTTAGGGAAATAAGGAGAGACCTTTCTGATTTTGCCAAATTATTTCTTAAGAATGAATACTTAATGGTAACATTTCTGATAAAAGGATATGAACAATATGGTTATAAATGAATGTATGAATCAGTTACTGGGCAGCTTCACCATCATTAGATATTAACATTTCACATTTTTTGTTGTTTCTTTTCAATATGTAAATTGTCATCTTCAGACTGCTTTCATTTACATTTCTTTGATTTCTAGTGAGAATTAACATTTCCCATTATATTTGTCTACTAATTGTATTTCCCCTATGGGAAAGGTCCTGTTTTTTACCCATTTATCTTTTGGAACCTTGACATTTGTTTTACAAAATGGAATTAGCTATTTATGATACATCTTAGTTCTTTATAATGTTTGATAGAAATACTTTCCCTTTAAAAAAAATCTTTAGTAATGCTAATTTTTATAGTGCAATCATTTCAATTACTTCAAAGCTGAGACAGTTAAAATTCCCCCAGAGAGCTGATAAGCACTTTTTTCTATTTTCTGCAAGTTCTTCCATAATTAGATTTTATATGTAAGTCCTTAATCAGCCAAATCTTATTTTGGTGGGTGTTTTATTTTTAATAACTTTTTCTATCATAACATCAATAAATTTTATTAGTAATAAACAGGAAGATAGAGAAAAACAAAAAGAAAAACATAAGTAGATCCACTATTTTACGTGCAGAAATGACTACTGTTGTTATTTTGATATGGATATATCTAAGTCATTTTTCTTATGTATATAGCTATTTTAAAACATGGTGTGTGAGTCCTTGCACACCCATATACTAACAATTTATTAATGATAAGTTGCAGTAGCATTAAATATTTTAAAAATAATATAGAGTATTGCATTTGAGAGATGTACCATAATTGACTTAATTTCGTATTGTTTTTATTAACTTTAATGTACCTCATATATCACTATGATGAACAAAGTTGCTATAAATATACACTTAAATCTTGATCCACATTTCTGACTACTTCTTTGACATAAATTCTAAAAATAGAATAGCCAAGGCAAAGTTTTTATATCAATATGTCTATCTTATCTATTCACCTATTTGTATCTACATTTGTATCTTCTTTTCTTTTTGTTTATACTGCTAAATTAAGTAAATTCATATCATATTTTAGAAGAGAAAATGAGTATTATTGTTCTATTTTCCTTTGTTATAAAGGTCTTCAGGGCCAGTCCTTGCAAAATTGGAAAAGAGGTCTGATTTTGCTTTGGTCTCTCAATTGGCCTTCTTTCTGGCATTTTTTTTTCCACAGTTTTTATTGGTGCATTATAGTTGTACATAATGGTGAGATTTGTTACATATTCATACATGCACAAAATATAATAATATAATTTGATCAATATAACTCCCCAGCACTTCCCTCTCCTTCCCCCCACCCCAGCCCTTCCCTCTATTCTACTAATCTCCCTTTGATTTTCATGAGACTCCTCTACCCCAACCTTTCTTTTCCTGTTTCTCCTCTAGATTCCACACATGAGAGAAAACACAGGACCCTCAACCTTCTGGGATTAGCTTATTTCACTTAACATAATGGTCTCAAGTTTTATCTATTTTCCTGCAAATGACATAATTTCATTTTTCTTATGGCAGAATAAAACTCCATTGTGTTTGTATACCACATTTTCTTTATCATTCATCTCTATCCTAGGTTGGTTCCATGGTTTGGCCATTGTTAATTGTTCTGCCAGAAACATGGGTATGTATGATGATTTTAACTCTTTAGGATAATTAGTGAGGAATAGTATATTTGGATTATATGGTGGTTTCCTGCTTAATTTTTGAGGAAACTCCATACTGATTTCCACAGTGGTTGTACTAATGTACGATCCCACCAACAATGTAAAAGTGTTCCTTTCTCTCTATATCCTGTCCTGCATTTGATTGTATTCTTGAGGACTGCCATTCTGATTGGCATTAGATGAAATCTCAGTGCAGTTTTGATTTGCAATGATGTTAATGATGTTAAACATTTTTCATATATTTATTGGTCATTTGTATTTCTTCTTTTGAGAAGTGTCTATTTAGTTCATTTGCCAATTTATTAATTGGGTTATTTGGGTTTTTTTGGTGTTAAGCTTTTTGAGTTCTTTATATATCCTAGATATTAATCCTGTTAGAAGAGTAGCTAGCAAAGATTTACTCTCATTCTGTAGTTCTCTCTTCACATTTTTATTTATTTTCTTTGCTGTGCTGCTTTTTAAAATTAATGAATTCCATTTATTAATTTTTGGCATTATTTCCTGAACTTTAGGGGGCTTCTTGAGAAAGTTATTGCCTGCACCTATATGTTGGAGTATTGGCCCTATATTTTCTTCCAGGAGTTGCATAGTTTCTGGTATAATTCCTAGGTCTTGATCCATTTGGAGTTGACTTTTGTGCAGGGTGAGAGGTAAGGGTGTAGTCTCATTCTTCTACATAGGGATAATCAATTTTCCTAGTACCATTTATTAAAATGGCTGTCTTTTCTCTAGTATATGTTTTTGGCATTTTTGTCAAGGATCAGATGACTATAGATGTGTGGGTTTATCTCTGTGCCTTCTATTCTGTTCCATTGGTCTATGTGCCTACTTTTATGCCAGTACCATGCAGCTTTTATTACTATAACTCTGTCATGTAATTTGAAGCCAGTTATTGTGATGCTTCTAGCATTGCCTTTTTGTCTTAGAATTGCTTTGACTATTCTGGGTCTTTTATTCTTCCAAATGAATTTTAGGACTGTTTTTTTCTATTTCTGTGAAGAATTTCATTGGTATTTTTATAGGGATTGCATTGAATCTGTATATTGCTTTTGATATATGGCCATTTTAATAATATTAATTCTGCCTATCCATGAACATGGGAGATTGTTCCATCTTCTGAGGTCTTCTTCAATTTCTTTATTCAATGTTTTATAGTTTTCATTGTAGAGATATTTTACCTCCTTGGTTAGATTTTCTCTTAGGTATTTTATTTACTATGAATGGGATTGCTTTCCTGATTTCTTTCTCAGCAGATTCATTGTTGGTATACAGGAAAGCTATTGATTTTTTACGTTGATTTTGTTACCTGCTGCTTTGCTGAATTTGTTTATTAGCTCTAGAAGTCTTTGAGGAGTTTTTTTTAGATCTTCTAAATATGGGATTATATCATCTGCAAACAGTGATAATTTGACTTATTCCTTCCCCATTTTTATTCCTTTTATTTCCTTCTCCTGCCTAATTGCTCTGTCTAGATTTGTAGTACTATATTAAATAGGAGTGGTGAGAGGGGGCATTCTTGTATTGTTCTGAGTTTTTAAAAAGATGCTTTCAGTTTTTTCCCCGTTTACTATGAGGTTGGCTTTTTTTCTCTCATAGTTAGCCTTTATGATTTTGAGGTAGGTTCCTTCTATTCCTACTTTCTTTAGTGTTTTTATCATGAATGGATGCTGTATTTTGTCAAAGGCTTTCTCTGCATTTATTGAGGTGACTAAGTGATTTTTGTCCTTAATTCTATTTGTATGATGACTTACATTTATTGATTTGCCTATGTTAAACCATCTTTGCATCTCTGAGATAAAACCAACTTGGTATGATATACAATCTTCTTAATAGTTGTTGCATGTAATTTGCTAATATTTTATTAAGGTTTTATGCATCTACATTCATCAAGGACATTGGTCTGTAGCTTTCTTTCCCTCATGTGTCCTTATCTGTTTACAGTATGAATGTGATACTGGCTTCATAGAATGAATTTGGAAGTATTCCATCCCCATTCATGAAATAATTTGAGGATCATTGGCATTGGTTCGCCTTTAAAAGCCTGATAGAATTTAGCTGATCATTCATCTGTCCCTGGACTTTTCTTTGTTGGAAGGCTCTTTATTACTGTGTCTATCTCATTACTAGTTATTGGTATGTTTAGGTTTTCTATGTCTTCTTGATTCAATTTTGGTAGGTCATATGTGTCTAGAAATAAGCACTTTATTCTAGGTTGCCAATTTATTGGAGTATAAGTTTTCAAAATAGTCCCCAATGACCTGCTGGATTTCTGTGAGGTCTGTGGTAATTTGTCCTTTTCCATCTATTAATTTGTGTCTTCTTTTTCTTTTTGTTACTTTGGCTAAAGACTTATCAATCTTATTTTTCTTTTCAAAGAACCAATTTTATTTGTTTCCTGGATCCTTTCTATTGCTTTTTTATTCTCAGTCTCTGATCTTAATTATATCCTTCCTTCTACTGGTTTGGAATTGGTCTGTTCTTGTTTTTCAAGGGCCTTGATTTAACAACATTAGGTTTCATTTGTTCTTTTTTTTTTTTTTTAAGTCTTTTAGATTTCTTTATGTAGGCACCCATAGCGATCAACTTTATTCTTAGAACTGACTTTAATAGTGTCCCAGAAGTTCTGGTATGTTGTATCACTATTTGCATTTGAGTCTAAGAATTTTAAAATTTCTCCCCTGATTTCTTCTTTTTTTTTTTTAAAATATTTATTTTTTAGTTATAGGTGGACAGAATATCTTTATTTTCTTTTTATGTGGTGCTGAGGATCGAACCCAGTGCCTCACGCGTGCTAGGCGGGCACACTACCACTGCGCCATAACCCCAGCCCCCCTGATTTCTTCTATTGCCCATTCATCATTCAAAAGTGTATGTTCAATTTCCATTTGTTTATATAGTTTCTGTAGGGTTTTTGGTGTTGGTTTTTAATTTCATTCTATTATGATATAATAAGATTTACAAGGAAGGAATTTTATCAAAAACATTTTTGAATTTGCTGAGAGTTGCTTTGTGGCCTAATATATGGTCTATTTTGGAGAAGGTTGCATGAGCCACTGAGAAGAAAGCATATTCAGCTCTTGTTGGATGAAATATTCTACAGATGTCCGTTAAGTCCATTTAACTTATAATGTTTTCCGGGTCCAAAGAGGCTTTACTTAGTTTATGTCTGGATGACCTAATGGTGAGAGAGGTGTGTTGAAACCACCCAGAATTATTGCAGTGGGGTCTATGTAAGGCGTAGTATCTGTTTTATGTAATTAGTTGCACTGATGTTTGGAGCATAAATATTTACTATCATATATATCTTCTTGTTGGATTGTTCCATTTACCAGTATGATGTGACCTTCTTTGTCTCTTCTGATTAATTTTGGTTTGAAGTCTGCTTTTTCAGATATGAAGGTTGATACTCCTCTTTATTTTCAGGCTCCCCTCACATGGTATATCAATTTCCATCCTTTCACTTATAGCCTGTGGCTGTCTTTTCTGGAGGTGAATCTCTTGCAAACAGCACATAGTTAAGTTTATATAATTCCATTATACCAGCCTATGTCTTTTAGTTGAAGAGTTGAGACCATTTACATTTAATGTTATTATATAGATGTTTATTAATTCCTGTCATTTTGATTTATTGATAATGTTTAATTTGGTCATATTTTTCATTTGCTTAGCTACTCTTCAAATGTTGATTTGTTCATTTGTGAGCTCTGGGATTTGTTTTTTATTTCTTCTGTGTGGAGTATTTCTTAAGTAAGTTCTGTAGTCTCAGCTTAGTCATTAATTCTTTTGGTTTCTGCTTATCTTGGAAGGTTTTTATTTCTTCTTAGATTTTGAATAATAGCTTTGCTGGATATAGCAATCTTGGTTGACCTTTTCTCTTTCTCTTTCTTTTTTCTTTTGTTGGTACTAGGGATTGAACCCAAGGGCACTCGACCACTGAGCCACATTTCTAGCCTTTTTTAACTTTAATTTTGAGACAGGGTCTCACTAAGTTCTTAGTGCCTTGCAAAATTGTTAAGGCTGACCTCAAACTTGTGATCCTCCTGCCTCAACCTCCTCTGTTGTTGGGATTACAGGCATGCAGCACCACTGCTCCTAGTGACAGTTACTTTCTTTCAGAATATGGACCACTTCATTCCAATCTCTCCTGGATTTTAGAGTTTGTGCAGAGAAATAAGAAGTAATTCTACAGGGATGCAAGGTTGGTTCAACATACGGAAATCAATACATGTAATCCATCACATTAATAGACTTAAAAATAAAAATCACATGATTCTATCAATTGACGCAGAGAAAGCATTTGACAAAATACAGCACCCCTTCATGTTCAAAACACT
>CM053401.1:92162843-92198119 GCA_028644305.1 Xerus rutilus | reverse complement strand
TAAAATGTAAGTACATTAAAAAGTGGGATCATATCATATGACTTGTGGTTTAACTCTTTTTGTCTGAATTTAGTTTACATACTTACACACATACTTTGCAAAGCAGAGTTACATTTCTAGATGAAGAATCCAAGATTCAGAGAGGTTTAATCAATCATCCAGGTCACACAGCAATAAGGGATGGAGTTATAGTCTACCCTGGGCAGCCTGCCTAATCTGTATATCAGGTCACTATTTTATCCAATGCTCCTTTCACTCCTTTCCTTTTACTTATGTTATGAACATTTAATTTTATTGCATGTGGTGAGAAAATATATTTTTTCTCATTAATTCATTTTTGGGGTCCTATTTGAGTGATAGCATGTATGTACTAATGTCCTATGTATTGAAAAAAGTTTATAATGTATATTGGCACTGATTTCAACATATGTCTGCGGGTTCTAATTTTTTGATTGTATGGTATTCATAACCTCTGTTGTTTTTTTCAAATTTGTATCTATTTTTGTTACATCTTCAATGTTGTCTAAATTTTTATCTATTGAATTTTTTCTTTAATTTTTAAGGTTGCCTAATTTTTGATAAAAAAAATTAAAAAGACCTCTCATTACAAGTACTTGTTTATTTATTATTTCTCTTGTATTTGCAACCTTGGTAATCCATATCTTCACAGCTGATTTTCAATTTTCATCATGATCAGGAACATTTTTACACCCCACCATATTTTTGGCTTCAAAATATCTTTTATACGATACCAGCTTCCCCAACCATTTTCTTTTTGTTGTATGAGTTTCCTTAATAAAACTTTTTTTTAGCATTTCTTTATCTTTTTGTTATAGATACCTATTTTTATTTTTTTATTTTTTTATTTTTATTATTTTTTTTTTTAAATTTTTTTTTTTTTTTTTAGTTGTAGATGGACACAATGTCTCTATTTTATTGCTTTGCATGTGGTGCTGAGGATCGAACCCAGGGCCTCACGCATGCGAGGCAAGCGCTCTACCGCTGAGCCACAATCCCAGCCCCGATACCTATTTTTAAGCAATAAGCATATTGTATTGTTGGGCCTTATATTTTAATCCAGCATGAGAGTCTGTCTTTTGAAAGGTGAATGGACTGAATATGTGAGTCCTTCGGATGCAAGTAGCATCATGCTATGAGATGGGCTCCCGGCAATGAGCTGTGGGCTTTCTACAAGTTACTTACCCTGTGAAGGAGCAACCAGTTTCTTCACCTGTAAAATCATGTTTATAAGCATATCAACCTTATGTTTATAAGCATATCAACCTTAATTTTGATGAAAGTTAAATGAAATCAAGAACAGTCAGGAGCAAGGTGCTGTGGTGCGTGCTTGTAATCCCAGCATTTTGGGAGGCTCAGACAGGAGACTCTCGAGTTCAAAGCCAGCCTCAGCAACAGTGAGGCACTAAGCAACTCAGTGAGACCCTGTTTCTAAATAAAACACAAAATAGGGCTGGGGATGTGGCTCAGTGGTCGAGTATCCCTGAGTTAAATCTCCAATACCAAAAAGAAAGAAAGAAAAAAAAAAAAGAACAGTCAGGAATGGAAACATATTAAAGCATATTCAATTATTTGTGAAATATGATTGTTGTGATTTGCTTATTATAGGCAGCCTGTCTGGGATATTATTCAAAGCAAGTTTCTTGGCAATAGCATCAAAAGTAAGTGGGTTACACAAAGATTTAGGCTCAAAATGGGGGTAATCTGCTCGATACTTTAACCATATCTCAGATTTCTCTCTAAGATCATGGGAATAACTTACAATAGAACTGCCGAGAAGCAGTGGTCTAAAGCCCCTTGGATGGTCTCAGGTTTCAGGTCAGTTTGTCCATCTCCGCTTCTGGCAGCACTGTGAAACTTTGCAGCTTCACTTAAATGTAGTCGTGTCGGGAACCACAGCTTGGCTTCCCATTTAGTTAACTCAGTGTTTAGGGTGTACAAGTAGGTCATCTGCTCCCGTGCTGGAGATTGAGACTACAGGCTTTGTTGTGCCTCAGCTCTTCTCATCAGGCATGCAAAAACTAAAACCAGGAAAAACAAACCAAGCAATGATAGATTTTCTACATCCTGCATTGTGGAACTTGCTCATCCAATAAGGGAGGGACAAGCAGATTTAGGACTGATTCTCACCTGTGCATTTTTCTAGTAGCCCTCCAGGCCCTGCAAACCAGAATGTTGCATCCATTACAACTGATAGAGATTCAAATTGGACGCTTATTCACTGCAGCTTCTCAAGATCAAGTAGGGTAGAGAGGAAAGCTAAAAAAGTCTGAGGTTTAAATTAAAGCCCATTTTTAACTTTTCAAAATGTTCTTGGTATTTTAGAATTTAGATAACCTTCAATCAGAAAATACTATATTATCAAACCTAGGAATAAACAACCTATAATATAATCAGATAAACTCCAGAATGACAAGTTCTATTTTTAGTTGTATATGCTTTGAATCTCTGATGGCTTCTATTTGATCATTCAGAGGAAGATATAGGTTTATTTTCCATCTGATGCAATAAAGCAGTTTTCTTTTTTACTTTTTTTGATGCCAGGGATTGAATGCAGGGGTGCTTAACCACTGAGCAACATCCTCAGCCCTTTTTTAATTTTTAGTTTTTAGACAGGGTCTCAATAAGTTGCTTAGGGCCTTGTTAAGTTGCTGAGGCTGGTCTTGAGCTTGCCATCCTCCTGCCTCAGCCTCCAAGGCCATTGGGATTACAGGCATATGCCACTGCACCAACTAGTTTTCTTAAACTTCTGTGATTATCATCATCATCTGATCTGGTCTCTTGTTAAATATCACATGTCCATTGAACCCAGGGAGCTTTGCTGCTGAGTCATATCTCCAGTCCTTTTCATATTTTATTTTGAGGCAGGACCTCACTAAATAGCTTAGGTCCTCGCAAAGTTACTGAGTCTGGCCTTGAACTTGCAATCTTCCTGCCTCAGCCTCCTGAGTTGCTGGGATTATATGCATGCACCACTGTAACTGGCTTGCTCCACAGAGATTCTGATCCCAAGGGTCTGAGATTTAGCCTCAGACTTGTGTTCTTTGAGCTTGGGAAATATTGGAATAGACTGAAGTAATAATCTGTTTTTAGAAACAGACAACCCTGGACTTAAATTCCAGGTCTTTGACTCTTTAGTTATGTAGTATTGCATAAACTGCTTAACCTTCTCAACCCCATCTGAAAAAAAGTAGAGATTAAAACATCTACCTCAAAGTGTTATCGAGAGGATTAAAATAATTCTAAAGCCCTTGGTAACATTCACTTTTTTCAGTACTTAAATCATTCCTTCCTGAGTTAATTTGAGGATCATCTGAAAACTTATTGCAAATGTAGGCATAGTGCCTCTTACTTGTTTTTTCAATTTATTTGGCATGTGTTGCAAAGCTTTTGCTGTGTGCTGGACCCAGGGGTTCTCCTAGAACCCACTAAGTACTTCCCAGTTGGTGTGTCTACATGGCACCCCCAGGATTTTACAAGGACTGCTCACACCCTTGTGTGAGCAGGTTCATCTAGTTGAACCTTAAATATTCTGATCACTTCCTGGTTAGGAGTAGTATGTCATTATCTCACTTTTGTACTAGAAATTCCAGTTTTCATGAAATCAATCATGTGTATATGTATTTTTCAACAAAGAATATCCAATAAAGTTATTCTATTTGATGTTACACAGAATACATTGTAGGTACTTTGAATTATGTAAACTTCCCTTCCTGGACCCAAAAGCCTTTGTACTTTTTTTCTCCCATCTTATTAGAATTCAACGGATTTTTGATAGACATATTTGTACTTTCTGTATATTTAGTCTTGCTTCAAAAGGATGTAAGGCACTTTTTCTCTTTTTCCTTTTTGGTACCAGGGATTGGACACAGGCACTTGACCACTGAGCCACATCCCAAGCCCTATTTTATTTTTTATGTAGAGACAGGGTCTCACTGAGTTGCTTAGCACCCTGCCATTGCTGAGGCTGGCTCTGCACTCGCGATTCTCCTGTCTCAGCCTCCCAAAGTGCTGGGATTACAGGCATGCGCCACTGTGCACACACTGCCACAGCTGTAAGAAACTTTTTAACACTATAATCAATGCAAGATAAATTTAAAAAATTTAGGTAAGGAAAATTAGAATGGGAAAAATAGAGTGAATTCATAAATAAAATTGTACATGAAACACATGTTGTAAGTCCTCCACACTTCTCATTTGTTGGCCAGATATTTTTCTCTGAACCCTCTGCTACTCATTGCAAACTCTCTGTAGACAAAACACACAGGTGAGAATCCTCAAGCCCATTATTAGGATGATCACCTATTGAGTCTTGAACATTGTTTTGACTTACCCACTTAGCCCAAGACTTGAAGTCATCATCAACATTATGGTCATTAGGAATCTATATAAGAGTCATGAATTACCACAGAAAACTATATGCACTCCAATCTTACAGAATGGATCCGGGAATAAGGAGAGCCTCTTGCTACAGAGGAGATGATGGCTGGATGGAAGAGCTGGGCCAGGGATCAGCTAATCCTCTGGTCCAGAGGTGGGTAACCATGGCAACCATATTGATGGCCACTCTACTCCTTCTAGCATTGACACCTTTAATAGGCACTGGCAAAGAAGGGAGCCTGTCTTACTTCTGAGATAGGCACTTGGTGAGGGAGGTTTATGTAACTTTTAAGCATAATCACTAGGAAAGAATAAAAAACTCTTTCACTTTAACCTTGTAAACCCAAATCCACAAAGTAAAAACAATGTCCTGCAGTCCAGCCTGTCTGAGTCCAGTGTAAGTCTCTTGCCAGGAAACCTGCAGCCTGCCTCAGATTCACCTTTTATTCTCTACTTTCTAGTAATAGTGTTGCATAGGACTTTCAACAGGAAAAACCCAGAGGACAGCTGCTTTTGAAGCCACTGCTCTTGTCTGCCTCATTCATTTCAAACAGAGATACTTCTTAAAGAGATGAAGGCCTGTGTACAAACAACAATGCCCACTGGGTTCTCTTGCCATCAGCTGCCACTGGTAGCTTTTGATGCTGCACAGGAGCTGCTGTGTTTCAGACGCTGATTGATGGTTCTTCTCAATGAAGGAGGCAACGAGAACAAATGAGCAGAGCTCCCAGTAAGACAAGGTACTTCAAGAGGATGGACTTGAAAGCACTTAAAATAAAAGGTAAACACAAGCTCCACAAAAGTAAAGAATTTCAAAAGGCATTGAGCTGATCTCGCTTGGTAATTCTCAGTTCTTAAGGATTTCTGCGTTATTTGTGCAAACACATATAAACTCCATGGAGACATCTGACTTTGGATGTCAGAGTTTTTGGTGGAGGGGGAGCAAAATTTAAATTCAAATAGATGTTACAAAGCAGGCAGTGCTAATTGAAATAAAGACCACAGGAGATCCGAGTCTGGTTTGAGGCATCTCCGTCTAGGCCAGAGTGTGCCATTTCTCACTATTGGAATGATCCTCTGTCGAGTCTTGAACATTGTTTTAAAGTGGAAAGCCCCGTGAAAGCTCATTATAAACACCACAAGCAGTTTTGGAACCTGCTCTAAGTTTTGAGAGAGGTGCCTCCTCTTCCCATAAATTCTTGCGAAATCCATGGGAGGAATCCAGCCACATTAGATACTTTTATAAGAAAACACCATCAAACTCCCTGAGTCAGCAGTCCTCAGAGTCCATAGGGAAGCAAGGCAAGGTGGAGAGATGATGGGGACTGGCAGAAAAATTCAAATGACATGAATGTCCTTATCCTGAGCAGTGGTTCTTACACACCTTGTTCTCAACAAAGAAGAAAAAAACAAACATTCAGCAGCTAGATGCTATAGAGTTGATAGCCCAGTTTGACAGAAAAAAAGTTAACCAAATCACATTCTCTTGGTTGGCCACTCAGCAGTCATTCCCTCCTTCAGTTTTTCCTCTAGTTTTTTCTGTAATTTAAAACATTGTGATGGACATAAAATCATACATATTTGAGGGATACAGTGTTGATAATACGATACTGTATACAATGTATAATGATCAAGTCGGGGTCATTAACATTTCCATTTCCTTAAACATTTATCATTTATTTTGTGTTGAAGAACTTTGAATTCTTCTTTTTTTCTAAATAAAATACATAATTAATTGCTCTAACTTATAGTCACCCTACTGTGCTGTAGAATATGAGAACTTCTCATTTCTTTTGTTACTAATCATCCAACCTTCCTCTGTCCTCCTTCCTACTCTCCTTTGCTCTACCTGAATGAAATCAACTATTTAAGCTTCCACACGTGAGTGAGGAAAGGCAATATTCCTTCTTGTGCCTGGCTTATTTCCCTTAACTGTGCTCCAGTTCCATTCATGTTACCACAAATGACAGGATTCAATTTTTTGTGCTTGAATAATATTCCATTATGAATATGAATATAAACCACATGTTCTTTGTTCATTCATATATGGATGGACCACTAGCTTGGTACTGGCACGTAGTAGGTGTGCTTAGTAAATACTTACTGGGTTAATGTGATGTACCAGTTTGTCCTCATCAGTGTTGTTTGTACTTCACTGTGAGCCGTGGGTTGGGCTGCTATCTCATTGCACCATATAGTACCTACTCCAATAAAACTTAAAAGGTTGTATTAAATGCTTTCTTCTTGGTGGTGATGTACTGAGCACTGCAGCTTGGATGGAAAATTTAGCTTTTGTTTTCTATGTATTTTCCACTAAATATGCTGCGACAAGGAGCCTGATTTGATCAGGGGCACTGCCAATTATTATTCTCTGATCCCAACTCTATGATGTAGGGTGTGAAGACATCTGTTGGCTTTAGCTTCTCACTGCTGTGGGATGCCTTGGCACTACTCCACAGGGCTGTGTCCAAGACAGGCTGCCCCTCTGTGAGCCCCCAGGCTGCTGAGTTAGTCATCTGCCAGGTGACAGGTGGTGCCTTTGAGACATGGTGGAGCAAAATGAGAGCAAAATGAGACTGTCACACCTGGGCTTTAAAATCTTCCCCATGCCAGACAACCCAGGAGATGATTTACTTTGGTCTTGCTCCCTGTGACATCATCCACTTTCTAGTTCCTCATCCAGGCTCCTATTTCATGGCCTCTACTTGCGAGTCTTTCCTACCTAGTTGGACTCCTTGGGTTATGGCTTGCTAGGGGTTGTCTGCACTCAGCTCTCTCTGGTCTTGGTCTTCTGTGCTCCATGCTACACTGGATGCAGATCACACCTAGCCCAGTGGAAGCTGACACACTGGCATACAGGAGAGACTTGTTCCAGGTCTCCCCCGCATTGCCCCGCACAGGGGGTAATTTTAAAGTAAAATCAGTCACCAGGAGCTAACTATCCTTGACCATTGTTTCTCTCCCCAAAAGCTCATGTGCCAGCTAATGGCACTATTGGGAGATGGTGGAAACTTTAGGAGGAGGGGCCTGGTGAGAAGAAGTGGGTCACTGAGGGATGTGCCTTTGAAGGGGATATGTTGTTCCTGGACCTTTCTTTTTGTTCTGTTTCCCAGAGACCTTGAGGTGAGCAGCTTTGTTCTGCCACACCCTTCGCCATGATATTCAGCCTCAACGTAGGGCCAGAAACAATGGAGCTGACCGACTGTGGGGTGAAACCTCTGGAACTGTGAGCCAAAATAAATATTTCCTCCTTTAAGCTGTTTTTCTCAGGTATTTTGCCACAGTGATGAAAATCTGACGTGCACAATGAGTAACACAGAGCTACCAATAGAAGGTAAGCATAATATTTAAGTACTGAAACAAAGAAGGTGTAACACTGATCAAAACAGGACGGAAGAGTGTAGTCAAGGAACAGAGCAGGGCCAAGTCAGGGAGAAGCAGGGGACATTTTGATACAGAGGAGGCAAAACACGGGACTAAACCTAAGCCAGATGATGGACAGTCAAGACCTGTTCTCTCACCTTTCCGTGATGCAGGACTCCTTGTGGCTGGGACTCCTGCACATTGTAGTTGAACTAAAATATACACAATAATAGAAAATCACAGCTGAAATGTAATGCATGTGGAATTGTCCCTGGTGTTTCTGGTTTATTTTGTTATATGTGGTAAGAAAGTAAACTCAATGTGACATAAATTAAGGGTGAGGGGTTTCCTAAGCTCTTCATTTTCGCTCTTAAACCTGCCACCTCTCCTTGCATGTGGCAGTGACGAGAGTTATGGGCAGGGCCTCCAGGAGGAAATAAAGCTGCTCCTGATTGAGGACATTCGTTAGACAGCATCAGGAATGGTGACAGCTCCTGGAGGTGGGTCATAAGAGCATCCACCATCCCAAATGACAGTTTTAGCAGTTTAGTCATGAAAACCACAGAGCTCCCAAAGAGCTGGATTAACAGCAGAGTGCGGGACATTTTAATTTATAGACAGTTTGGAAAAGAAGAAGACACAGAGAGGAAATTAGTTTTCAAAGTAGAGCAGTATCTCCTGTATTCCTAGGTTTGGAAGGTAACTTTGAAGGTGGCTGATGGGTGACCACCCAGGGTCTGAGGGAATCCTGCCAGGAGCAAGAGCTCCCTGCCTTAGGGTGCAGCTCCCCTGCTGGGCAGCTCTGCTCCTGCCCATCTCTCTTACCATGGGGCCTCAGCCTCCTGCCTTGACTTACTCCTGCTCCTGCGACCCTGCAGCCCATGTGACAGCATTTATCAAATGTTCATGTCTCTTTATTTCCTGTGTCTGAGTCTCTTTATTCATTTCTGCTTAACTACTCTCATTTACACACCTTCGAGATTTTCTAATTTAATTTTTCAATTAAACTTTTTATTTTGAGATAAGTTTTGTAGAATATTTGCATGCAATTGTAAGGAATAATACAAAGAGACTTGGAATATCCTGTACCTAGTTTCCCCCAATGGTAACATCTTGGAAACTACACTACAGTGTCATAGCCAGCAGACTTACATGGTATGGTCAAGATGCAAACCTTTCCATCACTAGGATCCTTTGTGTCACCCTTTTATAAGAACGGCCATTTCCCTCTTGTCCTTTATTTTCTCCTTACCTACTGGCCATCAATAATATGTTTTCAGCTGGGGATGGTGGCGCACACCTGTAATCCCAGCACTTTGGGAGGCTCAGACAGGAGAATTGCAAGTTTAAAGCCAGCCTCAGCAAAGGCAAGATACTAAGCAACTCAGTGAGACTCTGTCTTTAAATAAAAATACAAAATAGGGCTGGGGATGTGGCTCAGTGGTCGAGTACCTCTGAGTTCAATCTCCGATACCAAAAAAAAAAAAAAAAAAAAAAAGCCAGGCGCGGTAGCACAAGCCTGTAATCCCAGCACTTAGGGAGGCTGAGACAGGAGAATCGCGAATTCTAAGCCAGCCTCAGCAACAGTGAGGAGCTAAGCAACTCAGTGAGACCCTGTCTCTACATAAAAAATAAAATAGGGCTGGGGATGTGGCTCAGTGAACAAGTACCCCTGAGTTCAATCTCCAGCACCAAAAAAAAATTATATATATATATATATATATATATATGATTTCCATTTCTATAGTTTTGCCATTTCAAGAATTCTGTCTAAATGAAATCATGTAGTCCATAACCTTTTGGGATTTGCTTTTTTCCCATCCAACATCATTGTCTGGAGTTTCATTCAAGTTATTATGGTATCAGCAGCATGTTCCTCTGCACTGCTGAGTAGTGTTCCTTAACTTTGTTTAATCGCTCACCCACTGAAGGACATCTGGGCTTCTGATTTGGGTCGATTATGTATAAAGTTACTATAAACAATATGTACAGGTTTCTGTGTGAATATAGTTTTCATTTCTCTGAGATAAATGCCCAGATGTGTTGCTAAATTGTATGGTTATTACATGCTTACTGTTCAAAGAAACTGTCAGAGTGCTTTCTAGAATAGCTGTTGTGATGGTTTAGATATGAGGTATTCCTCCTAAAGTGATGTGTGAAGCAATACAAAGATTTTCAGAGCTGAAATGATTAGATTATGAGAGGTCTAATCTACTAGGTGGATTAATCCACTGATACGGATGAATTGGGTGGTAACTGTAGGCAAGTAGGGTGTGGCTGGAGGAAAAAGTCACTTGAGACATGCATTTGGGGTTTATATTTTATTCTTGGGGAGTGGTGTGCTTCCTCCTCCCCTCCCTCTCCTTCTCCTTCTCCTTTTCTTCCTCTTCCTCTTCCCCCCCCCCCCGCCCCTCCATTTCTCTCTCCTTCCTGGTTACTGCATCCTAAGCTGCTTTCCTCCATCATGCCCTCTGCCATGATGTTCTGCACAACCTTAGGCCCAGTGCTATGAAGTTCAACAACCATGAGTTGAACCTCTGAAATGTAGTCGAAATAAAATTTTCCTCTTCCGAGATTTTCTTGTCAGGCTTTTTGGTCACAGCATGCAAAGCTGACTAAAATAGCTGTACAATTTTTTTTCCTCCAGGAGCAATGTGTAAGCAGCCAGTTTCTCTAAATCCTTGCCAGCAGTTGGTGTTGGCACTTTTAATTTCAGTCATTCTGATAAATGTGTATTCATATTTCATTGTGGTTTTAATTTGGATTTTTCTAATGGCTAATGATGTTGAGCATCTTTCCATGTACTTATTTGCTATCTGCATATTTTATTTGGTGAAATGTCTCTTCATGTCTTGCTCATGTCCTAGGTGGGTTGTTTATTTTATTAATTTTGAGTTTTGAGGGTTCTTTGTGTATTTTACATACTCATCCCTTGTCAGATAGCTAGTTTGTAAATTTTTTCTCTCATTCTGTATTTTATCTTTCATCCTTTTAGCAACGTCTTCAGCAGGGCAAAAATTTTCAGTTTTGATGAAGTCTGACATATCAATATTTCCTTTTATAGATTGTGCCTTTGGTGACAAGTCCATGAACTCTTTGCCTAGTCCTAGATCCTGAAGATTTTCTTCTGTTTTTTTTTCCCTCACAGTTTTATAATTGTATGCTTACTTGGTCTGTAATCAATTTTGAATTATATTTTCATAAAGTGTGAAAAACTTGGGTCAAGAAGTTTCTTACTTGCTTTTTTTGGGAGGGGGCAGCAAGATATCAAATTGTTTCAGCACTGTTTTTAAAAATGCTATCTTTTATCCATTAAATTGCATTTGCATCTTGCAAAGATCAGTTGGGCACATTTCCTGGCTCTATAGTTGGGTTCTCTTTTCTGTTCCATTGATCTATGGGTTAATCCCTCCACCACTACCATATCATATTAATTGGGTAGTTAACTATAGCTATATTGTAAGTCTTAAGATTGGGTAGACCTATCCCTCACACTTTATTATTTAAAAAAAATCATTTTAGGTGTTCTATTTCTTTTGTCTTCCTATATAAATTGTAGAATAATCTTATCTATTTCTATGAAAATCTTGCTGGGACTTTGATAGACATTCCATTAAACCTGTAGAGCAACTTGGGGAGAATTTTTGCTAGGTTAAGTCTTCCAATTCACGAACACAGTGATTTATTATTTATTTAGATTATCTTTGATTTCTTTCATCAGTGTTGTATAGTTTCTAGCATTCAAATCCTGAACATATTTTCTTAGATTGGTATTTTATCTTGTAATTGGAAATGATATTGTACTTTTAATTTCAGTGTCCATGTATTTATTGGTGGTACATATAGATTAAATTGATTTCATATGTTTATCCTATATCCTGCCACCTTGCTAAATTGATTCATCAGTTTTAGGAGTTTTTGTTTTGTTCTGACTTTTGTTTTTTGTAGATTCCTTGGAATTTTCTACATACATAATCATAATCTGCAAACAGCTGCATTTCTTCTTTTGTGACCTGTATCTGTGTGTACTATATGGAACTTCCAACAATATATTCAACATGATGTGTCATAATGGACAATTTTACCTCTTTCCCAATAGCTGGGAGGAAGCATTTAGTTTTTCATTATTCAGTATAATGTTGGCTATAGGATTTTTTGGGGTAGATAATCTTTATAATTTGAGGGAGTCCTCTACTTCTATTCTTTCATTTATTTTAAGTATAATAGCTGAGTGAAGCATGTTTATCATGACTGCTGTAAAATACTTGTCAGATAATTTTGACATCTCTTCCATCTTGGTGTTGGCATCCATTCATTGTCTTGTTTCATTCAGTTTAAGATCTTTCAAGTTCTTAATAGGAGTGCTTTTTTAAAAATTGAAACCTGGGCATTTTCACATCACGAGACTCTGGATCTAATTTTAACATTTTAAAAGCCTGTTTAAATCCTGTCTTAGCTGCCTACTATTCTGACAGGGAAAGAGAGGCCACTGCCTTCTCTCTCCGAGGTGAAGGTAGAAGTCTGGTTTCTCTATTCGTTCTTTGTTGACACCTGAGGTAGGGGATTCCTCTGACTGCTATGCAGGGTGGAAATCTAGGCTCCTCAAATGGTTTGCACTGATACTACAGTAGAGGTGGATTTGCCACCACAGGTGATGGCAAAATCCTGATTTTCCACTAGATTTCCTGTAGTGCAGCCCCACTAGGGAAGGGGAAGGGAGTCCCTTGTTCTCTTGGGTGAAAGTGGAAGTCCAGGATCCTCACATTGTCTCCACTGACACTGTTGGCGGAGCCTTGGTACTGATAAGGATCAAAGTGCCAGCTCCTCCTCGGACTTCTGTGATACCATCATGGCAGGGGTGTTGAGGCAGCTTGTTGCAGCCTCAGGAAGGTGGAAGTCTAGGCTCTCCACTCAGCTTTTGTTGGTGTAGATGAGATTGGGGCCCAGGCCTTTCTATTGCTGAAGTGGAGTGATTATTGTTTAAAAGTTTTCTTGTTTGCTAAGGCTGCTTCTTTCCTGCTGTTTTGGCTAGAGAGAGCAGTCTTTTGTTGGGGATTTTTTTGTCTGTGTCTGTTAATGTTTCTGGATTGCTGGCTTCTTTAGCTCCAAGTCGGTGATATCTGAAGCAAAAAGAAAACCCAGAGATCTCACTACTGTGTTGTTGCTCAGGTCCTGAGGTCTCTAGCGAGCCTGCCCTCTTTGCTCCATCTTTCAAGAATTCTTATCTTTGTTTTATATACAAATCCTATGGTTTTTAGTTGCGCTTAGTGAGAAGATGAGAGAGAAGTATGTTTACTCCATCTACTTTTGGTACTGGGGATTAAACTTGGGGGATTTTCCAGTGAACTACATCCCCAGTCCTTTTTTTTTTCTAATGTATGGTTTATTTTGAGAAGGATTGTGCTAAGTTGCTGAGAGTCTCACTGGGTTGCTGAGGCTGGCCTTGAATGTGCTATTCACCTGCCTCAACCTCCCGAGTTGCTAGCATTATAACATGGGCCACTGCGCCTGGTCTCTACTCCATCTTCGTAGAGCAGAAGCCTCCAATTTAATTTTCAGCTGTGATCCAACCAAAGCACATTCTGCCTTCATCTGGATGCTGTTAGCCTTATTTTTAGGACATTTAAAAAAATCCGTGAAATGTATCCAATACATTATGAAAATGTATCCAATATTTCTACTTTAATAAAGTCAAATGGATAGAAAAATATCAGGCAGCAAGATGTTTAGTAGGTGTGCTTGCTTATTTTTCATGATTCCTGAAGTACCTGACAATGTGAAAAGTGAAGTCTTACTCACTTCTTTCATAAGGTGAGTGATGGGATGAGGCAAGATGGGGGTGGGGGAGAATGTGGACAGTGTAGAAAAGGGTACAGAACAGGACTCCCACCTAACACTGTAATTGGGAACATTTCAACATCATTTCTTCTGTTCTACTGGTTTATTTTCATTGTTTACTTTCTATACCAAAATTTCTGTCCTGGTTTTCCACTCAGTATCATATAATAAACTTTTGTGTATGTAGTTAAAATTCTTTACAAACCTTTTTGGGGGGGTACTGGGGATTGAAATCAGGGGCACTCAACCACTAAGCCACATCCCCAACCCAATTTTGTGTTTTATTTAGAGACAGAGTCTGACTGAATTGCTTAGTGTCTTGTTTTTGCTGAGGCTGGCTTTGAACTTGCAATCCTCCTGTCTCAGCCTCCCGAGCCACAGGAGTTACAGGGGTGTGCCACTGTGCCTGGCAAAATTCTTTACAAATCTTTAAAATTGCTACATAATATTCCATTGTAGGGCAGCACCATGATTTATTTAACCATTTATATAATACTTAGTAGGGCTGATTTAATTTTTTGTCTATTATAAATAACTCATTTGTGAACATCTTTTTGTCTAAAATCTTAACCACATTAAGAGCCTTTCCCTAGACTATGTTCTGTTAAGTAAGAGTGTTGTATCAGAGAGACATTAATTTTGTCCATATAGTGGGCAGAAGAGCTTTCACCCTCACTCATAATCTAGGAAGAATTCATGGTACATGAACAATCCTGTATTTTCCTTTCTTGCTACTATTCTGGCAGTAAAGTCCTCATTTTGCAACAGTCAGTTTCAGGAGGGAAATGATTATTTCTGTTTTGTTTAGCACCATATTCCCAGTGCCCAACAAGCAGTGAAGGTTTGCTGAATCAATGAACGGACTACCACAAACATGAAACGGACTGCTTGATTTGGGCAGCACTGTGCTGAGTACCGTGGGGAATGACACCAAGGGACATGAATAAAGACAAAATGCTCTCTGTCCCATGGAGCCCACAATGCCCAACCTGGGCATGGCCTGGTTCACCTGCTTTTCTTTCTGGGCCTCACCCAGTGACCTCTTGTCCTGTGCCTGTCAACCTTACAACTTAGAACCCCAGTGGAAATAACGGGAGCTTTGCTGTCATCAGCCTGTTTTTCAGAAGAGAACAAGGTGCATGGAGCCTCCCTGGCCCCTCCACTCCCAGTCACGCACACCATTTCCTGAGGGGAAGCCCTTTGTCACTGTCAGAGTGGGACCAGAACTGTCAAAATACTCAAAACCACTTTTAGTCACAGTTTCATTTCTCCTGCTTTGTATAAAAATATTACTTTTTCATCAAAATAGAAGATAATGATCAAGAAAACCTCTGAGAACTAGGCGAGGTGGGGTAGAAGTCAGCAATGCCCCAGAGATGGAAGCAGCTAGCTTTCCAGGGGCCGAAACTTATGGATGGTGAGCAGAGGAGCACATGGGGGCACACCCCCGCTTCCTGCCTGTCCCACTTACTCTCTACCCCAGGGCCCCAGTCTCCTCCTTATTCCTGCCTCACAAAAATCTCAGTTGGGTCATTCCCACGGCCACTGTGCACAGAGCTGTTCGACGCAAGCCCAGATGGCTGCTTTTATGATGGCTTCTTGATGCCTCATTGCCCATGTTATGTACTGCTATGTGCTTCCCATGTTAAACAGTGTCTGCTGAGCTGGAGTGATGGATTGGATACTTACTCTCTTTCTGAGCAGTTACTCAGCCTTGCCATCTGGCAAATCTACTAACCAGGTGGTGAACCTAAATAACCTCCTTTTGATGGGGACTGAAGAGACCCGGTTGGCTTTGCTCTTGCCATCTGCAGCCTCCTTCTCTTGGATAGAATGGCCAGAGACTGAGTCATGCTACTTAATCAAGTGGCTATTTGTTATCAGAAACACCACCACTTCACTTATGCAGAACTCTGCCCCCAGAAACTTCACCAATCTAGAACACACTCAGGAACCAAGAGAAAAACCAATTGAGACTGTGTGCAGCTGAGATGGCAAGGAAGCCCTGCACAAAAGCTCATGGGACTTCCTTGCAGCATAGCGTCCTCGATTCTTGACTCTGGCAGTGTTTCTCTTTACACTCAGTGATAATAGAGTTCATCTGATTTCCAAGGATTCAGCATATTAGAAGCCACAGGTTAGAGGGTCCTGAGAGTGAACAACAGACTGATAATGAGGAATGTCCGAAGGTGCTGGCCCCATCAGCACAGATCTGAGATCCAAGAACTCAGACGTAGCAACTGGGGTTCTTTGGTAAGGGACAAAGTGTGCTGTAGGTCTTCAGTCTTATCCATTAATACAACAATGGCATCTGGGACTGTGAATCTGTATCATCAGCATTGTTAACCAGTAGAGACGTGGCAGAGGCAGGGACCAAGTCACGTACTATATAGATGTCCTCTCCAAATGGTTGAAATGAAAAGGTTAGACACCCAAGGACTTAAAACTCAGTTGAGAAAATCATGTCTTCAGGAATAGAGTGAATTAAAATATCACATAATATTTTTAAAGAGATTTTATTCATTATTATAAAATAAGGTAGAGTCATGGAAGAAAATGTAGAAAATCTTGTAAGCAAAAATAAGAAAATAAAACATAGCTATTACTCCTATCTCTTAAATATTCAGTGTTAATATTTTGTTGGCTTTCTTGCTTGTTCTACATAAATATTTGTATATTTATAATTATTTATTTATCATCTGCCCTCATACCTCTTTATGACAGTTAGAGCTATACTTAAAAGTTGCATCATACCACTTTGTGATTTTGCATTTACTTTGCATTTACTCCCATTAAGGAGCTTTTTATGTTAATAAAGAAACCTCAGCATCATTTTAGTGGTTGCATTGTATTCCAAGATGTGAGTAATTATTCAAGGGGTTATGGCAATTTAGCGATAATCTATAAAAGCACATATTGACCAGCAATATCTGGAAAATAAAAGTGGTCATTGTGAGCCAGTAGGGCATGGTGGTTTCCACTTTACCCACCATCAGACAATTTCCCCACTATAGTAACAGAACTAACAGCTGCAAAACTGGACCTTTTGTTTTTATGAACCATACTGGTTGCTTGTCTCTTCTTGGTAAAGGTGTCCAGAATATGCTACTCTAAAAACATTCTCCTGTAGCATAAGGATTATTTTGAGCTGAAGGCAAAATCAATAGATATAGGAGAAGTTTTCTTCTCCTTCTGTTATTTGCCTAAAAGCAGAGCATCCCTCCTCCCTCCCCCACCCATCTCCAGGCAACAGGATAAGAAGAGCAACCTTATCACTAGAAATGGAGAGTTGGCATCAAGATGAATTTGCATAAACAGACTTACTAAAATAACCTTTATCTTCCATTAGTTGTCCCGATATATTTCCTAGTCATTTTTGCACAATTTATCACTCCTAAAAGCTCAATGCTCCTTTTCTTTGTCTAGTTTCTTCTCCACAATTTGTCCCCTTTTGTTAAAATGGGATATAAGACCCTGAGTATAACCACTTTTTTTGATTTCCCACTTCTTTCCTGTGACATCCTCATGCATATAAAATTGAAAATATCAATAAACTTTGTATGCCTTTTCTCTGGTTCATCTGTATTTTGTTAATTTAATTCACAGTAGAACCTCTCTTCCTTTTTCTCTCTTTTTCTGGATTTCAAATGGGATTAAAATTATACTTTAGTAATGCCAACTATTTGCTTTTTTACAGTGAAGAGAAGCTCTTTTTAAAAAAATGTTCATGCAAATCACCCAGAGACATTAAAATGCAGGCTCTGATTCACTAGGTCTGGGGCAGGGCCTGAGACTCTGCATTTCTAATTAGTTCCCAAGTGATGCTGATGCTGCTGGTCCAAGACCACATTGAGTAGTGAGGGCCTAGAGTTTGCATCAGCAAACTGGAGGCTTTGCTAAAATCCAGAATGATTTTGAAGGTCTGGGTTGGGCCAAGAATTTGTATTTAACAAGTTCCTCCTAAGAAATGCTGAGCTGCTGGTCAAGGGACACACTTTGAGAACCCTTTAGAGGAGTCATTAGAACCAGGCAGAGTAGCTTTGATCCTGTATAACCTCTGCAAATTGCTTAACCTGTGTACGTTGTTGTGCTTATCTACAAATCAGAGATGATAACACCGCCTACGACAGATGCCTTTTGTGAAACCCTGTGCATGTACTATATAATGTTACAATCATTATTTGAAATTCCTTTCAATCAGGTTGAGGACTGAAATGTGCACATTTGCTGCTCTTTGGAAAAATCCTTTGAGAGGAAGCGTTCTTCTCCCCAGGCATATTAGAGGAGCTCTCTTCTTTCACTTGGAGTGCCCTTTGAGACACAAAGTCCCCAATTTTGGTTTTTTTTTCCTCCATGCTGCTGAATCCTCATTAAGCATGGGGATGCTGGGTACTGCCTGCCTGTAACCTGGATGTTGAGGAAATCCTTATAAATAAAGAATGCAGACAAACCTAATGAGAACAACATCAGCTCAGACTGCAGCAATGAGATTCATCTCCCTCAGCTTTCCCAGGGTGGGGGCTGCTCTCTGAAAGCTAAAAGAGCTCTGGCTAGCATGGATTAGAAAGAGCTTCCCAGCATCCCAGGCGGCACTCTGTCTGAATGCTTTAATCATATGCAAGGCTGCAAGTAAAGGGAGGAAGTAAGTAGACCTCTGTGGCCAGGCTTTTTACCTGCCTAGGGAGGATGGGGAGGGAGTAGGTGGGCCTGCGAGCATTCAGATAGAGCAGCCAGCAAAGCCTAGGGAGAGGTGGTAAGTCATGTGGGCACTACCAGGTGGGGCCCAGCATGGCTGAAATTTGGAGTGGGAGACAAAGCTTGCCTCTAGGCAGGACCTGGTCTCACAGGTTTCCTGTGGCCTTCTGGGAGGTTCCCCTAGTTGAGGGAGGGAAACTCTTAGTTAGGATGCTTTTGATTGCTAAAAACAGAAACCAGCTTGCCTTAGTTTAAGTTGAAAGAGAATTTTCTTATAAGGATTCAAGCTGTTTCACAGAACCCAAGGATGGGAAACAGCAGTCCTATAGCAAAAGGCTAGAGCAAGGAGCCAGAAAGCATCTGGACACATCCTCTCCTCATTGACATCCTGACCCCAGATGAACTTCCTTTGCTTTTACTGTCGACAAGGGTGATAAAAATGCCTATCTCAACACCCATGCTGACATGCTGACATGTTTTGGATTTTACCATACAGGGAGAGACTGACTCTTTCTTAGTCTCAATTTCAAATTTCTGGGAAAGAGGCTCTGATTTGGCATCTTGGATCAGGTGGTCCAATTGGCCATCTTGGATCGGGTGGTTTGCATGGTACAGTCAATGTTGCCATGGTGGGAAGCTCAGACATACTGTTCAACATGGCTGACCTGGCCCTGAGTGTGGGGCAGTGAAGAGCTTCCTTGTGAGACAAGCAGACAGACACTCCAAATGGACTGTCTCTGAGGAAGGACTGGGCAAACTGCAAGGTCTCTTCTCACCCGAGGTTCTCTGATTTGACCTTTTATGTTCAGTATCTGTTCTTTCTCAGCCAGCAGTGGAGGGGAAAGCAAGCCTGAAATCCATGGTGGAGGTTCAGGTTTGGCGTGAGAGGATGGGATGTGCCTGGCTCCTGGGACACAGGCCTGTGATGACTTTGGAAACAATATTGAGTTCTGGAAGGTGACATAGTCCATAAATAGTAACAAGGTCGATTTGGCTAACACCACTTTGGAAGCTGAGGAAATGAACGACAGCAAAGTACCAAACAGTTCTTTGGTGGAACACGAAGAAATGCCTTCCTAAAAGCATGGTTTCTAAACATCAGACAAACAACAAATTAATGGAAACAGAAATGTATGGGAATATCACCCACTTATGATCTCACTGTTTTCTTTGTCCCTTCTTTCTTCCAGCTTGTTCCAGCACACAGACTCTTACATAGTTTTAGAGTATAAACAACACTTTGTGTTCCATATTATGTAATGAGTAATTTCCATGCTGCCCTGTCATTTTCTTAACTATCTTTATCAGTATGCCATCCTTCAAATTAAATATGCTGTACTTTACTTAGCACATAATTAAGATCTGATTTTAAATTTGAGACTATGGAGTGAGAAGGAATTATAGGAAATTACTGAATCTAAAGAAAAAGAACTCAGCAGAACACCTTCCCAAGGTCACAGAGCTGATTAATTCTAGACCTGGGACTAGAGGTCACTTATTTTCCTCAAACACACGTGTTTATAATTACCTACTCGCTGTCAAATAGTGGCGCAAGGGTTTGTGTCACTTCAGAGGTCTTGGCCATATTGCATGACCTAATTAACATTTGTTAGATAGGAGCCATTTTTAAAATTTTTCTTAACAGAGGAAGGAGGACATTATCCACTCGCTGTCATGAAAATAGCAGTTATGGGATTGAACAGAGTAACAATTTTAAATCAAACCAGTTTCACTACTGTAGATCAGTCAGCATGCAAAGACATTTATGTTTCCCAGGTTTGGCTCACTTCCTCAATGCCCTTTGCAAACTCCACAGGGATTTTAAGCTTTAAGTCTGGTTATAAGCTTATGCAAGCTGTTAGTCACCTTTTTAGATGAAAAGCACCACAGGCTTATGCTTGAAAATGTTCGTTCTTCACTATGGATTCCTTTTGAGTAATTTGACTATAGTATGATTTTAAAGGAGAAGTGATTGAGCAGATACATTTCAATACACATTTGCATTTGAAAACAGGGGTTTCTCAGCTAAAAGAGCTATTCTTGAAAGGTACACATGCAGGGCAAATTTAGAACAAGCAGAACAATTTAGACATGATAGCTATGAATTGCCCCCAAACTTAAAATACTGGAGGCACTTGAACATGCAGAATCCTGGACATGAATTGAATCTTGACGGTCTGGTGTTTTACTTGGGAAAACATACTAGAAATGGAAATCCCGTCACTGTTGTACCTCCAGGGCATTGCAAAAGATTCTAGGCCTGCATCAAACGAAATTGTAAACACACATTCGAACAGAAACAAACCAGCGAAGTGGGCTCAGTTCTGGGAATCGTGAAGAGGTGGGCTCTGGTATCAGATTGCTTGGATTCCTTTTTTGGTTCTACCACTTACAGCGTCCTCATCTGTAAAGTGGGAGAATATTCTTAAACTTTAGAATTGTGTTCAACTAACTGTGTTAAATCATGGAATGCAGCACCTTTCAAGCTCTAATCTGCACACAAATCACTTGGGATTACATTAAAATGCAGACTCTTCTACAGTAGGTCTAGAGTGTGGCCTGATACTCTGGATTTCTAACAAGCTCTGTGTGGTGCCTGCTGCTCTCAGGCCACACTTGGACTAGCTGGGGCCTGCTCCTTGGGAAGATAATCAACAGTGTTTGCTATTTCTGTTATGCTGCAGGAGGCTCTATCCCTCTTTCTTTCCTTCCATACTTCCATTGCTGTTTCCCACCTAGGCATCTTTTTTACCTTCCATTCCTGGGAGATCATCCAGACCTTCTGAGACAGCCATACCTTGTCAGGGCCTCATGCTTGACCATACCTTATGGTGTGCACATGCGCAGGGAAGATGGTGGAGATGCAGAAACAGCTGCATCTCTACCATGCCGTACGCTGTGCCTGATGCTTACCAATGAAAAGTAGCACAGTCTTGTCTGGGTTAAGATGGCCATTGGAGCGGTTACTCAATTTAAAGTTCAGGCTCCCTGTGGGAGGTTTCAGAGGCTCTTCCCTTCCTTCTCCATTCCCCGGTGCCTTCAAGCCAGGGGAGCTTCTATATCCTCACAGCTTCAGGAAAGGCTTCCGGTGAGTCCTGTGCTTCTCTGTCAGCTTCCTCTGACCTCTGGCTAGACTCTTCCTAGCCTGCACCTCTGTCCTTGGGCATATCTTATGGACACATCCACCATGGTATAATGTGAGGCTTGCTTTCTTGGCACTTTGGGGCTTGAAGTCACCCCTTGTTATCTTGATGCCATCTCAGAACTTCCTGACTGTATAGAACCTCTGATAATCAATTATACCTTCCATCCAATCACTTGACATCTCATGATGGCCACCAAAGGCAGGTCCCTTGTTCCCCACTCTCTGTCCAGCTTCCTCATTAGGTACACATGAGAACTTTTGGACATTTCCATGACACATGTGAATGGAGATGTTTAGGGCACTACTTCCACCCTCTCCCTTCCTAAACATGACACCCTATCATTCCCACCTACTATGGTTGTCATGTATTGGCACAGGGACATAGTGAGGTGGTCTCTTTCTGAAATTCCAAGCAGAGAGTGTGGAGGAGCCTCCTTTGAGTTTAGTTTCCTCTTTATCCCACCCAGGGTTTCTAGCTGTCCCCACTCTGCCCACAGCTGAGACTCAGAGGCACAGAGGAGTTCAGGTGGCTACTTCTGCCAGCTTCAACCTTTTCAGAACGCTCCACTTCCTCCCAGCAAGGCCTTCTACTTTTCCTTCTGTTTGTGGAAATCGCTCTACATTAATCTTTCTTCTTTCTTAGTCCATGATCTCTTTGTCCTAAAGATAGCCCACTGCCCTTTCCCAGGCAATAAATCCCATGTTCTAACCATAATGATGGAAAGGGAAAGGGAGTTTCTGTTTTGTTTGTTTGTTTCTTGCTTACTAAGAAGAAAACTAGATTTAAAATATTTTAAAAATATTCTTATTAAAAATAGTTGCTGCATATACAACAGGAAGAAAAAATGGGTCTCCTTTGCTCCTTTCTTTGTCCTTGGCACACACTACCACCCTATCACAGTATATAGCCTTGAAAACCTTCACAATGTCCCATTCAGCCAGGAAGGGTCCATGAGAGGCAGCTTTGGAGATGGAATCAAGCCTGGAGAAGGTAAAGAGAAGAGGTGCATCTATACTTATCTCCAAAGAGGCAACGTAAGTTCCAAATCTGGGAATTATATAATTGGAAATCACTTCAAAGTTTGAAACCATGACTATTTGCTTGCAGACTTCTAATGGTGGAGAGGGGTCACTACTCCCCAACAGTGGATTATAGTTTAGACTGCTCTCAGCAGCAGAAAGTATGGTGTACTGAAACTCACTGTGGGCAACTGGCCCCTACATGAACACATTTAATTCTCCATCCACCCTGTCAACCTTTGGACATTGGATGGTAGCTATCATGGCCCTCATGAGTTTTCTTCTTTGAAGTTGGCCTTGTTCTTTTCAATGGCAGAAACCCCAGCTTTATCCATCAGATTGGCAACTCTTCTCTCATTTAATCATTAAATGAGATGATTCTTCTCTTCTCTCACTTAGTCATTAAAAGAGAGGGAGGTAATTGATGGACTGTGGTTTGCGTAAGTGTTCCTTCCCTAAAGACTCATGTGTTAAAGCTTGGTCCCAGCTCATGGTGCTACTGGGAGGTGGTGGAACCTTTAAGAGATGGGGACTAATGAGGAGTCTTCTGGTTGTTAGGGAAATGCCCTTGAAGGAAATCTTGGAACCCTAATCCTTTCCTCTTTCTTGTCCTGGCCATGAGGTGAATGGTTTTGCCACATGCTGCTGCCATGCTGTGCTGCATTGCCATGGGTCTAAAAGCAATTGGGCCAACAAAACATGGACTGGAACCTGAATAGCTGTGAACCAAAGTAACCATTTTTCTCTTTAGAAGCAGATTACTCCAGGTATTTGTTACAGTAATGTAAAGCTGACTAACACAGTGGAGGAACCCCATACTCATTGCTTTTTGAAAATGGTAAGCAGAAATTTCATGTAAAGGTTCAGATTGCTGGAATGTATAAGGGTCCCATCCTCTTCAGCCTGTTGCTATATTCTCAGAAACTCCATGTTGTCTTGATGTGCATCCCACTTTACTCCCTCTCCCACCCTCCACAACACACAAACACTTACATGCCCTTCCTCTAGTAGTATCATCTTTCAGTTGACTACACAAAGGAGCAGGCCTGCATGTGTTTATTTTACTGTTTCCTTGTCCAAACTTCAGGTTTAATAGGCTATTGGAGAACATGTTTTTAGCTCAAATCATGCCATTTAAATGACTCTGTTTTGAGAGATCCCTGAAAATATCTTATTGAAATGAGTTGGAGAAAGTCTTGAAAGGCTCTTGCTGATTCCTCTTCCATTTTGCCACTCCAGATGAGTTGATACTGTTTGAGTGGCAATTCCAGCAGAAACTTGCATGCTGGGGTTAAGGAAGAATCATTAAAAAGAATGACAATAATAAGAAGAGCCCACATGAGCATGTTCTATGCACCTAGCCCTGTTCCGTCTGCTTTACATTTATGAACTTATTTAATATTCGTAAGTTCAGCTCCTTGCCCAAAGTCATAAGGTACTAAGTGGTGGAGGCAACGTGTGATCCCACACATTCTGGGTCCGGAGCCTGTGCTATAAACACTGCACGATACCATGTATTAATGCTATTGTCTGTAATTAATGTATTGTCTCTCAAAAGACATAAATAATATGATCAAAATGTGTTATACTCGTGTATGAATATGCCACAATGAAACTTGTTATTTTTTTTACCTATAAACTTACCTAATTATAAAACAAAAAATTCTAAATTTTATGGTTAATGTTTCTGTGCCTCAGTTCCTTCATCTGTATAATGGTATTAAGATAAATCAATGATGCTATTTATGTACCACATAAATGTGCTAAATATTTTCCTATTCCCCTTCCTCAAAACATATAATGTCAATTGTTTTAAAGCCCAAACCATATCATTCACTTAAATTTGATATTGGGTTCTGTCCTACTAAGGCCCACATGGTCTGGAGTACATCTTTAGGGTTTTAGCCAATGGGGTTAGACTACTCTGGTTACTCAAAATGCTATGCTTCTAAGAATTCCTATTCTCATCCCATTCTAGACTGTTCACTCAATTTCTGCCCATCATTAAAAGTTTCCACTAAGTCTATCTCCTACATGAATCCCCTGACTACTCCACCCAATTTTGAGGTCTCCTTTGTCTTAATGTGAACACAAGTCAAAAGTATTCCATCATTCCAATATTTTCATTTTGGGACAAGGTCTCATTATGTGGTCCAGGCTGGTATGATACTTGTGATCCTTCTGCCTCAACTTCCTGGGATTACAGGCATGCATCCCCTATGCCAGGCAACCAACATTTAAAAGTATTTGTTATGTGCCTAGAATGATTCTAGATCAAGATTTCTCAACCTTAGTACTATTGACAATTTTGGCAGGATAATTTTATGTTGGAGGGGCTCTCCTGTGTATGATAGGACATTTATCAGTATCCTGGCCTCCAACCACTTGGTGCTGTTAGCACCAGCCACATCCCAGTCATGACAATCCATATATGTCCCCTGGGGGACAAAATGGCCCTGGTGGAGGAATGTTATTTTGGATACATGGGAGAACCCAGGGATGCTTCTGAGGGTGTGTCTACTGTTAATTATCTCATAGTCTACTTAGGAGTCATGAATTAGTATACGGACCATTAAGTTCTAAATTGGGAAACACATGGTGATCTAATTTTTAAACTTGTAATTTTCTTTTTTTGGGGGTAGGGGAAGCAAGAAATAGACACCTTTACTTAAAAAGCCAAAAGATTTTTTTCATTGGAGGAGATGTGGAATATTGAAGTGAGAAAAATCATCACTGCTGTCCCCTGTGAGTCCCAGATAAGTACAATTCTTAAGAAGTTATTACTTTTCAAGTATGGAAAGATTCATTAATGGGAGAAAAATCAGCCATATGTCTCAGTGCTACTGACTAATTCTAGTGAATGACAAATAGTCTGTCCAATTCCACTTATAAATTCCACTTGAGTCTTGATAGTTTTGAGAAATTAAATGGTTCTTCAAATGAATCTATGATCTATTGTGGCCCTAGACATATTTAATAACAGATTCTGGAAGTGTAAGATTAAGAGACACAATCCTTCAGTCTTTTCCCAAACAGTTTTATTACTGAAATGATTCTTGCATTGGAAGTCACTGAAATTGATCACAAGTGATTTATGTTCCTTGTGGATGGTGTTTTGAGATTCTTTTCCTTGGTTGTTCAATGTCGGTTATCCAATAAAAGTTGCCAGTTGTTCAATGAAGAATTTGTTCGATTCTCTGAGAAATTCATGGTCCTGAAAACATTCTGAAGTCTGCAGGGTATTGAGAGGTGACTCTGTATGCTGGTTTTAGTAAGCTGTACGTGTGAATATATAATGCAATAAAGCTGATCTGAGACACAGTGTGACAATCAATAGCAATTCAATGTGTGCTGGATGTAAGATTTAATATTAGCTTAGAGTTGCAACAAGAGGCAAGACACACGTCAATTTAGGGAGAGCAGAACCAAGGGTGGAAGTCTTTTAGCTGCTGTTAGCAGCAGCGTGTGCTGGAGCTGGCCGCAGGGGCAGAATTCAAAGTTGGGCCCTACCACTTCCATTCTCCTGGTCCCCACGCTCACTGGTGAAATGGAGCGGATGTAAAGTAAAAGTGTTGGCCTTGCCAAGTTGTAGCACTATTCAACTAGAAGGGAATGGAGGGTCATATGGTTTAACTCCTCCTTTTATAGGTGAGGAATTGCATGTCAAGAGTGGTGGTTCCGGGCTGAGATTGTAGCTCAGTGGTAGAGCGCTTGCCTTGCATGCGTGGGGCACTGGGTTCGATTCTCAGCACCACATATAAATAAATAAATAAATAAAGATATTTGTATCCATCTACAACTAAAAAAATATTAAAAAAAAAAAAGAGTGGTGGTACCATCATCCTCAAGTTAGCATGTGTATAGTGTGAATTATTTTTCAGACACTGTGCTAAATGTGCTACAGACATTGTCTGATTTTCTCCTTATGAAGGGGACGTGAATATTACCCCATTGCTATATATGAGGAAACTGTAAGTTATTAAAGCTAAGTCATTTGCACAAAGTCATTCTGAAAGGTAAGAGCTGACAGTATTCAAGTTTAGGATTCCTGTGGAGTGGGCAAGTGCTCCTTCGTCTTTGACACTGGGCTTTCACATCTGTAAGTCTCTTTCTTGCCCTGCCTTCTTTCTTCCTTCCCTTCAATACAGGGGCACTGAGTCTTTTGGCTGGACCAGGCCTGGCCCCAGGATCTAATAAAGCCACTTTCTGCATTCCAGAGCTAATAGCCAAGGAGGAAGGCAAGTGCAGGACAGGGATGTAGGACTTAATGTTTTGTAGCTCCAGTGTTTCTCAAAAGCAGCATGTGAGACAGGGGCCCTGGACCCAGAGGCTTGGGACCATTATTAGGAGGCCTGTCTGAGAAAGAGGAAAGGCCAGGCTGATCATGGATGATATTTCTATGAGATTAACATTTTTAGATTCTACATATGAGTGATATGATATTTGTCTTTTTGTGCTTGACTTACTTCATTTAGTATAATGTCCTCCAGTTCTATCTGTTCTCCCAAATGACAGGATTCCATCCTTTCTGTAGCTCAATAATATTCTGTGGTATAAATGCACCTTGTTTGTTTTCTTTTAATCATTCATCTGCTGATGGACACATAGCTTGTTTCCATTTCTTGGTTATTATAAATAGTGCTGAAAAAACATGAGGACCCAGATGTCTCTTTGACAGACTGACTTCATTTCTTTTGGATGTAAAGTGAGATTGGTAGATCATATGGTAGCTCCATTTTTAGTTTTTCACTATTTTCCATAATGGCTACAATAATTTACATTCCCATTGACAAAGTGCAAGTGTTCCCATTAATCCATATTTCCTCAAGCCCTTGTTATCTTTTGTCTTTTTGATGTTAGACATCCGTTCTTATTGGAGTGAGATGGTACCTCACTGTGGTTTGATTTGCATTCCCCTAATGATGAGTGTTGTTGAGCATTTTTTTCCTATGGCCATTTGTATGTCTTCTTTTGAGAAATATTTATTTAGGCTTTTTGCCCATTTATAAATTGGATTATTTATTGTTTTGCTGTTGAGTTTTTTGAGTTACTGATATATTCTGGATATTAACCTCTTGAAGGTATTTTCTCCCATTTTGTATGTTTTCTCTTCACTCTGTTGATTATTTTCTTTGCTGTGAAGAAGCTTATCAGGCCAGGGGAGGCTATTGGGGTGAAGCAAACACATGATATGCAAACACAGTGATTAGACGTCCCAGCCTTTTTGAATAGGCTGGTTTCCAGTACATTATTATCTTCACTTTTCCCTTTTCCCTACATGTACACTCATACCTGTCAGACCAGGCACTCTGATATTTGATTGAGAAAAATAGGCAGCACAGGAAAGATTACAATTTGTTATCTCACAGGCTCGAGTATTGATGTCTGTTCTCTCTCAGGTATCAAGAAACTTGAGACCCTGAATAAACCATGACAAGATTGTGTGGTGAGCAAAGATGCACCAGAAATACAGGTTCATTTAATTAACATCTTGTTCTGACCTGTTTCTGATACATATATATATCCATCAGGGTTCTGCAGAGAAACAGAAAGTAGGAGGTATTTTAAAGAATTTGCTCCTGCAGTTGTAGGACTGAAAACTTGAAACCTAAAGGGCAGGCTGGCAGGCTGAAAATTCTCAGGCAGGACTGGATGTTGCAGTCTGGAGAGACATTTTCTTCTTTCATAGAGAATCCTGTTTTGCTCTGAAATGAGCCTGATTGGATGAGGCCCATTCACATTATCAAAAGTCATCTCCTTTACTTAAAAGTCAACGAATGGCAGATGTTAACCATATCTATAAAATACCTTCATGGAAATACCCACATTTGTGTTTGATTAAATAACAGGGGGCTATCACTTAACCAGG
Organism: Xerus rutilus; assembly: GCA_028644305.1. Taxonomy (NCBI): domain Eukaryota; kingdom Metazoa; phylum Chordata; class Mammalia; order Rodentia; family Sciuridae; genus Xerus; species Xerus rutilus. Next base: position 92,169,791 of record CM053401.1, on the reverse strand, counting down.
TTAATACATAAAGCTAACCATCACAGGAGGCAAAATTGGAACTGCCCAGAACTTGTCCCCAAAGGTAATACAAAGCAACAATACTGGATTTGGACATATCCTAGTAAATATGGGAGCAGGATTATCTCAAATATTTTCCTACTCAAAGAGAGGTAGTCATATCCATGTTAACCTGCTTGTAAATTCAATAGGTTAAGAGAGCAAGATGCTAGGATATGTTTCCTCCATAAGGGAACTGCTGCTTTATTCCCCAGAGAGAGGTTTTGGAATAACTACCTTTCTTGTTCTCTTTACCTTCCTCTTCCTCTTCAATGAGCAAAGGTATCCTGAGCTGATTGGTGTTGCGAGAGGTGATCTTCCATGGGCTCTGAGCCTTTCTACATCTTCTTCCTGTGTAGCCATCAATGAGAGACTCTGCTTGCTTTTTACCCAGGCCATTCCTCAGGGTGGTATTTTTAGCAGCCTGTATAAAAAGCAGGCTTTCCAGGTGTGGTGGTGAACTCCTGTAATCTCAGTGACTTGGGAGGCTGAGGTAGGAGGATTGCAAGTTCGAAGTCAGCCTCAGCAACTTACAAGCCCTAAGCAACTTAGTGAGATCTGGTCTCAAAATAAGAAATTAAAAAGGGTTGGGGTGTGGCTCAGTGGTAAAGTGCCCCTGGATTCAATCCCTGGTACCCTAAAAAAGTAGTCAAAAAAGAGCAGGCTGACTTTCACTTGTTATAAAAGGACTGAGTTGCTCCAGCACAGACTTACTCTCCTGTAATTCAACTCCCTGCATGTTCAGGATCCACCATGGACCGCCTGCGTTTTCCCATGGGACTTGTGGGTAGGGCGTGGAAAACTGGTGTAAACATTTTGCTGATACCTTGACTACTGCATTTGCTGTGAATAAAAATGTCATTTGCCTTTGACCCAAGAGTCTCATATCTTCTCCCAGCATCTGTGCAATAGTTACAAGCTAGTTTGTTAGCATGCAAGAAAGCTATAATCTCAGGCCTGTTGCAATTTCTTGACAGTAAGAGGCCCTGACTTCCTGTGGGTGATATTTTTTCCACACTCGCAACCTCACTGCTGCCTCCATGAAACCAACCTGGCTGTGTGAATGTCTAACCTAGAGACCAAATATCTGTCCTTCAGGACCTCATTGAAGGAGGAAATACTAAGAACAATTTTTGCTATCCAGTTCTATATCTTTAAGAGAGCTGTTTCATTGATTCCCATATGAGCTATTCCCACGTGATTTGAGAGGAGATTAAGAGAACAGCTGGGCTTTTGTAGAAACCCCACCATGCTTGGTGTGCCAGGCTCTATGCTAGGATCTGGGGATTCCATAGTGAAAAAAGAAAGCGTCTGCTCTAATGGTGCTTGTAATTTAATGGAGGTGGAGGGTGCACAAATATTAAGAAGATAATTAAAGTTCTGAGAGCTATGTAAGAAGACTGCTGACTGCCCCACTTCTAACATTTTTTTTCTTTTTTATTAACTCTCTAAAGTCACATTTTAATTATATTTATTGGATTTAGGCTAGTTTTAAGTGTGTAACAGCAACACATTTACAAACTATCTCTTGGGAAAAGTTATTTATGCAGCTGTTAAAGCACATCGCTAATGTTGATTTATGCCAAATTAATTGATAGAGAGTGACATCTCCATGATTTTGGAGTGACTTATTTCTGATGGCACCTTTTAAAATATTCCAATGAAAAAGAGTATAGCATTAAATTATAAATCAGAATATGAATAGTTAGATTACTTAAAAGTAAGTAATACATAGACTAGATCTTTAAATTCAATCTTCAATTCTACTTCCATTATATTTTTCAGCAAATATACACAACATAGAGTAGAAATTCTGGAATCTACAGACCCATCCACCCGTCTATTCATCCATGAAATGTTGCCAGTCACTGAGTCAGGGACTAGGAATGTACGCATAATTAAATATAAACATTTCAAATCTTCCAGTCTCCCAAATAGAGTAATGTAGCTCAATCATGCATGTAGAGAAAGAAAAAATCCCTAAATTTTAAAGAAGTTTGATTAATACCTGCTGCCTAGTCATTAGTGCAATAGCCCTCAGGGTTTCTATCAATTTTGGAAAATATAAACTTTCTTTTTGACTGCTTAAATGTAAAAACAAGCCTCTACATTCCTATGTAGGAGTTGGAAATCCAAAAGTAACAGACATCCAAATATCATTTGTATTTTTGCTACAGAAAACATAATTCAATTAAGAGATATGTATTGAGCTTTTACTATACACAAAGACCTATGGTAGATTCTGTGGGGGATATAAGACAAGCTTCATGCCCTTGAATAATTCACAATCAAGAGACGACATTAATTGTCGTCATGGAATTATGAGTCTACTTGCCAGGCCAGGGATCTCCTTTTTCAACATAATGACTCTTTTATGGCTTTTTGTGATGTTTTCATCAATAGTACATTGGCTACAGTATTTCAATATTAACCCAAATCATCAGTCAAGCTATCCATACCTCAGCAAATGAATGAAAGACTAAAAGGGAAGGGAGATGAGGAAGTGGAAGAGGAGTTGATGTGAATTGAAAGCTACTTAATGCTGGGCACTGCATCATCTATTACATCCATCAAAGAGGTAGTGGGTATTATTATCCTTCCTCTCTTTTTAGCAGATGACAACTTTAAAGCTAAAAAATGTTAAAACATTTCTTTAAACACAGACAACATGTGCCAGAGCTGGGATTTAAGATCCATTTAATACTGAAATCTAAGATTTTTCTCCTACACTCTACTTACCACTTCTCAAAACTCTGTGTGTGTGTGTGTGTGTGTGTGTGTGTTCAAAATCCAGCAAGCAAAATGAGCAAGTGAAAACTTACTTAGAAGGCAAAGAGTTTTCTGGTACTGGGCATTTAAAACAAGTTGGATAAACTATGGCAAAAATAGAGAAGCTTAAAGCATTGAGTGGGGATTGATAGTGATATCAAAAGCCATTTCAACACTGAAATTCAACTTCTATGTAAACAAGAGTAGAATTTGCATGTATTTCTATCTTCATGGCATCCTCTCCAACACATGGTGGGAGAGTCATCTGTGTACATAATGGAAAAAACGAGGCCCAGGGCCTTAACACCACAGCTCACCCTGCTGAAGATTTCACTTGTGTTCTCTGTGTGTTTACCATATTTGTTTCACAAGGGAAATCTCTGCAGGTAACCATGTCAGCTTTGGAGGAAAAATAATCTTTTAGATTTGAAAAATCCTTCCCCAGGGAAAAGAGATGACCAAAACGTTTTAGTTGCTGATGTTGTTATGGGCTGAATGTGTCTACCCCAAATTTATATGTTGAAGTCCTAACCCCCAGTATGATGGTATATGGAGGTAGGAACTTTGGAAAGCAATTAGGTTTAGAGGAGGTCATGAGGGTGGAGCCTCCATAATGAGATTAATTCCCTTATAAGAAGAAGAGAGACCAGAGTTTGTTTTCTTCACTATGAGAGGATACAGTGAGAAGGTGGAAATCTCTCAGCCAGGAAGAAAGCCCTCACCAAGAACCAGATCTGCCAGAACCTTGATCTCAGACTTCTTAGCTTCTAAGACCTATGAGATCAATGTCTGCCATTTAAGCCACTCAGTATGTGATATTTTGTTGTAGCATTTCAGACTGACAAAGACAGACTCTTTAAGACTTTTTTTTTTTTTGCTGTAGGGGATTGAACCCAGAGGTGCTTAACCACTGAGTCATATCCCCTCTCCCCTTTTTTTCTTTTGTGTTTTATGTAGAGACAGGGTCTCACTGAGTTGCTTGGTGCCTTGCCGTTGCTGATGCTGGCTTTGAACTCGTGATCCTCCTGCCTCAGCCTCCCAAGGTGCTGGGATTATAGGTGTGTGCCACCACACTCTACAAGGCTATTGTTATAATCTGTCCTGAAGAGTTTGGGCTGGTGATTTTATTGTTGGGTGAAAAAGACCCTTTGTGATGAGACCAGTTGAGTTTCGGGATTAACATGAAGTGTGATTCATTGAGGATATGAAGGCAGAAAGTGAGGTAAGGACATACTACAGTTTGGATCTTGAATGTCCCCCAAAGGCCCATTTGTTAAAGGCTTGGTACCCAGGTTAACAATAGTGGAGATGGTGGGAAAGCTTTAGGAGGTGGAGCCTATTTGGGAACTCTAAGGTCATTGGGAACATGGCTTTGAAGTAGACTGTGGGACCTTAGACCCTCTCTGCTCTCTTTTGCTTTTTGGTTTGTGATATAAGTGGTTTTTCTCCACCACATGTTCTTGTCATGATGTGATACCTTGACATGGGCTCAAGGTAATGGGACCTATTGATTATGAGGCTCCGAAACTGTGAGCTAAAATAAACCTATTCTATTTATAAGTTAATTATTTTCGACATTTCTTTATAGTGATTGAAGCTAGCACAGGAGACCAGTGAGAATTTCTAACATGTCAAATTGGGGTAATTGGCTCCTTGAAGATTGGTGTGTCTAGGGCAGGAATCATTGAGCATTTGAAACTGTAACCTGGGACCTTGAGTCACAGCTTCTCTTTAGCTGAACTGAGCTCTGCAGGAGTGCAGGATCCTCCTCCAAGTTCTGAGGACCATATTCAATACTATCACTGGCTGGCAGTGAGAAGCAATAGTGAGGTACACTGACTGGACCCAAGGCCTCAGTTTGGAACTGGGAAATCAGATGGTATCAGGAAGTGGACATTTGGGAAGTGAATAGGTTTAGATGAGATCATGAGCCTATCCCCTCTTTGAAAAGTGTGAAATAAATCTCTAGGGTTGTTTTGTGTGTTTGGTTTTTAAACTATTCATAATAAGGAGGAGATTCAGGACCTAATCAAGAAGGCAGGGCCTGAACAGAATACATTTGAGTAAAAAGTAGTTGCTAAGATTTGCATCAGGACATGATGGAGCAGTTGATTCCCTAGGACAGCCATGATCCTCTCTCTTTTGGTTGGAAGACACTGGCTGAGGCAAAAAAGAGCAGCCACTTGAGCCACATCTCAAATCTTTAGAGTGGCTGGACAGTCGCAGCTTTTGCAGAAAACTTAACATCTTTACTTCAGTTAGTCTCGGGACTCTCAGACTTGGCATCTCAAGAACAAAAGAAAATTCTAGATGGAAGCCTCATTTAAATTCTGAAGAATACTTACACTTTGAGAAGCAACATTTAGATATTTGAAGGTTTGTGTATTTGACACTTAGAAACAGCTGCAGCCATGACATGGCCAACAACAGGGAAATATAGATCTGAAGGTATAATGGTTAATATTTTGTGTTTTGTTGTTACACAAATTTACAAAACAAACCCAAAAAATGAAAACCCAGCCAACCCTGTTATGTATGATTGTGTGCTGGATCTTTGTAAGCAACCAGGAGAATTCTGCTGGAGTTTTAGGGGAGAGAGAATTGGGTAGAATATGAAGGAAAAGTGTCAAACCAGGCCTCTGGCTCCAAATATCCTGCTGCCTGATTTGTTGGGGAACTAGAAGCAATTACTAGGGCTGAGGGGTGTCTGGATTTTTTTCCCTTACAATTTATTGGGCACTCTCTTCTGCAGTGTCTTCCTTGGCCAGACCCTGAGTTTTATTTGTGTCCCATAAATATTCACCAACTCTAAGAGAGTATCTTGAGAAAGACCAATGGGCTGAAATTCCTGGCACCTAGAGGTGCTGTCTTTGTTTTTCCAAAATCTTTCTTCAGCTTTTCCCTGAGTTTAGGGAAGACTATCTTTTCTCTCAATCCAGGACTCAGTTCCAGAGGCCTCATGAATCTGTCAACGTGGGAAGTCCCTTCATTCAGGTTGTAATCTTATGTTTTTAGCAGTTAAGGGGCTGATGGCTGCTCAATGAGAACCTGGCCAGCCTTGGGAACAGAGTCCTGCATGTGCTAAAGACACAGATTTTCTTACCAACTTAGTCTTCCCTTCCCTTTACCAGGTAGGTTAACAATTCCACTGATGCTACCTCTGAAGCCATGGCTTCCTCTCCTTCCCACTGCCCGCATCCAGGCCTCCCTCATTTCTCATCCAGTGACTTTGACAGCTTCATGACTCATCTTCCTGCCTTCAGATTTCAAACCAATCCGTTCTCACATAGCTACCTAAGAAATTCTTCCAAAGCACACATCTATCACCATTTTGCTTCAAAACTTTGTCTGGCTTCCATCTCCCTCAGGATACTTGGGGTACTCTCTCTACCTGGAATTTCCATCTCCACCTTCCTTCCTGGAAAAGGATTCCTCTTCTGACATCTCCTCAGAAGACTCCTAGACCCCTTTGGGTGGAGCTAGTCCCTTCTGGTCACTTCCTTCTTTTTGCTTCCATGGCATAACAGAGGACCCCGTACACTTGTTGAACCCTCTTCATGTGCCAAGTGCTGTCAAATGTCATCCATATATTGTCTCATTTCATCCTCACAAGAGCATCACAAAGCCTGTACTTTTATTTGTCTTCATTGTAGTTGAGAAAATGAGACACAGTTGCTTAAACGTGTGGGAAGTTAGGTGGTTAGATAGTGATGGAGGCAGGATTGACATCTCTCCCTTTCATTAGTCTAAAAGGTTTGAGGGTAGATGTACTCTTATTTATTGCTGAACTAGCCCATAACAGGTACTCAATAAATGCTTGAGGAAAGTTGAAAGGAACAGAAAAAGTGTCATCATGATTATATAAATAAGGACATAGATATAATTCAGTAAAATGTTCAAATTCTAATTTTAAGAGAAACTTTACTCTGAAAAAATTGGAGTAGTTTTACAAGTGAAACAGAGATATTCTCTGCCCTCAAAAACAAATTTAGTTCAAACGTGTTTTATTAAATGAAAGAACTGATCACAAACATTAATAAAAAACTGTAATCATTATAAATAATTTATTAAATTTGCCCAAACATGGTCTGTGTGTGTATAGTCTAGAATCTAGGTAAGAACTGATGTTTACAGGTAGGT